>JARBWK010000003.1:28623341-29010738 GCA_030556195.1 Anolis apletophallus
ATGAAGGGGAAAAAAGTAAATAAGGAAGGGGGGAGAGAGGGAAGTGAAAAGGAAGGAAGGAGAAGGAAAGGAAGACTTGGGGACAAAGAATAGAAGAGGAAGGAAGGAAGGAAGAGGGAGGGAGAACTGAGGAAAGAAGGAAGGAGAGAAGGAGATGGAAAGGGTGAAGGTGGAGAAAGAAAGGAAGGAAGAGGAAGGAAGGAAGGAAGAGGGAGAATGGAGGAAAGAAGGAAGGGGAGAGAGAGGGAAAATGAAGGAGAGAAGGAAAGGGAGAAGGGGGAGAAAGGAAGGAAGAAAGAGCAAGGAAAGAAGAGGGAGAATGGAGGAAAAGGAAGGGGGGGAGAGGGAGGGAAAAGGAAGGAGAGAAGGAAAGGGGGAAGGGGGAGAAAGGAAGGAAGGAAGAGCAAGGAAGGAAGAGGGAGAATGGAGGAAAAGGGGGAGAGAGGGAGGAAAAGGAAGGAGAGAAGGAAAGGGGGGAAGGGGGAGAAAGGAAGGAAGGAAGAAAGAGCAAGGAAAGAAGAGGGAGAATGGAGGAAAAAGGAAGGAGAGAAGGAGAAGGAAAGGGGGAAGGGGGAGAAAGGAAGGAAGGAAGAGAAAGGAAGGAAGAGGGAGAATGGAGGAAAGAAGGAAGGGGAGAGAGGGAGGGAAAAGGAAGGAGAGAAGGAAAGGGGAAGGGGGAGAAAGGAAGGAGGAAGAAAAGGAAGGAAGAGGGAGAATGGAAAAGGAAGGGGAGAGGGAGGGAAAAGGAAGGAGAGAAGGAAAGGGGGAAGGGGGAGAAAGGAAGGAAGGAAGAGAAAGGAAGGAAGAGGGAGAATGGAGGAAAGAAGGAAGGGGAGAGAGGGAGGGAAAAGGAAGGAGAGAAGGAGAAGGAAAGGGTGAAGGGGGAGAAAGGAAGGAAGGAAGAGAAAGGAAGGAAGAGGGAGAATGGAGGAAAGAAGGAAAGGGAGAGAGGGAGAGAAAAGGAAGGAGAGAAGGAAAGGGGGAAGGGGGAGAAAGGAAGGAAGGAAGAGCAAGGAAGGAAGAGGGAGAATGGGGGAAAAGGAAGGGGAGAGAGGGAGGGAAAGGAAGGAGAGAAGAAGGAAAGGGTGAAGGGGGAGAAAGGAAGGAAGGAAGAGAAAGGAAGGAAGAGGGAGAATGGAGGAAAGAAGGAAGGGGAGAGGGAGGGAAAAGGAAGGAGAGAAGGAGAAGGAAAGGGTGAAGGGGGAGAAAGGAAGGAAGGAAGAGCAAGGAAGGAAGAGGGAGAATGGGGGAAAGGAAGGGAGAGGGAGGGAAAAGGAAGGAGAGAAGGAAAGGGGGAAGGGGGAGAAAGGAAGGAAGGAAGGAAAAGGGAGAGCCAGATGCAATCATGAAAAGAGCCACATCTGGCTTCTGAGCCGTAGGTTCCCTACCCCTGTTCTAGAAACATTCTCTCCTGATGTTTTGCCTGCATCTATGGCAAGCATCCTCAGAGGTTGTGAGGACTGAGGATGCTTGTCATAGATGCAGGTGAAACGTCAGGAGAGAATGCTGCTAGATCATGGTCATATAGCCCGAAAAACCTACAACAACCCAAGAATATGACTGTTAGTGGGTGCATAGAGAAGAGAGGGGAAATGAGAGAAAGAGAAGCACAATTGGTGTTATGGTAGGTGGTTGTTAAATGAGAATGAAGTCGAGCCCCTGTTTCATTGACCTGCAGCAGGGAGTTCCAAAGTTCCTGCATATGTGATCTGGCATCTCTAGCACAAAAGGCTGGGATTTGGCATCAAAAGACCTTCAGCCATTTCTACCTCTTTGTTTTCTTGCCTCACTTGACCTGAAGCCATGGACTCTTTGTGTACCGGAGTTGCATGCGGACAGGCCAACAGGGGCAAGTCCTGAGTGATTTGAGAGACATAGTTTTCTAAGGACTTCCGTATGTTTGGACTCTCCTCTGGCTATTAGCAAAAAGGACTTTTCTCTTATAGTTTTTCCCAAGGACACAGATGGACTTTCTTTCTACTCCCTGAATATGAAATAATTGTTTCCCTGGACTCTCTCGCTATGAAATTGTATGAAATACCAAAGCTGTATGAAAGTCAAGCATGATATTTTCCTATATTTTCCTAGACTTCTGTGTAAGTTCTCCTTTGCATGCCCTAACCCCCCATGAAATGCCTAGAAACTGTATAAGAGTATTATTATTTCCTTTTCCTTCTATCCTTGTATTTTAAATTGTAACTTCTAAATGTTTTGTCTTGATGAAATGTACTTTGTAACAAAGATGAGTCATCCTGCCTGTAAGGAGCCCCAAGCATTTTGGAAGAATCCAGCAAAAGCCTTTGCAAGATTGAAGAGTGCTAATTAGGTATCAATGGTTATTTCAAAAGACAGGGAAAGCCACCTGGCCACATCCTTTGTATAACATGGAGGGTCGTTTCACAAGACTCAAACCCAGGACATAGCCAAATTGCTACACATATTTACTTAAGAAAGATCCTACAAATAGAACACGCCACTTAGGAAATGACAGACGGCCAGACCCATGACCCAAAACCATGAAAACCATGTATTCCAAGGACCCAAACAATAGGTGGTAAGATTGCAGGACTGCAAGGGGTCTTCTCTTGCCAATCAGACATGCTATAATCTCAAAACTTCATTAACACATCTATTAATTGATCAGGGATTCCTCTGTGACCCAGGAAGAGCCCTGTCTGTTTAGCCTCACATGGAAAATCCCACAATCTCTCACACATTTACTAAACAAAGAAAAACCATCAGAAGTGCATGCTACTGCCAGGAAATGTCATTAATTTTTCATCACCACACAAAGATAGCCAAACATCACCAGATTTAGGATTTCCTCCTTATCAATGAAACTTCATTAACACATCTTAATCTTCAAAACCCTGACTCATTATTCCATCCACCCCCCCCCCCTTTCCTCCCAATTGGCTTAGACCCACAGCCAATTGAGGCAAGCGGGCAGTTTGAAAACTGTTCTGTTTTGGAAAAAGTATAAAAACGTATGTATTACATGTATGCTTTGTACTAGCATTGCCGAAGGATCGCGGTTAGTACCTCATTTCCAGCTGGATGAATAAAAAACTCAGTGGCTTTTCTTCAACCTGGTGAGGTCTTTATTGGGAAATTTAGGGGAAAGGGGATTGATTGGTTGGCTTCCTTCCTCACCAGGCCATTTTAGACCCTCTTTGGTGAGTCTAACTCCTCTGCCTTCAAGGCAAGACCCCCAAAATTTTTGTTCGTTACCAAGAAGATGGAGGAAGTAATTTGATTCATGTAATTAAAACTGCTATAGCTAAGAGACAAAATGGTGTTTGACACAGTAAAGGAAGATTAATAATAAATAGTTGAATTTTATTATTAAATGCTGTTAATTGTTAATAATATCTAGTGAATCTACAGAAAGATGATTTTTAAAAAATGATACCAGAGATTTGGGTACAATGCCTAAATGCTCAGTGGGATAATCTTTCTCTCCAAATTGTCATATTGTCAACTTTAAATCTGAAGGAAGATGATTGAGTCAGATATTAAGAAAGCATTGTAATTTTCTTTCTCATTGAGTAATATAACATTTAATTGCTACTAAGATGCCTGGAAGTCATTTTCTTATTTGCTTTCTGTTTCTTTGTTTTTCTCTCTGTTCATCCATAATAATCATTGTTCTGACGAAATAAATCCAGAATCTTCCGTGCCGAGCTTTAGGGATTTATGTCTTTGATCATAAAGAAACTAACAGAATATAAACATGTTTGTTTGCTTTTTATAAACGGGGGAAAAAAAGAACAATAGCGACTTATTTCTTAATTCTATCCTAAGGGAAAATTGCCAGGTCTGAACTTTTTATTCATTGAGGAAAGCCTCGTCGTTTCACTTTGTGCAGCTTTTATGCCTTCGGGGCTAAACTAAACATGACAATTAGTGTGCATTTTCTTTCAATGTTCGGTTATTTTTTAAAAAAATACATAAATTGTAGTGAAATAGCATATTTGAAGGATAAATGGCAGCTGAGGAAGGAAATGTTCATTAGCAAACAGAAATGGGAACGTGAGCTAGGTTTTTTGTGTGTGTCATGAACAACTTGAGATACTGCAAGTCGCTTCTAGTGTGAGAGAATTGGCTGTCTGCAAGGACAGTGTTTTTCAACTTTTTTTGAGCTGCGGCACATTTTTTCCATTTACAAAATCCTGGGGCACACCCCCAACCAAAATGACACAAAATGACACTCTAACACAGTAATACATGTAGTTAATATGTTTTTAAATGTATTTATACACTCAGTGTGAAACCTGGGCCTGTTTCGATGAACACAACATAGATATGACTTCCTCTCACATACTTATACATGGCTATCATGTCTTCTCTCGGCCTTCTCTTCTTCAGGCTAAACATGCCCAGCTCTTCAAGCCGCTCCTCATAGGGCTTGTTCTCCAGACCCTTGTGAAATTTCACCCTGAGTGAAACTTGCTTCCAGATAACTATGGATGTCATGAAGCTGTTATAAACAGTTCCTTGGGGGGGCAACTCCTGAAAAATCCAGTAAAATAGTAAAAAAATAAACATTTCCAAGCGGAGAGGCTCAATTTGTTTCTTGGAAACCTGTGAATGCTTCAGCCTCCCGATGCTCCCAGGTTCACTCACTGCCCAATTCACTGACGTGGAGCTTCCGGCATTTCCATTGCCTTGGGTAGGATCTTTGGGGAGGGAAAGAGCTGCTAGGAAGGGGGAGTGCCAATTTCCCACGGCACACCTACTGATTGCTCACGGCACACTAGTGTGCCATGGAACACTGGTTGGGAAACACTGTCCTACACAGACATGCTTCCCTGTGATGTTTGCTTTTCTGCCTGTGCGCTCTCTCTCTCTCTCTCTCTCTCTCTCTCTCTCTATATATGTATGTATGTATGTATGTATGTATGTATGTAATGTTTATTTGTGGGATTAACAGAACTCAAAAACCACTGGACAAATTGCTGCCAAATTTGGCCACAAAACATACTAATACTAACCCAGGGAAGGACCATCAGTCAAAAAATTGATTTTCTCATTTGGGAGTTGTAGTTGCTGGGAGTTATAGTTCACCTGCAATCAAAGAGCATTCTGAACTCCACCAATGATGGAATGGAATCAAACTTCCCACACTGAACTCCCACAACCAAGAGAAAATACTATAAGAGTTTGGTGGGCATTGACCTTGAGTTTTGGAGTTGTAGTTCACCTATATCCAGAGAACACTGTGGACTCAAACAATGTTGGATCAGGACCAAACTTGGCATGGATACTCAATATGCCCAAATGTGAACACAGATGGAGTTTGGGGAAAATAGACCTTGACATTTGGGAGTTACGGTTTCTGGGATATATAGTTAACACACAATCAAAGAGCATCATGAACTCTTGCAACAATGGAATTGAACCAAACTTGGCATATTGAACTCTCATTACCAACAGAAAGTACTGAAAGGGTTTGCTTGGGAATTGACCTTGAGTTTGGAAGTTGTAGTTCAGCTACACCCAAAGAGCACTGTGGACTCAAACAATGTTATGTTATTTTGTTTGTTTTCTACCCAGAATCACAATGTTGGAAGGAGGCTCACCACTTTAAGGTCCCTAAAACAGGCATGGGAAAATTTCAGTCCTCTGGGTGCTTTGGACTTCAATTCCCACCATTCCTAATAGCCTGAGGCCCTTTCCTGCTTAAGTGGCTGAGGGGAGGGGGGAGGGAGGAAGACATGGGGCGAGTCTGCGCAGTAGCGCCTGCATGGGTCACGCCTTCCTCCCTCCCCCTCCCCTCCTGAACACGCTCACGCTGCCCCCTCGGATCAAAAGGGCGGCAGAAGCGGCAGCGTGAGCAGAGTGAGGCAAATCGAGCAGAGCGAGGCTGGGAAGAAGGGAGCCCAAGTGGAGAAGAAAAAGTCTTTGGCAGGAGGGGGAAGAAAGGGTATTGGAGGTTCCAATTTCCCACGGCACACCTGATGATCGCTCATGGCACACTAGTGTGCTGCGGCACACCGGCTGGGAAACACTGGCCCAGGCGATGCCTGAATGTTATGATGGCATCCTTGTGGTTGGCTTCTCTCAAAAGTAAGTAAAAGAAAAGAAGAGCAGGGAAGGGAGTAAGCAAAAGGGAAAAGAAAAAAGATATGAGGAAAGGTAAGCTGCTTTGAGTTCCCTTTGTGGAGAGAAAAAGTGGGATATAAATAAACATATTAAAAATAACAATAATGGGCCTTGAGAAATGGATGTGGTCCATGGACCATATGTTGACCACTTTGCCATTAGAGATACTTCCACTTACTTAACTACAGTAATAGAATTTAGTTTTGTTCTTGCAGAACATTCTTTGAAACTCTATAATTCCTTAGGGTGAGTATTTATATAAAAAGAGATAAAACATGATTAGAGCACATTTATCATGCCAAATGGCCTGTGATGGTAGCAATTGGGCTGTCTCATCTACGCTGTTCGATTTCAGAACAGGATCTCATATCATCTGAACTGCTCATTTTCAGTGATGTATAATGCAATTTATGTTGGTCATTTCCACTGGTGTCTTTTAAGGGAAAGGGATGTTTGTAGGACTATTTAAGACAGGATGTAACATGTTACTTCCAGTAAACAAGGACAAAGAGGAAGGAGAAACAAAACAGTTATATTCTGCAAACAACAGTTTAAACCAGTGTTTCCCAACCTTCTTTGAGCCGCGGCACACTTTTTACAATTGCAAAATCCTGGGGCGCACCACCAACCAAAATGACACTCTAACACAGTAATACATACTGTATAGTCAATATGTTTTAAAAATGTATTTATACACTCAGTGTGAAACCTGGGCCTGTTTCGATGAACTCAACATAGATATTCTGGCAGGAATGGCAGAAAGACATAAACTTCCCACACAGAACTCCCATAACCAAGAGAAAATACTATAAGAGTTTGATGGGCATTGACCTTGAGTTTTGGAGTTGTAGTTCACCTATATCCAGAGAGCACTGTGGATTCATACAATATTGGACCAGGACCAAACTTGGCATGAATACTCAATATGCCCAAATATGAACGCAGATGGAGTTCAGGGGAAATAGACCTTGACATTTGGGAGTTGTAGTTGCTGGGATTTATAGTTCCCCTACAATCAAAGAGCATTCTGAACCCCACCAATGATAGAACTGGGCCAAACTTCCCACACAGAACCCCCAGGAGGCAAGAGGAGGTCTCTACTTGGGGAAAGGGAGGCGGGCCTTCCCAATGCATGGAGAGAGAGAGACCAAGTAGACAACGGGTGGGGTGGGGGTTAGGGTTCCCATATGACTAAGGGACAGGTCCCTAAAATAGGGATTTTTTCACAAAAATAAGGAACACTTCATAAAAACTTGAAAATCATCAATTATTTTATTTTTGTGAAAAAAATCCCTATTTTTAGGGACCTGTCCCTTATTCTTATATCAAAATATGGGAACCCTGGGGGTGTTTGTAATTTTGTGCCTTTATCGAGGTAGGTTTCTTAAGGTTTTTATACTTCAACACTCTAGACTCCCCCCCCCCCCTTCCTGGAGGTTCCAATTTTCCACGGCACACCTGATGATCATTCACGGCACACTAGTGTGCCCCGGCACACTGGCTGGGAAACACTGGTTTAAACAACACGTTTTCATGTAATATTGGAATTGGTACAGTACTTATGACCAATGCAAAATCTGGAATATATTCTTTGTGGGTGTACATGTAACTCCAAAGGGAGAGCAAATGTACGCTGTGGTGTCTACATTATGCACAGAGTTTATTCAGGTTAACATGAACCCAGGTGGAGAAGAGGAGGAAGAGGAAGAGGAGGAGGAAGAGGAAGAGGAGGAAGAGGTGGTGGTGGTGGAGGAGGATGTCGTGGAAGAGGAAGATAATTTAACTTCCTATCTGCCTCTCCTCATGGCTCAAGGCAGGCCACAACATAGTTAAAAATGCATCATCATAAAACCTCTCTCTCTCTCGAACACACATATTTAAATACACAACACAAAGATTAAAACACAGTAGGCACAGGACATGATTTTGAAATTTTTTGTTAAAAATTGACTGGGTAGGCCTGCCAGAAGAGAGAGGACTTCAATTGTCTCTTAAATGCCGACAGTTGATTTAGCTGTCAGGGCTCTTCTGGCAGGTCATTCCACAGTCTTCTTTTGAGGCCAATGAAGAGGTCATCTGAGTGATGGTCACCAGTTGGGTTCTGGATGGCTACAGTAACTACCCCCTAGAACAGTGTTTTTCAACCTTTTTTGAGCCATGGCACATTTTTTACATTTACGAAATCCTGGGGCACACCACCAACCAAAATGACATAAAATGACACTCTAACACGGTAACTTGGGACTGCCTGTATGTTTTCTGGACCCCTCTTATTTGTAACTTGGGGACTGGCTGTATGTTTTGGAGGCCACTTTGTGTTCCCCTCAGAGCGCCTCCTCCTCCTGCTTCCAGCTCCGAGGCCAGGAGAGCGGACCTAGGCGGGGTCCTGTTTCCCTTCCTCCCTTTCCCTGCCTGCCTTCCTTCCTGAGGAGAAGGGGACGGAGCGAGAGAGAGGGAAGATGGCGGGGCCAGGCGCCGACAGGATGCGGTGGAGGGAGCCGACGGGGCGGCGAGGCTGAGCGGACAAAGAGGAGGCCGCGCTGAGGGAAAGAGAAGGAAGGAAGTCTTTTTAAGGGAAAAGGATGTTTGTAGGACTATTTAAGACAGGATGTAACATGTTACTTCCAGTAAACAAGGACAAAGAGGAAGGAGAAACAAAACAGTTATATTCTGCAAAAAACAGTTTAAACCAGTGTTTCCCAACCTTCTTTGAGCCGCGGCACACTTTTTACAATTGCAAAATCCTGGGGTGCACCACCAACCAAAATGACACTCTAACACAGTAATACATACTGTATAGTCAATATGTTTTTAAAATGTATTTATACACTCAGTGTGAAACCTGGGCCTGTTTCGATGAACTCAACATAGATATTCTGGCAGGAATGGCAGAAAGACACAAACTTCCCACACAGAACTCCCATAACCAAGAGAAAATACTATAAGAGTTTGATGGGCATTGACCTTGAGTTTTGGACTTGTAGTTCACCTATACCCAGAGAGCACTGTGGATTCATACAATGTTGGACCAAGACCAAACTTGGCATGAATACTCAATATGCCCAAATATGAACGCAGATGGAGTTCAGGGGAAATAGACCTTGACATTTGGGAGTTGTAGTTGCTGGGATTTATAGTTCCCCTACAATCAAAGAGCATTCTGAACCCCACCAATGATAGAACTGGGCCAAACTTCCCACACAGAACCCCCAGGAGGCAAGAGGAGGTCTCTACTTGGGGAAAGGGAGGCGGGCCTTCCCAATGCATGGAGAGGGAGAGACCAAGTAGGCAACGGGTGGGGTGGGGGTGGGGGGTTAGGGTTCCCATATGACTAAGGGACAGGTCCCTAAAATAGGGATTTTTTTTACAAAAATAAGGAACACTTCATAAAAACTTGAAAATCATCAATTATTTTATTTTTGTGAAAAAAATCCTATTTTTAGGGACCTGTCCCTTATTCTTATATCAAAATATGGGAACCCTGGGGGGGGGGGTGTTTGTAATTTTGTGCCTTTATCGAGGTAGGTTTCTTAAGGTTTTTATACTTCAACACTCTAGACTCCCCCCCCCCTTCCTGGAGGTTCCAATTTTCCACGGCACACCTGATGATCGTTCACGGCACACTAGTGTTCCCCGGCACACTGGCTGGGAAACACTGGTTTAAACAACACGTTTTCATGTAATATTGGAATTGGTACAGTACTTATGACCAATGCAAAATCTGGAATATATTCTTTGTGGGTGTACATGTAACTCCAAAGGGAGAGCAAATGTACGCTGTGGTGTCTACATTATGCACAGAGTTTATTCAGGTTAACATGAACCCAGGTGGAGAAGAGGAGGAAGAGGAAGAGGAGGAGGAAGAGGTGGTGGTGGTGGAGGAGGATGTCGTGGAAGAGGAAGATAATTTAACTTCCTATCTGCCTCTCCTCATGGCTCAAGGCAGGCCACAACATAGTTAAAAATGCATCATCATAAAACCTCTCTCTCTCGAACACACATATTTAAATGCACAACACACAGATTAAAACACAGTAGGCACAGGACATGATTTTGAAATTTGTTGTTAAAAATTGACTGGGTAGGCCTGCCAGAAGAGAGAGGACTTCAATTGTCTCTTAAATGCCGACAGTTGATTGAGCTGTCAGGGCTCTTCTGGCAGGTCATTCCACAGTCTTCTTTTGAGGCCAATGAAGAGGTCATCTGAGTGATGGTCACCAGTTGGGTTCTGGATGGCTACAGTAACTACCCCCTAGAACAGTGTTTTTCAACCTTTTTTGAGCCATGGCACATTTTTTACATTTACAAAATCCTGGGGCACACCACCAACCAAAATGACATAAAATGACACTCTAACACAGTAACTTGGGGACTGCCTGTATGTTTTCTGGACCCCTCTTATTTGTAACTTGGGGACTGGCTGTATGTTTTGGAGGCCACTTTGTGTTCCCCTCAGAGCGCCTCCTCCTCCTGCTTCCAGCTCCAAGGCCAGGAGAGCGGACCTAGGCGGGGTCCTGTTTCCCTTCCTCCCTTTCCCTGCCTGCCTTCCTTCCTGAGGAGAAGGGGACGGAGTGAGAGAGAGGGAAGATGGCGGGGCCAGGCGCCGACAGGATGTGGTGGAGGGAGCCGACGGGGCGGTCAAAGAGGAGGCCGCGCTGAGGGAAAGAGAAGGAAGGAAGGAAGGGCAGCAGACTCCCAGAGGCCTGAGCAGAGGAGGAGGAGGAAAAGGAGGATGAGTGCGTGGCAGTGGCGTCGCTGCTTCTGTTGCCTGTGCCTCCCCCGCCAGAGCCTCCCGGCTTGCCCGCCTCGCTGAGTCCAGGCTGGAGGCGGCTGGGGCACGAGGAAGTGCAGACACCATGACCGGAGGAGGAGGAGGAGGTGGGAGGAAGTGGCAGCGCGGCGGAGGGCCATGTCGTGGCTGAGTGGGGGGCGCCGGAGGAGGAGGCAGCAGCAGCAGCCCCAGGCTCAGCCCCAGCCACAGCAGCAGCAGCCCCAGGCCGGCATGGGATAGGCGGGCAGGTTCCAATTTCCTAAGGCACACCTGATGATCGTTCACGGCACACTAGTGTGTCACGGAACACCGGTTGGGAAACACTGCCCTAGAGGACCTCAGTGTTCTGCGCAGATTGTAAAGGAGAAGGTGGTCCTGTAGGTAACCTGGACCCAAACCATGTAGGGTTTTAAAGGTCAAAACTAATATTTTGTAGTTTTCCTGGAAACTAATCAGCAACCAATCGAGTGACTTTGGTGTCAGATGCCCACTCCTAGATGTTTCTGTCATAGTCTGGCTGCCATATTTTGAACTAATTGGAGTTTCTGAACTTGGTGCAGAGGTAGCCCAATGTAGAGCACATTGCAGAACTCCAACCTTGAGGTTACCAGTGTGTGTACCACCATCTTTAGGTCCTCCAATTCTAGGAAGGGGCGCAGATGGCATATCAGCTGAAGCTGGTAATAAGAAAAGTTGCAGGTTGCTCTGGGGTTTGCCTGAGACTTAGAACAAACCCAGACTATCAGCTCATGTTCCGATATGGAACTGGTTGCAATTGTCTACATAGCCATCCCTTATTCCCTGGTCTTGTTCTTATTATAGCAGCAACCACTAGCTTGTCAACTAGAGCAACATTGACCAGGCACAAGGGTGACTGGAGAAGGGAGACAGGAAACAAGGGAGCAATTCATCCTCCTCCTCCTCCCGCACACTTCTGGAGCCCCAGCCAATGTCACTCCAGTTGGCAAGTGATGACCACCAGCCATAAGAACAGGTGGGGAATGGTAAAGATGGCTGTCCAATGGCACCAAACCATCCTTACTCCTTTCCACTTCCTCAGCAGCCTAGGGACTGACCATATGGATGTAAAGTGATCCATGTAGATGCAGCCCATCTAAAATTCATGAAGTCACTTTATTCAAGATGCCCAAACACAAATGAAATTTTATTCATTTCAGCAAATTTATTGTAAGCCTGACTATATTTGGATCTACCTTGTATTGTTTTGATTGATGTGTTGTTTGTCACCAATAGCACTGAATGTTTGCCTTTTTTGCTTGGAAGCCACCCTGAGTCCCCCTGGAGAGATAGGGTGAACTTTAAATAAAGATTATTACTATGATTTCACCATATTTAGAACAAGACTGAGAATGTATTGCTCTCTGAATGTTGCTGGATAGCCTTCCTCAGCCTCGGCTACTGGTTCCATATTCAAAGAATCAGGACCGGATTAACACCTTTTTGCGTCCTAGGCCACACTTTGGAATTAAGCCCCCTTTAAGCCAATCTCTACCGCCCCCCCCCCACCACCACCACTCAGACCCACACTTGGCTGCCTTTTGCCATGGTGCCTCCAGAGGGGAAGAGAAAGGTGAGTAGGCACCATCCCGCCACCTCCAAGGTCCCCATTCCCACCGGCTGGAAAGCTCCGCTCTGCTCTGAACGTCTCCTCGGGAGGCTTGGGGAGAGCGCAGCGGGTGCAAACTCGCTCCAAAGGCACGCACGAGAGAGAGAACGCGAGAGAGAGAAAGAGAGAGAGCGCACAAGAGAGAACGCGAGGGAGCGCGAGAGAGCAAGAGAGAGAGAGAGATGCCCGCTTGGCATGCACTCCCGCAGAGCAAGAGAGGATTCGGGTTGGGGTTTGTGCGGCTTTTGTTTGGCTGCTCCCGAAGGCAGGAGAGCCAGACCCTGGCCTTGATCCTTCCCTCCCTCCCGCGGCTCCCTTTGGCCAAGCAGCCCGGTTTGGTCCGAGAGTGCAGGAGCGAGCCTGGGTTGGTGTGGTCTTGTGCTGGGGACCTGGGAGAGGTCCACCCAAGCAACGCCCTTTCTCTCCCCTCTCCCTCCCTCCCTCCCTCTCTTCCTTCTTTACTTGCTTTCTTTCTTTCCTCCTAGTTGCCTCCTTCTCCCCTCCTTCTCCCCTCGCTCCCACCGCCCTCTCCCGGACTCTGCCGCTCGGCTCTGGCTGCAAGAATTTACAGTCTGCCGCCAGGGGAGCCGGGCGAGCTGCCATGGAGACGGCTTCCCCGGGAGCCAGGAGGTCAGGCCAGCCAGAGACCCATGGGCAAATTAATAGATCAATGCGAGGGCCCCGCCGCAGCCCAGAGAGCGAGAGATGGAGGGGACAGAGCAGAGACTTTGCCGGGAGAAGGAGGAAGGAGTGGCATGAGAAAGGGGGAAAGAGGGGCATTTTTTGGGTCCGTGATCTGCGCCCCCCCTTGGCTTGTGCCCCCTAGGCATGCAAAGTATGGGTAATCCGGGCATGCAAAGAATGATGGGAGTTTCAATTCAAAGAAACTGGGGATGTGTGGGTACCCTGCCTTTTAATTGGAACAAAAAGTATTGAAATATAGTTTTGAAAAAAACAGATATACTGTCCCTTTTGGCAGTAACGGATGGAAAGAAAAGAGGCCTGATGTCCTTGTTACCTTCCTGGGTCACTACAGAGTGATTGAAAACTCAATTTTCCTATTTTCAGTCAGAAAAGTGAAGCATTTTGGATGTTTAAAAAGTGCTATATATAAATGTGGTATCATTATTCCAATGGCATCTTGAACTCGGCAAGCGTTGTCTTTCAGAGGTTCTTCTGCTAACAAGGGAGAAGGCGATCTATCAACCCATATTCATGACAACTCGAAATTTGTCTGGACTTGGGATGCTTCAAAAATGGAAACTTTTCAGTTGAATGAATGAATCTTTATTGAGAGACCATCAGTCATATCAATATATATTACACCAATAAAACAGAATGAAATAAAATATAGTAGGATAAAATGTAATATAATATAGTCAGATAATCACGTGATCAATTCATCCTCATCTGGTAACTAAAATTGGTTTGAGACAGTGTGAAAGCTAATCACTGTCACTTTGGAGTGGATGTGCCCTATCTATCTTCATAGTTCTATAGTGCTAATCCTACTTCCACTACTGATCTTCGTAGCCCCAGCAGTTGGTGCCAATCGAAGCAATAAATCTCTGCCTCCTCCTTTTGGCCTTCACCAAAAGGAGGCCACTCTTTATTATGGTGGGATTCGCATGGGATAGGAGCCAGTTAATCTTATGTTGCTCTGCCCAATGTTCCTTGTTTCCCAAAATCGGGCCTAGAAGTTTAGCCCGGTCTATTGCATATATCGGGCAGTTTAAGAGTATATGACTAATATTTTCTACTTCTGGAGCCTCACAGATACAAATTCTATCGGAGTATGGTATTGAGTGAAATCTGCCGTATCTCTCCATTGTCTTCATCTGCTCAAATCTTGCCCTAGTCATGGCGAGCCTTAAATACTTAGGGAGCTGGTGTGTTAGATATTGTGCCCTCTTAAATACATGTTGTTGTACCGATAACCATTTTAGGGATTTGATGTTCGCTAGCCCGTGTATATCCTCTTGTGCCTGTATATCCACAATGCGCTGTTTAACTAACTCCCTGGTACGAGGTGGGTAACTTCCCTGTGCATTCACCTGTATACCTCGGGTTCTCAGGAAAGTTTCAAGCTGAAGCACCCAGGAAGCGTCCCCTAGCTGCCTTGCGCTGTTCTTCTAGACAGATTCTAGGGGTCTATCGTTGTCTAAGTTGGCAATTTTACATAAATAGTTGAACGCTCTTATTTTTGCCAAACCATTAATTTGCTGCAGGCCCAGTTCCACCCTAACAGCCACCGCTGGAGTCCTGTTGCTCAGCCCCAGAAGCTGTCTGCCAAAGTTTATCTGGGCCTGTTCGATGATTGGCATGGTGTCAAAACCCCAAATCTCAGCCCCATAGAGTAATTGAGGGATTATTTTGGCTCCGTAAACTTTGATCGTAGGTAGGAGGGAACCCGGATATTGATGTTTGGTTAGTCTGAGAATCTGGTTAATGCCTAGTTTTGCTTTGGTGGCACTCCTTGATTGTTGGGCCTTCCATGAGCCTTTAGCCGAAAAAGTAATTCCTAGGTAGGTGAAGGTATCAACCTGCTCAATGTTTTCCCCATCCAGTGTCCAGGAGTGCCTTTTGGGTCTGTATGCAAACCTGATAACCTTGGTTTTCGCTTTATTAATGCTTAAATCGTTACTGTGTGCATACTGGTTGAATCTTACTAAGGCTCTACTGAAGCCCAATCTGGGTAAGGGAGAGAATGACAACATCGTCAGCATATAAAAGAGAATTGATGTGTCTTTGGCCAATCTTAGGCATGTGAAATTGCTGCCCTCTTAGTTTACGTGGAAGATCGCTAACAAAAATGTTGAAAAGGGTCGGTGCTAAGATGCATCCCTGCCTCACTCCTCCCTGAGTGTCAACTTTGTTGGTGAGTGCCCCAGAAGGCATTCGGGTTGGAGTGCGTTTCCTGTATGCAGCATTTTCAAGAGCTTCAGAAGTCTAGCATCTGCTCCAAGCAGCTTCAGTTTCTTCCATAGAAGGGTTCTGTAGACATTGTCAAAAGCCGCGGAAAAATCTACAAATGAGGCATATAGAACTCCCCCTTCCTAATCTGTGTGCTACTAATATGGTTTAGTATGAAGCAATTGTCCATGGCTGACCAGCCCTCTTTATACCCCGCCTGTTCTTCTGGGAGAATATTCTCTGCCAACAGCCAGGCTTTTAATTTCTCAGGAGAATTTTAGAGAAGATTTTAGCTGTTACGTCTAATAGATTAATGAGTCTATAGTTCTTTGGGTCAGATTTATCTCCTTTCTTGTATATTGGTACTACTATCGCTTGCTTCCACCCCAGTGGTATACTTAGGTATTGACTATATGTGTAAATAAACCCGCTAACAGGGTTGACCACCAATCAGAGTTGTTCTTAAACAGCTCTCCCGGGAGTGAGTCCTCTCCTGGTACTTTGTTATTCTTGAGCTGATTAATTATTGCTTTTACTTCTCCCTGGTTATGGGTGGCCACTCAGGAAGCTGTTCGAACTGACCAGATTCCCGAATCTGACAGGACATCATTTGTGGTGCTAGTAAACTGAAGCTTGAGATATAGCTCCCATTCCTGTGCGGAAATATGATTGATCTTTATTATTTTCCTCTCACTGAGGTATCCATTTACTGCCCTCCAAAATAGTGCGGGGAGGAGCTCTTGGCCGCCGATTCTAATCCACTCCACAGGGCCACAGCATTCTCCTGCTTTTTATTTTAATCAGCTGTTTATACTTCCTTCTAAGACCTATCATTGAGGCCTGTGACTCTATTGTGGGGGTGAGCTTATCTTTCCTTACTTGTTTCTTTAACTGCTTCCTCATTAGGTAGCATTCCCTATCAAACCATGGTTTATTATCTCTCAATGGGACATCTTAACACTTGCATGGAATTATCTGCTGTCGTAGATGGAAGGATCCAGTTATCCCAACACAAGACGAATGGCTGATGCAGATCTGGACTAATTGACTACTCTGATTAAGGAGAAAGTAAGTAAGATTGGGACTCCTTCGTTACCCTTTCACAACAACAGTGGATACATTTATCAACTGTAGGATTCATTAACTAAGTGTTGCCTCAAGTAGAAGTGTGATTATATTATTGTTTCAGGGAGTAGTCTAATAAGGGATAATTAACCATTCAATAGAGAGCGTGAAGTTTATAGTTTCCTTTTTTGGGGGGCCATCCAGATTTTCTTTCTTGGTTCAGGCACAGGATTCCTTCTCATAGTTGTTTATTTATTTATTTATTTATTTATTTATTTACAGCATTTTTACACCGCTGTTCTTGCTCCCGCAGGGGGACTCAGAGCGGCTGACAATTGCAACGATTCAATGTCGCAATAAATTACAATTATAATAACAAGATAAAAACATACAATACAATAGATTAAAACCGCATTAGTTCAACAATAATAAAGCCTGTTCCATTACAACAATCATATGGTCAGATTCAATGTTCAGTTGCCGTTATATCCATTAGCCAAAGGCCTGGTTCCATAATCATGTCTTCAGTTTTCTTCTGAAAGAAAGGAGGGAGGATGCTGATCTGATTTCTCTGGGGAGCGAGTTCCACAGGCAGGGGTCACCAACGAGAAGGCCCTGCTCCTCGTCCCCACCAGTTGTGTTTGCGAAGTAGGTGGGACCGAGAGCAGGGCCTCCCCAACAGATCTCAGGCTACGAGGCGGAACGTAGAGGGAGATATGTTCGGACAAGTAAGCTGTGCCGGAGTTGTATAGGGCTTTATAGGCCAAGACCAGCACTTTGAATTGTGCTCGGAAATGGATCAGCAGCCAGTGGAGTTGACGTAACAGGGGGGTGGTATGCTCCCTGTATGATGCTCCAGTGAGCAATCTGGCTGCCACCCATCGGACTAGTTGAAGTTTCCAAACAGTCTTCAAAGGCAACCCCACGTAGAGTGTGTTGCAGTAATCTATTTGGGATGTAACCAGAGCGTGGACCACCGTGGCCAGATCAGACTTCCCAAGGTACGGGCGCAGCTGGCGCACAAGCTTTAACCGTGCAAAAGCTCTCCCAGCCACCGCTGAGACCTGGGGTTTCAGGCTCAGCGATGAATCCAGGATCACTCCCAGATTTGCGAACCTGCGTCTTCAGGGGGAGTGTAACCCCATCCAACACAGGCTGTAACCCTATGCCCTGTTTGGCCTTTCGACTGACCAGGAGGACCTCTGTCTTGTCTGGATTCAATTTCAGTTTGTTAGCTCTCATCCAGTCCGACATGGCAGCCAAGCACCGGTTTAAGGTCTGAACAGCCTTCTTAGTAACAGGTGGGAAGGAGTGACAGATTTGGACGTCATCTGCGTATAGATAATACCTTACTTACTCATATGTAAATGATTAGTGAGGATATCTAAATGAGACATTGGAATCTGTTCCACTTTGTTTTGTTGTTATTTCTGACAAGGAAGTATTGCAGTTTAATACAAATGAGGATGCTGTGTGTGAATTAATTGTCTATATCTATCAAGTTCCACATGGCCTGCTTTTCAAGGCGCGGAACACCCACTTTTACTGGAGGAACAGATTAACTTCTAATTCAGCCACTGAAGGAGTTCATGAAATACAGTAAAAGGTAAATGCTTCTCCTTGACGTTAAGTCTAGCTATATCCGACTCTGGGGAATGGTGTCCATCTTCATTTCTAAGCCACAGAGCTGCCGTTGTCTGTAGATGCCTCCGAGGTCATGTGGAAAGGAGCGCCATCACCTTCCTGCCGAAGTGGTACCTATTAATCTACTCACATTTGAATATTTTTGAACTGCTAGGTTAGCAGAAGCTGGGCCCAACAGCAGTAGCTTACCCTGTTCCTAGGATTCAAACTGCCAACCTTTCGGTCAGCGGGATCAGCAGCTCTGCAGTTTAACCTCTGTGCCACCAGAGGATCCGTGAAATACTGTCTATACGCAATTATAAATCAGCCTCATGCAGGGCCGTAGCCAGGATTTTGGTTCGGGGGCTGAGACTGGGTGGAAGAGGGTCTACCCTAGCAAATCTTTTGTATTGTTATCCCAATAACCCCATTAATGTGAGATATAATGAGCATGGTGATCAGATCATGATATGAATAAACATAACAGTTTAAATAATGTACCAGTAAGGCCTTCTCGCGGACCACCCTTAGAATTTCAGGGGGGGGGCTGACGCCCTCTTAGCCCCCCTGGCTACATGCCTGGCCTCATGTATAAGTCAAAGACATCTCAGGGTGGGGTGTGTGGGTGGGGGGTTATGGATTTTGCTATCACCAGTGGCTAAGTTTGACTTCTACATGAGGCTGATTTATAATGGCCAGGGTGCTCCAAGCCACGGTCATCTCGAGACTGGACTACTGTAACGCCCTTTACATTGGCCTGCCCTTGTCCGTGATCCGGAAACTTAAGCTCGTCCAGAATGCCGCTGCGCAACTTCTCACTGGGACTCCAGTGAGATGTCACATAACTCCCATCCTTCAGCAGCTCCACTGGCTTCCGGCCGAGCACCAGATCACCTTCAAGGTGATGGTGTTAACTTTCAAGGTCTTGTATGGTCTGGGGCTGCTGTATCTGAGGGACCGTCTCATCCCCTATCAACCCCAGAGGTCACTTCGCTCCGAACAACTGAACCTCCTTGAAGTGCCGAGCTTCAAATCCATCTGCTTAACATCGACCCGGCACAGAGCCTTTTCTGTGGTAGCGCCATCGATCTGGAATACTCTTCCAAGCGAAGTGCGGGCCTTACAGGATCTACCATCTTTCCGCAAGGCTTGCAAGACCCACCTCTTCCGGCTAGCTTTTGATTGCTAAGTTGGATAATCCTACCTATTAGTTTAACTTGTTGATTTTACTCCTGTTTATGTTTTTTATATGATTGCGAGCCGCTCCGAGCCCTCAGGGAGTGGCGGCGTACAAGTCCAAATAATAAATAAATAATAAAATAAATACATAAGTCAAAGGTCATTTGACAGGCCAGAAATGGAGCCTCAAGTTGGGGGAGTAAAGAGGGTGCATTCATTTTAAAGTTCCCCCAGAATGGACTAAGCTTTTCCCTTTTGCCACTCTACCCAGAGAAATTGATGATCCCCTTTTCATAAGAGTTAAGGTTCACAAAAAGATTCAGTAGCTCACATTCCCCTATGGATATACTGAACCAGATTTTGCATTGATTTTTTTGGTCTCAATTTTTGAGATTTCTGCATGTAGGGCAGAGGTTCTTAACTGTGCTCCGGGAAGCCCTTGGGGCTTCACATGTGATAGTGAGGGACTCTATGGCACCATGCTGCTTCCTGCCTCCTCCTCAGAAATGCACGGATATTAAAGTTTGGAGCTGCCGGAAATAGCAGCAGGAGCGTCCTCCTGGGGCAGAGACCCTTTCTCTCTGCCTCCCTCATTGCCCAAACTCTTTCCTTACTATCCATAACCCCCCCCCCCCCACACCCACACACACTTTCTTTTCTTCCAAAACCTTTTTATCCTCTCACTACTCAGAGGTTTTTCCTGCATGGCAGAAGGGGGTTGGACTGGATGGCCTCTGGGGTTTCTATTGTTGTTGTTGTTGTTGTTACAAAGGATGAATGGCCATCTGTTGGGGGTGCTTTGGGTTCTTTCTCTATGTCCCACCTCGTAACCTAAGATCACCCGGGGAGGCCCTGCTCTCACTTCCGCCAGCATCTCAACTGCAATTGGTGGGAATGAGAGACAAGGCCTTCTCGGCTGTGGCCCCCCGCCTGTGGAATGCGCTTCCAAGCGAAATACGATCAACCCCATCCCTCCTGGCATTTAGAAAGAAGATAAAATCTTGGCTATGGGACCAGGCCTTTGCATAGTAACTCAATGCAGCACTTTACCTGGAATGGACTGATGAGGACGGACTTGAGAATTCGGCTTATCGTTTATCGATTGGTTGGTACAGAGGGAATATTTTAATTTTGATTGATTGTTGTTAGTGTGTTTAATTGTTGCGGTTTTTAACTAGTTGTATTAATGGTTTTATATTTTCTGTTGTTTTTCGGCATCTAATTGCTGCCTGTTAGCCGCTCTGAGTCCCCCCTCGGGGGTTGAGAAGGGTGGGATAAAAATACTGTAAATATATAAATAAATAAATTCTGCATGGCAGAAATGGGTTGGACTGGATGACCTCTGGGGTTTTTTTTGCTGTTATCACTAGGCTTGGTTGATCCAAAAAAAGAGAAGGTTCAAAACTCATTTCGGATATGGTTCGATTTGGAATTGAATTCCGAATTTCCCGGGGGGAAAATTCAGAACTTTTAGAACTTTCTGAAATTTCTAATTTGCTTTGTTAACGGCGGACACGATTGTGCAATACGCAACACGCATTTGAGGTTTGCATGCAATTTTTTTTACTCAAATAGCCCCAAACTGTTGGAAGGGCCTTGTCTTCACAACCCCCATTCCTCACAATAAAAATACAAATGACTTGACACCAATTCCACACGCTTAGCTCATATTTATTTATGTATGTATGTATGTATGTATGTATGTATGTATGTATGTATTGTTCACTTTTATATACTGATCCTCCCAGCAGGCTCAGGGCGGTTTACATAAAACCAATATAAAATACAGATAAAACATTTGATTAAATAAAACCCAAGAAATGGATAGAGTTTTCAGGAGGCACTTAGATTGAAGGCCGGTTAAAGAGGACAGTCTTGCAGGCCGTCCAGAAGGGGGCTAAATCTGTGATAGCGCGTACTCCGTCTGGTAACTCGTTCCATAATGTCGGTGCCACCACGGAGAAGGCTCTTTGTCTTGTTACAGAGAGGCAGCAGGAACGGATAGATGGAATCACCAGAAGATTTTGTTCTTCTGAGCGCAACGATCTCGGGGGAACAGTGTCCCTCAGGTACACTGGCCCGCCTAGACCATACAAGGCCTTAAAGGTTAAAACCAGCACCTTGAAGACAATCCGGTACTCTATTGGCAGCCAGTGCAATTGCTATAAAATTGGTGTAATGTGCTCTCTTGCCAATGCTCCCACTAGCAATCGAGCAGCAGCATTTTGCACCAGCTTAAGTTTCTGGGTTGTTGACAAGGGAAGGCCAATGTAGAGGGTGTTACAGTAGTCTAGCCTTGAGATGACCGTCGCCTGGATCACCGTAGCTAGGTCATTCCTGGATAGGTAAGGAGCCAGTCGCCTAGCCTGTCGGAGATGGAGAAATGGGGACCTGCTAACCGTGGAGATCTGAGCCTCCATCGATAGCAGTGGGTCTAGTTGGACCTCCAGGCTTTTTACCAAAGACGACGTAGAGGTAGATGTAGCCCCCTGTTCTTTTGCAATCATATATCCCTGCAGTTGGAGAAGCTGTAAGAAACAAGCCCCAATTATGTTCTCATTACCCTGTGTGTATATTTTCCAGAGTGCATCACCATTTATGAAAATGTTCCCTGACTGTCGTTCTGTTAATAAGAGCTGTTATCTTTCCCAGGGGGCGTCACCGTTGCAGCAATCACTCCCAGTAGGAACCACCAGGCTTGAAAATGAAGCACAGACCTCTCACCAACTCAGCCTTCTCATTAGAAAGCAATTACGACCGGCAAAATCACCAAAGGGCTGTATAAGGAAACTTTGTACACTTTCTCAACCTCATCCTGCCCTTGGTGTTTTGCCAGTTGCAGTAACACTTTCCTCTAATCACGGTATTTCTCATTTCTTACTCGTCGCAAATAACCTCACCTGTCATTGCGTTTTAGCACCGTCTTGTTCCATAGAAACAGACACATTATTGCGGTTCCGCTGTCTCCCTCCTTTTAAGCGTTTGTGTTTTTCAATGGAATGAATTGTGAAAGCTACGTCTACGACGCTATCTTTAAAAAGAAACCCTACATGTCCTCTATTACGGAGCGCTCGGCAAAGCTGATTACATTTGCTAGCATGAAATTCACAGCATCCGGATAGATTCACAGAGCATGAAGCAAAATCCAGGATCATCAAAATAATGATTTCATTTCGGAATAAATGCTCTTGCCTTGAGCATCATTTAGAAAAGCCTCCTGGGAATAAATCCCAGTTGGAGGTGGGAAAGCTTAAATACGCCTTTCCTCAGATTGATGACATTTATCAAGGGAACACATAGCGTTGTTGTTTCTGTTACAGTTGAAGAGTTGCTGCATTATTTTATGGGTAATGTTGTGGACTCAAGAATCACAGGATCATATAATCAAGAGACCACAAGAGCCATTCAATCCAACCCCCTGCAGGAAAAGACAATCAAATCACCCCCAACAGATGACCATCCATCCAGCCTCTACTCAGGCCTGGATTACCCATAAGGCCACCCTAGGCCATGGCCTAGGGCGGCAGCCCTGGGAGGGGGCAGCAGATCCGGACCCCCCCAAGAAAAAAAAAATTCAAAAAAAATTCAAAAAAATTTCAATTTTAAAAAAAAGTGCGCATGTGCGCGGCCGCCCCGCACTCCCTACCCTTTGCGTTGTTTCCCTCAGCTCCTCCCTCCCTTGCTGCTCATGCCGACCCTGCCCCTCTTCCTTCAGTGAAGGAAGAGGGGCGGGACCGACGCTGAGCTGACGCGAGAGAGTAGGGGGCGGAGGGAAGTCCGTCCCGCCACCCCCTCCTCTCTCGCTGCTCATGCCGGCCCCGTGAAGGAAGAGGGGCGGGACCAACGCTGAGCTGACGCGAGAGAGGAGGGAGCGGAGGGAAGTCCGTCCCACCACCCCTCCTCTCTCGCTGCTCGCGCCGGCCCCGTGAAGGAAGAGGGGTGAGACCGATGCTGAGCTGACGCGAGAGAGGAGGGAGGGCCCCCCGCGAGCGCCCCTGCAAGCGCCCCGGCAAGCACCTCTGCAAGCAGCCCCGCCCCCTGGGGGGCGGTGCTTCCAGAGTGTGGCCTAGGGCACCACAATCGATTAATCTGGGCCTGCCTCTACTTAAAACCCCCCAGTAGGTTCCGGCCATGAAAGCCTTCGACAACAGAATGTTTCTCATTCCTTCCTGAAATGGTGACAAGTGTAGGGAATTCTAAATTAGCTTTGCTCTATGTCCCCCCCCTTATGTTTTGGACTACAAGTCATATCGGCCATCAGCCAGTGTGGTCAATGTTCAGGGATAGTAAGAGTTGTGGTCCAAAACATTTGGAAAAATCCCTTACTAAAGGTTATTTTAAAGCTTTTAGTCATTTCCTATTGTATATATTGGGATTTGTGCATATTTTGCAATTCTGGAACTAAACTCCATCAGATGTTAAGGAGCCACTTCTGTTTTTGACAATAAAAGGTTGGTTTTAATGGCCAACTTCTTGATGTTTTGATTTAAAGCAGCATTTTTCAACCTGGTGGTCTGGACCCCTGGGTGGGGGGTCACGGGGGGGGGTGTGTTAGAGGGGTCACCAAAGACCATCAGAAAACACAGTATTTTATGTTGGTCATGGGCAGGCAGGTAGCGGAGGGGGGGGGCTTAGGGGGCTTCAGCCCCCCCAATTCTCAGGGTGGTCTTACTGGTACATTATTTAAACTGTTATGTTTATTCATATCATGATCTGATCACCATGCTCATTATATCCCACATTCATGGAGTTATTGGGATAACAATACAAAAGGTTTGGTAGGGTAGTACCTCTCTTACTCAGACTCAGCCCCTCCCAAATCAAACTCAACCCTCCCCGAATCAAAATCCTGGCTACAGCCCTTGTCATGGGGGTTCTGTGTGGAAAGTTTGGTCCAATTCTGTCATTAGTAGGGTTCAGAATGCTCTTTGATTGTAAGTGAACTACAAATCCTAGCAACCACAACTCCTAAATGTCAAAGTCTATTTTCCCCAAATTCCACCAGTGTTCACATTTGAGCAGATGAGAGGGTCGGCCTCCCATTGAATATTGAGAAATGGCTTGGCCCGACTAACTGGGCCGAGCAGATTGAGGTGCTGGGTGTCCTCGCCGCCATTATGGATCGGAAGGGGGGCTTCTTCCTCCCAGAAGCCCCATGGGTGGCGGGAGATTTTCCCGCCACCAGAGCCAGCTGGCCAATGGTGGCACTGGCCCCGCCCTGGCCTGGCTCATAGTTGGGGCCAGCCCTCTCTTACACCCGGTACCACCCACTTTGGGAACCACTGCTTTACATGAATCTTCTAAGCAGGAACTTCCATAGAACAAGAGCTAGGTTTCTAGAACGATGCTTGATCTAACAAGTTTTCCCTTAAGACAAACCTTATAACCTAACACCCAGAAACTTGTTTTGTTTCCCCCGGCTATTGCTCCTGGCTCTTATCTGACGAAGCCTGGGAGAGCAACGCAACCCTTGAGTTAACTGTCAATCCTGGCTGAACTCCAGCCTTCTGTCCCTGAGCTCGCTATATGACTACTAATTAAATCTTCCAGGTGTCAGGTTGTTTTGAAACTCCAAATCTTAAGAGCTCACAGAGTCAGGGAGTAAACCATCATCTGTATACCCTGCAGGGACATTATCATGAGAAGTTGCCCTTTGAACTGGTGTCTCTCTGTCATTCTCTGCATGAAGATAATTGACCAAACGATCTCCATTTTGCACCTCAGTGCAATCATTTCCCACATTATTTCCCTTCATACACACGGGGAAATATACTCTGGGGGACAGTATATTATGGAATCATTCCAGAAGTTGCATATGACGTATGATGTCTGTAGACAGTCTACGTTTTGCAGGCATATAGCAGGGTTAGGAGAACTACGGCTTTATAGACAAGCACCTTGGTCTCCCGCAAATACTCTGTGCTTCATTTGCAAAAAAGCTGCACTTGCAGAGCTCAGGCAGTGTTGTATTTCAGTGTCAACTACCACCATTGCTAACAACCTCAGGGACTTTCCTTTCCCCCCTCAGTCTCTTTGGCTTTCATCATCCCCTCTGGCGATGCCTAGGGTTGGCTGCTCAGGTGTTCTGGAACACCTAGCTCTCCTGGCTGGAAGTTGGCTGAATCAGTACTCAACTAGTACTCTAGTCTTTAAGGCTCTCCCAGGAGTTCATTCCTTCCGCCCACTATACAGATTAGGTTTATCCCATTTCTGACAAGGCAATTTCTTTTCATGTACTTTCTTCATACATCAGTTCTCTGGCACCGTTTCTCACATTCTGATTACTGCTCCACCTTGAGCTTCTTTGGCATGAGAAAGAAGAAAGTTGGAAAGGCTGATAAAGATTGAACAAGCTCTCAGAGTCCCGAAAAGCCGTGTGCCAGGTTATTATCCACCTTTGCTGTGTATGTCTTCCTATAACTCTCAAGATAAGCCTAGGCAATGGACGTCAGCCAATTTTACTAGGTTATTCTCCCTCATTCCAAGGCCGTAGCATCTCAATTAGTTCTTGACCTTAAAAGTGAGCAGAGAACAGAAAAACAACCCTTAGAAGAGACATTATTTTAGGGGACATAGAAATGAATGGAGCAACTCTACATATCATTATTTATTTATTTATTTATTTATTTATTTATTTATTTATTTATTTATTTATGGTTTTTGTACCCCGTAGCTTCTCACCCCCACAGGGGGACACAGCACAGCTTACATTCGCAGCACTGCACCATATAATATATACACCATATAATCAGGGCCGGACCTAGATAATTTTAAATGGTAAGCTAACAGTATTTTAGCGCCCCCTAAACAATCACTGATATATATATATATATATATATATATATATATATATATATCTATATATCTATATATATATATATATATATATATATATATATATATATATATAGGGTGCATAGACAAATTTGGGCCCTCCAGGTATTTTGGACTTCCTACTGGCTGTTTGGAATTGTGGGAGTTGAAGTCCAAAACACATGGAGGGCTGAAGTTGGCCCATGCCATATATATATGTATAATAATTGTAATGTAATACTAATAATAATAATTGTATGATTACGGTATAATGTGTTGTATATGCATTTGGTATTGGTGGTGCTGTACTGTAACACAGTATAATACTGCCAATGATAATGTGATATAATAATTATATCGTGATATTATAATTTGTATATTTGTATTACATGCAATATTGCTAACAATATTGTGATATGTTGTAGTGCAATATGATGTGTAGTGCTAATGTTGTGCTATGACAGTAATGTTAATTGTTGTTTTTTCAGTTTGCTGTAAGCCACTCCGGCAATATTGTTATATGTACATTGTAAGCCACTCCGGCAATATTGTTGTTTGCTGCAAGCCACTCTGAGTCCCCTTCGGGGTTGAGAAGGGCGGCATATAAAAATAGTATGTATATATACACACACACACACACACACACACACACCTTCCCACCATTTTCCCTGCTCTATTACTATTCTTTTTGAGTGTGTGTGTGTGTGTGTGTGTGTCTATATCTATTCCCCTTCCTTCCTTCTCAGCCCTATACCCCAGAATATCAAGGCAGAAAATCCTACATTTTCTGTGGACTCAGATATGCAAAGCCGATATTGTGGGATATAGGGCTGTGTGGAAGGGCCCTCACCCTTTTCCCTCCCCTCTTCCTATTCTTTTTGTGGGTCTGTACATTCCCCATCCTTCCTTCCTCCTCACCCTTTTCCTTGCCCCCTTCCTATTCTCTTTCTCCTTCTTACCTTCCCCTTTCTCCCTTCTCACCCCTTTCCCTCCCCTCTTCTTATTCTCTTTTTGTGTGTATGTATATATGTGTGCGTCTAGGCTAATTTCGGGAGCAAGGGCCCGGGGGTTGGGCTAGGTGCCCTCTGGCTGGCAGGCTTGTCCGGCCGCTCAGTCCTGCTCCCGGCCCCCAGGTAAGGGCGCCCACGTCGCCTCCTCCCTTGCCCTCGTGCACCGGCGGCAGAGGGAGGAGACGCGCGAGGGCAAGGGAGACGGGAAAGATGGGCGCTTCTGCCCCCTTCTCTCTCATCCTGCGCAAGGCATCCTCGACGGGGGGGGGGGAGGCATGTGCAGGGTGAGGGATGAGACGCGCGCAGGGCGCAGGGCAAGGCAGGGAGAAGGGAAAGGCACGCGCCTCTGCCTCCTCCTCTCTCGCCCTGCGCAAGCCTTCTTCCCACCCTGCCGGCACCCCTGGATGCGCCTTTGGCCACATGGCACCCTGAGGTGGCCACTTAATTTGCCTCCACTAAGGTCCACCCCTGCATATAATCAACATCAATAAAAACATTAAAAACCAATACATTAAAATCACTACATACAACAATAATTACATTGTCAGTCCAGTCAAGTCCAAAGTGTCAATCCAGTGAATTCCGAAAGTACAATTTACGTCTGCTGCCCGAAGGCCTGGTCCCAGAACCACAACTTTAGCTTTTTTCTACTGGCTGGAGGGCCCAAGTTTGCTCATGCTTGATATATATATAGTAAGTAATCATTTCCAGAAACAGGACAGGAGATCCCAAAGTTAAACAATGTCCAGTAGTAACTGGTGGTCAACATTTCAGAGTAGTGGATAACCCAGTTTAGGTGTTATTATGAACTTTGAAGAACCTGCATCCTATGTCCAAAAATACCTTCAGCAGTTTGGATTGATGTTGTGTGCCTTCAAGCCATTTCCGACATACAGTGACCCTACGATGAACCCATCCGTTTTTTTCTTGGCAAGATTTATTCAAAAGGAGTTTTCATTTTCTGCTTTCACTGTGGCTGAGAGACTAGTTTAAGATCACTCAGTGGGTGTTCATGGAGAGCAGGGATTTGAACCCTGGTTTCCAGAGCCATAGTCTAATGTTCAAACACTATACCATACTGGCATATTTAATGCACTCTTTAAATGAAACACAGAGCAAACAAACACAAGTCTTTGGAGGATTCCAAGGACTTTTTATTTAGCCTTCAGATACCTTTAAAACCCAAATGGTGGCTCTGTTACAATACAATACAAAACTTTATTACGGTTACTGACCAGCACAAAATGGGCATAAGCACTCGGGGGACAACTCCCCAGTAAAGCAGTTATTTAAAATTAGATTAGAATTTTAATTTTTTACTTTTAATTATTGTGTTGTCGTTTACATGTTGAGTGCTATTTTTAAATGCTGTTGTGTTTTATTGTGCCTTCCTGGCTCTTGTGAGCTGCCCCGAGCCCCCCGGAGTGGCAGCATAAAAGCCTGAATAAATAAATAAATAAAATAAATAAAATACAGAATATTGTAACAGGTATGGAACCGAAGGGGAGGGGGGGGGATTGATGGGAGAGGTCAAAACCACTGGTGGGGGCACTAAAGGGGAAGGGAGGGGCACACTGTGAGTCTAGTGGTGGTTCTGTTGTCCCGGGCTATTTTCTGACCATTTCCATCATCAGAACTACACTAAGGGTATAGCAGGAAAAAGATTCAGGATTAGTGAAATGCTCATTGTGATAGAGGATGTGAATTTAGAGTGGCCTTGCCCTGGAGGGCTGAGGCCCTAAGTTCCTCTAAAGCAGGGGTGCTCAGAATGGTGATCTCGATCACCAGGGTGATCTTCGGGCCTCATCCTGGTGATCTTCAGACCCCTGACCAGGTTTTTTGCTGTTGGTCCTCTTCACGCACCCCTGCACACTGCAAAGAAGTCCTCTGTCGTTGCTCCAGAGTCCAAGAGGCAGAATGGGCCCCCTCTATTGGATTCCTCCTCCTCCCTCCGTCCTTCTCCAGCCACTCAGAGTCGTAGGAGACCAAAGGGGGCGGGCCTGGATGACGCGATGCATGGCTGGCCCCGCGCGCACGCGCAGAAGCGCCCATTCTGCCCCCTCGGACTTCTTGTGAGCTCTTGGAGGCGGCACGCATGCTGGCGGCGTGGAAATTTGGGTCTCCTACTCCCTCCTCCCACCCATCTGGGTCAGGGGAGCCTCTGCCGCCGCACCGGGGCACCCGCGGGGCGGCGGCCTCACTTCAGGCGGGTCCGAGCATTGGTTGCTCTTTCTACCTCCAGACCGGCGTTTTGGATCCTCCGGGGCTCTAACCTCATGTTTTGGTATTCCAGGGGACATTCCTCACCACCTGCCGAGAGAATATCCTCATTTGAGGAGCTCCTGTGTTCATTGCTTGTATTTCTATTTATGTTTATGCCTGTATAATTGAGGGAGTTTCTCGTATCTCTTATTGCATTCAGTGTATCCGTGGCTTGTGCTTTGTTCTTGTTATATAGTGATATTTCACTGGTTGGTACTTCTTTGGAGGCTTATTGCCTCTATATCTTTCCATTTTGGGCATAATAAATGATATATATATTTTTGCTTATGACCTGTACTGGTCTTGCATTGCACTGAGCACTTGGGGTATTTTCTCTGGGTACTCTTCTTCCTATTGTGTTAGGCGGTGTGGAAATAGGAGCAACGATGGAGAAGAAGGACGCTTTGGGGTCATTTCCTTACCGCATCTCAAAGGTCGGTCTTTTTACTTTGTGGTGGGTGCTTGATTGTTCTGTGGCATGTCTCTTTGTTTATTTTTAATGTTAAAATGGCATTTTAGCTCCAAAGCTTTGTTCCTTGAGAAATAAATGTTGGGGAATATGGAAATGTGGGAGAAATGGGGTGGTTGGATGTATTTTTGCATGCTCCTTTGTTTACCTTGCTGAGTATTAAATGGCCTTGCAGTTCAAAAGCCTCTCTTCTTACTTTCTGGCTTTCTGTGGTAATATGGCAGTGTGGGAGAAATGGGGTGGTTGGATGTATTTTTATGCTCTGTTTTATATTGTTGTTATTAAATTGAAATGTTGATGTTTTATAACTTCATTTTATGTAAACTGCCCCGAGCCTGCTGGAAGGAGCGGTACATAGAAATGAATAATAAATATAAATAAATAAATAAATAAGAAAATAGTTATACGTTTTACATTTCTGGGTAGGTGATCTTTGGGACTTGGTTTTTTAATCAGTAGCTCCCATGCCGAAAAAGTGTGAGCATCCCTGCTCTAAAGCAAGGATTCTTTGATGGAAAACCTTGGCGAGCAATCCGAAGCGCTAGGAAAATCCCCTAAGTCCCCAAGAGAGTATCTCACCAAGATCCGGAAGTGTGCGCACCGAGAGAGTTCTATCCCAACTGAGAAAGGATGACAGCAGCAATCATTCGCCATGCTGACATGTTTTATTTCCATCTTTCAAGCATTTTTATACATTTTCCAGAGCAGTTAGATTCAACCCCCCCCCCCCCCGCCTGCCTCAATTGGCTGTGGATCTGAGCCAATGGGCAGAGAGAGGGGGAAATGATTGGAACAATGAGGTCAGGGTTTTTAAGATTTGATGTGTTAATGAAGTTTGGAGGTGAGAACTCCAGGCATTCTACAAAACCTCCCTGGCTATTGTCTCGTTTGCAGCAAACATTTCTTTTTGGCTGTGCGTACTTGTCCGAATGCATCTGCCACTAAGTCCCACCTCGGAATCTAAGATCATCCAGGGAGGCCCTGCTCTCGCTCCCGCCAACTTCTCAAATGCGGTTGGTGGGGACGAGAGAGAGGGCCTTCTCGGTGGTGGCTCCCCGTCTGTGGAATGCACTTCCGAGCGACATACGATCAACCCCATCCCTCCTGGCATTCAGGAAAAAAGTGAAATCATGGCTGTGGGACCAGGCGTTTGCACATTAGCACAAGGCAGCACCTTGGAGTGGAACTGTAATGGCAGGTTGATGGATATGGCTGAATACTTATGTCTTGGACGAAGTACTGTTTTTAATTGAAATGTATGTGTATTATGTGTTAATTTTAATGGTATTTTATGCTGAATGTTATGGTTTTTATATTGTACTAGCTGTACCCGGCACGCATTGCTGTGCCCTTTTTAGGAGATGCGAGAAAGTCCAATCATCCACGGTGTGCCCTCCTCTAAACTGCAGTTGGATGGAGTGTGGGTCATGGGGGGCATGGTGTGCCAAGTTGGGTCTTTATTGGTCTTGGTTCTGGGCCACAGTGGTCTGTGGGGAATGATGGGTTTTGAAGTACTACAAATCCCATTTTCCATGGTGGTACTTCAAGTCCCATCATGCATGGTCGGGGCTCTGTGTGCCAAGGTAGGTTACTGTAAATTCAGGCCATACACAATGTCCCATGAGCTGAGGCCTAGTTAGGAACAGCAAGTTAATGAAGCCTTACTGTCAATTCAGGCCATACACAATGTCCAATGAGCTGAGGCCTAGTCGGAGAAATCAAGTTAATGAAGCCTTACTGTCAATTCAGAGCGTAAACAGCTTCCCAGTAAGTGAGGCCTAGTTAGGGAAATCAAGTTAATGAAGTCTTACTGTCAATTTAGAGCGTAAACAGCTTCCCAGTAAGTGAGGGCTAGTTAGGGAAATCAAGTTAATGAAGCCTTACTGTCAATTTTGGGCGTGGTATGTGTTTTTTTGGGGTGTTAATTTTCGGTTGGAAGTGATTTGGGTGTTTGTTATGGGGATTGGCTCAGGCCTTTTCCTTATTTTGTTTTGGCAGTTTATTAAGGATCGGAATTTTCATGTTGGCTGGCCAGTGCAGCAGTTATGCAAATCCGCCCTTATTGGCAGCCAATCATGTTGTTCAGAATGTAGAGGCTGGGTGAGTCTTTGGCTGCCCCGGAGGATGCTGGTAAATGTAGTTTTATTTTTATTCGTTGTTTTGGGGGCCTTTTAGGTTTTGAGGAAAGTTTCTTTGCTACAAACGTACCTTGCTTGAGGCCTATTTCTGTTGGCAAGTATTGTTTTTCTGCGTTGTAAGGTTTCTTTGTTTGAGGTATACATCACATGACGTGAACCCATTTATATAATAGATTTCTTTGTATCGGCATCGAATCGTTGCCTTTTTGTTATGCCGCTCTGAGTCCCCCTTTGGGGGGTAGAGAAGAGCAGGGTAGAAATAATGGAAATAAATAAATAAATAAAAAATGTGCCAACAGAGAGTTCAAGATCTGTCATTTCCTGCCGGTAATTACAGATCTTGATCTGTAGGGTGGGTCTTTTCAGTGTCATGAAGGGTGATAAAAAGATATTGTGGCCATATCTGAGTTTCTGAGGCTCACAGGGATGGCCCTTTTTGATAAATAATAAAAAGTCTGCAAGGTGATCCACAACCTTCTGATAGGTGACTTCGGAAATCAGAGTTTGTGGATCTTTGTGATTAATCAGTTTGGTGGCCCTGAGATAGAACAGGAAAAGGAGCTGATCACCACCTATTGTTCATGCAAATGGTCTTTTGGAATTTCAGGTTTGAGTCATGCAGTTTTGGTCAGCTTTGCTATCTTTTAAAATACATTTCATGAGGAGGGGGTATGCGCAGGGAGGTACAATGAAACTTGGGGAAAGGGGATATCATTCCTAGTTTTATTTTTCATTTTTATTGGTCCATTTTATCCTGTTATTTCATAAAGAGAGTCCAGGAGAATATTGGGGGGAAAGTCCAGGCTTTGGGAGCGATGAAATGTCCCTTTTGAGTAGGGGTGGGAGAAAGGGGGCTGCAGTGGATCCAATTCATGTAGGCAGAAATCTTGATATAAAGTCCAGGAAGGGAAAATATATAAGTCCATATAGTTGCAGGAAAAAAAGTTCAATGTTCTGTTGCCTCAGGAGAGTCCTTGGTACTTAGTGAACTATAGATCCATGGGATGAACATGAAGCAAACTGAGTTCAGAAAAGTGGGGGAAGAGTCTTTGATGCTCAGCAAAGAAGGGAAAGGGTTTGCCTTTCGAATCCCCTGTTCCATCACTGCTAGGGCTTGGTCCTTGGAAACTGCAAATCCCTGCCGTGGTGGGTTCTGGCGAACTGGTCTGCTGGCATCATGAAACCCCTAGGGAGTCCACATAGCGAGCTCATGGAACGCAGACTTTCTCGGGGACCCAGAATCCAAAGATGGGACGTTGGAACTCCCTACCGCAGGATCGGTCAGCTGGCACTTTTGAAAGATAATACTTAAACAAGGTTATTCCCGGGGCACAAGGTATCATTATGGAAAGGAGAAACGTTGCAAATAGAGGTTTCCTTTTATTGGAGGATTTGCTATAACGTTAGGAAAGAGGAAAGGATAGACTGAGGCTGCCGCTGAGATCACGCTACCCAGCCATGCTGGCCCAATGGGGCACTTTGGAACTGTGGAACTCCCTGCTGCAGGCCAATCCAACTTGGAAGCAGGGGGTCCTCTGGGGGGCTTGACTTCAATTGCATATGATCACCTGCATTGCGGAACATTTCTTAATGTGCAAGGGTTGTGCATTTGGGGTAAACCCCATTTTGTGTTCTGGCTTTTGGTGGAGGCCCTCTTTCCAAGGCAAGGAGGCAAGTTCTGGGAGGTGTTCAGCTGCAGGCACGTACACTTTAGACCACGGGCTACACCACGCCAGCCACATACTCTCCAAGGCATTTTAAGGAGACGTCCCACTTCCAGCTAAGGAAGAACCAGATAATTTTATATGGTAAGCGAACATTATTTTGGTGCCCCCCAAAACATTATTTTGGCGCCCTCCCCCATGTAAAACAAATATATAATTATAATATCACAATACCATTAGTAGTATTATATTGTATCAATGTATATACAATATATTATAGTACATACTCATACTATATATCATAATTATATTATACTACATTACAATATAATTATATTATAATATATTGACATTATAATATAATATAACATTCTATTCTATTATTATTATTATTATAAAATAATAAATAAAATTATTTATTTAAATAAAATTATCTTCGACTAAATATTTTCATTACTCCTATAAAACTCAAATAACCCAAAATAAAGTAAAATAAAATATATATTACTATTTGCCTGCGCAGTTGTGCCTGTCTCTCCTTGATGTTCCTGGTCGGCGGGCGCGGGAAGGTTGGAGGCTGTGGTAGGGTTCACACGTGATTGGGCCTGGCGAGGGAGTTCGCCTCAGCGCGCGGCGGCTACTTCCGGTGGCGGCTATCAGGAGGCAATATGTCGCCAATACCCCTTTGGCTCCCCTCCCTTCTACCTTTGTCTCCGCCCCCTGCCTGCCCAATTGGGTCACCGTATTCGGCAGCAGGGCGGAGACAAAGGGAGAGGGGAAGCACTCCCTGCCTTCCCGATAGAGAGTGCCTTGCTTACAGGCTTCTGTGCACAGGAGCTACTGGGCCTGCGTGGAGGTTTTTGCGCATGCGCAGTTGCTCCTGCACTCAACTTCAGGTCTGGAACAACTGTGCCTGCACGAAAACCTCTGCGCATGCCCAGAAGCAGCGTCGGAGCGCACAAGGCCAGGGCCCAAAAGCAGGCAGCCACAGCGCTGCCTGAGGAACATCGGCAGAGCCAGGACGCTGTCTGGCGCCGGCGCCCGGGAGGGGAATTTGCCCCTTCCCAGATGGCGCTCCACGCGGCCGTTTCCTTGGCCTACCTGTAGGACCGCCCCTGGGAAGAACAATGGCCTCCTGGAAGAGGAGAGTAGTTTTCAGGGAACGAGGGTTTACTTTTTGTTTGTTGGGGGATTAATAAAAAAGCTTAAACTGTGATGCTGAAAAGCAGGCCATGGGCCAGGACCCATTTCTGCTTGCTTTCATGTCAAGCTGATTTTTGTACCAGGAGGGGCCTTCCTGTCATGTACCAAAAGACATGAACGAAATAAAGGAATCAGGAGAAAGAAATTCCACGCACAACTCTAATTAGGACCTACCTCTTGAATATGGGATACTGGAGGCCATTGCAAGGAGCAAATGGATGTCGACATTCCAAGCATGAGTTAACAGCTTCCTTCCAGGCTCCCTGTAGCTATTGGGTATAAATGATGGGTTTGGAAAAGTCAATGAAATGCCTTTGCTGATTTATGGGGACAGGAGTTCCTCCGATGTGACAGCAGCAGGCAACATGAAAAATCGTAGCCCTTTTCCGCTCCCTTTGGTTGTGCCAAGACTCTAAATATTTAATTTATCTTCTGCATGCACAACTCACTCCCCCAATTTGCTAGAGGCACAAATGATCTATTTTAAGATATGCTCTTTGTCCACGTTGTAATCCTTTCTTTTTTTTTATGGATAAAATATTAATATGCATAAAAATAGCAGGTGCAAAGACCTGGAATAGTGTTTGTCTTTCCTCTACTCTTTAACAGAATTGCTTGAAACTGGCACTTTTGAAAGTTAACATCCTACAAGGCCTGAGGGATGCTGCATTACCCCGGTTGGTACTTATCCAGAGAGCAAATGTGGCATTGAAGTAATTCAAGATGCTTCCAACACATCTCTCTATGAGAATGGATAGGCATTTTCAGGCCTGTCCAATGCCAATGATCAAAACGAGGGCAATGGAATGAAACTTGTTTTTTTAAAAAAAATCCAGTAACAATTAAAAGTTTGTCAGCAGTTTTTTTATTTTTAAATTAAGTTACGAGGGTTGAATGAAAAGTAATGCCTCCACCTTTGTTACTTGGGTTTGGATGGGAATATTTTAATAAATCAGACATAGAAATAATACTTAAAATGTGCTCTTTAACTACCACTATTCACTTTTCCACACAATCACCAGACAATTGGATACATTTCTGCCAATGATAAACAGGGGCGGTGTAAGGTTATTTTCTATGGTAAGCCAACATTACTTTGCCGCCCCTGCCGCCCCCCTTTTGTCTCCTCCCCCTCTCCCTTTGTCTCCTCCCCCTCTCCCTTTCCCCCTCTCCCTTGCCTCCGCCCCTGCCTGCCCAATTGCATCACGTGACGTGTTTACAGGCTTCTGCGCCTGCAGGAGCTTCTGCGCTGCCCAGAAGCTCCTGCAGGCACAGAACAAGAAACTGTAAACACGTCAGCACTCCGTAGAGCATGCAGGGGCGGAGGCAAAGGGAGAGGCTTAACCTCTCCCTTTGCCTCCGCCCCCTGCATACCGAATACGGAGTGCTGATGTGACGTGTTTACAGGCTTCGGCTTCAGCGCCTGCAGGAGCTTCTGGGCATGCGCAGTGGCTCCGGAGCTCAACTTCAGCTCCGGAGCCACTGCGCATGCGTAAAAATCTCAGCACATGCCCAGAAGCTCCTGCAGGCCAGGCGCTGAAGCCGACGCAGCAGCAGGGAGGTTTGCTACGGCGGCGCGGGCTGCGTGGCGGCGCCCTTCCCAGAAGGTGGCGCCCCACACGGCCGCGTACTTTGCGTATATGTCGGACTGCCCCTGATGATAAACAAGTTTTCTGAAGTCGTCACGAAAAAAGTCCACATTCTATTTCCGCATTTCTTTTTCTGGGGCGAGTCTTTGTGTCGATATTCCATACACTGACGCTTTGTCTCCGGATCGTAATGGTGTACCCACATTTTGTCTTCTGTCACAATTGAATGGAGAAAGGTATCACCTTCATTCTCATAACGCGAGAGGAATTCCTGGCAATTTTCAAGTCTGTGCGCTTTCATTTAAGGCGTCAGCATCCTGGGTACCCATCGTGCACAGATCTTCTGATAGCCAAGCAAAGCAATATTGTTATCCACACGTTCTTGTGAAATGCCAATTATGCTTGAAATTTGTCTTTGAGTGATACGATGATCATCCTGAATCAATCTGTCAACCTTTCGCGTGTGAAACCCGGTGGTTGCTGTCACAGGACGTCCAACTCTTTGTTTGTCATGCAAGTCAGATGTTCCCATCTCAACATCTTTAAACTTACTCGCCCAACGACGCACAGTACTCACATTTCTTTTATTTATTTACTTTATTTATATTCCGCTCATCTCACCCCGAAGGGGACTCAGAGTGGATTACAGCACACATACTTGCAGACAATCCCTGCAGTTCAACATATGGCATATAAACATGTGACATTTATTACAGTACAGTACATACATTTGACATTATATATATATTGACAAACAGAGGCAAACTTTCTGGCCACCCGGGGGAAGTTAATGCACTCCTCATCTCTCTCAGCACTTCCTTCCAGCGTCTCTTGTTGTTTCTTCCACATTCCTTCAGCAATTCTTTATGGTCTCATAAATCAGTCAAAATTCACCTCCCCACTTTAATGTGGTACCTTTATCTCCTACTTGACAAATGTAGCTGTCTTTCAGGCTGCAAAGGTCAGCAGCAGGCTACACTTAAGGTCGAGAACCCACCTCGACCCGGGCAGGCCTCGAACTCATGACCTACTGGTCAGGGAGATCTTATGCAGCTGACACTTAGCCAGCTGTGCCACATTCCCGGTGTCAAAACAATCACCATAAACAGATTGCATTCTTTGATTAGTCTCCTTTGGGGCGACACCATCTGCTGTCAAGAATTCAATTACTGCACGTTGCTTACGTCACATTGATCAACTGTCTGCGCAGGGTTCCATACTTCGCATTGTTATAACACAACTGTTCAATGCTAAAGCTTCCCACCAAAATGGAACTGTAGAGGAGAGTCTACTGAACAAGCCAGTACCTGCCACATACCAGTACTGCCATCTGTTGAGGAGTTACGAAGGTGGAGGCATTAATTTTCATTCAACCCTCGTATATTGGCTTCATCCCCTTTGGACTCTTTTTATGTGTTCCTGAAGCTGGTAAGTTATTTATTGTTTAAGAGAATCTACCTAAGAGCCAGTGTGGCATAACTGCAACTTGAATCCTCAGAAGGAACTTTTCCATACATTATTACTGAAGGCAAAGTGTGAAATACTGGTGATCAGAATTACAAATTACAGAAAGAAAGGGAAGAATTTGGATTTCAAGCCCTGTGTAAAGTACTGGGTATAGTTTCACCCTAAAAGCCTTGAGAGATGTAGTGAAAGTTCAGGAATCCTCATAACTTGAGTCAACAACCAGTTTCTCTCTGCACTTGTTTTGTATATTATCTAATGTGGCACAGCTGGTGTCAGCTGCATAAGTTCTCTCTGACCAGTAGGTCATGAGTTCGAGGCCTGCCCGGGTCGAGGTGGGTGCTCGACCTTTAAGTGTAGCCTGCTGTCAACCTTTGCAGCCTGAAAGACAGTTGCATCTGTCAAGTAGGAGATAAAGGTACCACATTAAGTGGGGAGGTAAATTTTGACTGAATTATGAGGCCATTAAAGAACTCCAGGAACGCTGAGGAATGCGGAAGAACAACAAGGGACGATGGGAACACTGAGAAATGAGGTGTGCATCAGTTCCCCCTGGTGGCCAGAGTTTGCCTCTGTTCGTCTATACGTGTGTATGTGGAAACGGCAGGGATTGTCTGCTAAGTATGTGTACCTATAATCCGCTCTGAGTCCCCTTCGGGGTGAGAAGAGCGGAATATAAATAAAGCGTATTATTATTATTATTATTATCTAAGGACTCTGTATCATTCAAAGGTTTAACTCCAGGATTTTTTAAAATCGCTTACCATTTCAAACAAAAGGAGTCTTCCTTGATCTGTCTGAATTTATCATGAAGCGATATATTAAATCAGTGGCCAATGTCTCTGGACTGTGAATCCATTCCAAGGTTTAGCTTCAATTTCAAAGGAACTGTCCGAAGGGCTGAACCTATTGCAGCATTTCTCAACCTGGGGGTCAAGGCCCCTGGGGGGGGGGGTCATGAGAGGGTGTCAGAAGGGTTGCCAAAGACCATCAGAAAATACAGTATTTTCTGTTGATCATGGGAGTTCTGTATGGGAAGTCTGGCCCAATTCTATCGTTGCTGTGGTTCAGAATGCTCTTTGATTGCAGGTAAACAATAACTCCAAGCAACTACAGCTCCCAAATGTCAAGGTCGATTTTCCCCAAACTCCACCAATGTTCACATTTGGGCATATTGAGTATTCATGCCAAGTTTGAGTCCACAGTACTGTCTGGATATAGGTGAACTACAACTCCAAAGTTCAAGGTCAATGCCCACCAAATCCTCCCAGTATTTTCTGTTGGTTATGGGAGTTCTGTGTTTATTTATTTATTTATTATTTCAACTTGTATACCCCCCTTCCCAATAGGCTCAGGGTGGTTTACAGCTTATAGAACAGTTCATTAGATAAAAATAGCAATAAAACCATAACAATAGGACAATAAGAACAGTAAAGAATATAACAACAGCTAGGATTTGTGGCTACAGATTGAAAGCTTGCTGAAAGGGAGTTGTTTTACAGGCCTTTCGAAAGGCAGGTAACTCTCTAATTAAACGGACTTCGGCCAGCAAAGCATTCCACAAGTTCGGTGCCACAACCGAAAAGGCTCTCTGCCTAGTAGATGACAGGTGGTAATACCGAAAGGAAGGAACTTCTAGCAGGTTTTGGTCCTCCAACTGAAGTGATCTCTGGGGAACATATGGGAAAAGACGGGCCCTCAAGTACACCGGCCCCAGACCATACAAGGCCTTAAAGGCCAAAACCAGCACTTTGAAAGCAATCCTGTACTCAATTGGAAGCCAGTGCAATTGCTGCAGAATCGGGGTGATATGACTTCTATTCGAAACTCCCACAAGGAGTCGAGCTGCAGTATTTTGCACCAGCTTAAGTTTCCGAATTACTGCCAAAAGAAGACCAATGTAAAGGGCATTACAGTAGTCCAATCTCAAGATGACTGTCGCCTGGATTGGTGCATTTGCAGTTATTCCTCACTGCCTAGGACCACACAGTCATTGGACTGGGGTCCTTCAATAAATATATTTTAATACATTTGTACAACCGTGTGGCTTTGCAGACTATTTTTGAATTTTCTGGCCTGCGCCCACTGCCTGCTTGGGCCCAACCCCGAGGCCTGCAAGGCATCCGTTTGGCCACCTACGTTGGATCATTGCATCCGGCCAGGGACTGGATCCGCGTCTTCATTTGAATCCTCCACCGCTGTCCCCCCAGCCGCCACCCTCCTGGAATTTTCTCTTCTCTTCCCCCCATCTGACATCGCCCGGCTTCCACGGGATTCCCCGCCGCGCTCCACAGCACGCCGTCATCCACACTGAGCCTGCTGATTGGTGGGGCTTGGGCCTCTCCGCCTGGGGATTTCCCCTGGCTGGCTCCAGCGTCTCCCGTTGCTGGGAGACCCACCCACGTCATCGCCGTGGGCGGGACTATTGATGTCACAGCATCTGCTGCTCCGCATTGGCCTGGACGCTACACGGCATCCAGACTGGCCGCACGCCGCGGAGTGGGCCTGGCTACGACGCGACTTTCCATTGTTGCCGTCCCCCCTTTTCTGATTGCATTCAGCTTTGATTCCATTGCGGAGCTACGGCGGGACGACATTGGAACTTGGGGCTACGTTGGTTTATTTATTTATTCTTCGTCTTGGGAGCTGGATGTTTATGCTTATGTTTTATACCATACTCCAGGAGGATTTACACATGTGTGTGTGATATAGGGTGTGCTTTGGGCCGCCTGGGTTGGCGGGGCAGGATCAGCCCATTATATACATATATTCTCTCGCGGTGCCCGTCCCCACGGGGCATTGCCCCTTTGGGTGGCCTGGGGTGACGCTTGTGTGACCTGGGACCAGACCCATTGAGTGGGACACCACGGGTGTAATGCCTCGCCATCCAGGGTAGGCAGCCAGAGCTCGCCCCCACCCAGGCGACCCAACCATAGGATCTCCATCTTCGATGGGTTCACCCTCAACCGGCTGGCTTGAAGCCAACCAGTCACGGCTTCAAGGCACAGTTGGAGATTATTGGGTACAGAGTCCGGTTGGCCGTCCATCCTCAGCACTAGCTGTATGCCAAGTTTGGTTCAATTCCATCACTGGTGGAGTTCAGAATGCTCTTTGAATGTAGGTGAATTATAAATCCCAACAACCACAACTCCCATATGACAAAATTAACCCTCCCAAACCTCACCAGTATTCAAATTTGGGCGTGTCGGGTATTTATGCCAAATTTGGTCCAGTGAATGAAAATATATCCTGCATATTGGATATTTACATTGCAATTCATTACAATAGCAAAATGACAATTATGAAGTAGCAACGAAAATAATTTCATGGTTGGGGGAAGGGGGGGTCACCACAACATGAGGAATTGTGTTAAGGGGTTTCGGCATTAGGAAGGGTGAGAAACACCGACCTATTGGGAGCAGGGTTCACAACCTGGATTACTCCTTTAAAGTTCAGTCTAAAATCCAGAATCAGTTTGCTCATGAAAGCCACCCTCCTCCAATGCAGCAAGCTGTCAAGAAGAATTTGCATTTAGGAAGAGAAAGCAAACCCTGGGGATTGTTCCCGAACAGATGGTGGACAACTTCTGGAGATCAACGGCAACTTTATGAGTCTAATACTTGACATTCTCCCCGTCGTCCCCCACTACTTTCACTTCTCTCCTCCATTTCCATCAGTCAAGCTAAAGTGATGGCTGTTCTTAACTCCTGCAAATGAGATCATAGAGCTGTTGCTGATTAATGATGTCACCATTCCCAGTCCTTTTGCCAAAGACATGGCAGGAATCCTAACACGATTTGCACATTCGAGGTGAACAGTGCTGCAATTGCTTGCCTGTAGCTGAGTGCTGACAAGCTGTGAAGCGTTTCCATCTGTCCCATTTGCCTCCATTCTCTGAAGGGGACGTGCCAGGAAAGAACCCCTTTCTTCACGACGGCAATAGCCAGGGTGCACGGAGAAGGATGTGGCACGAGAAGTTATGGAGGAAACCTTTCTCCGGAGTTGTAGGTTTTTCAGGCTATGTGGCCGTGTTCTAGAAGCATTCTCTCCTGACGTTTCGCCTGCATCTATGGCATGCATTCCTCAGAGGTTGTGAGGTCTGTTGTAAACTAGGAAAATCGGGTTTATATATCTGTGAAAGGCCCAGGGTAGCAGAAAGAACTCTTGTCTGTTGGAGCTAGGTGTGAATGTTTCAAATGGCCACCTTGATTAGCATTTGATGGCCTTGGTGTTTTTAGGTGTGGCTTGTTACTACCTGGGGGAAGCCTTTGTTGAGAGGTGATTAGCTGTTCCTGATAGTTTTTTGTCTGGAGTTCCCCTGTGTTTGAGAGTTGTTCTTTATTTGCTGTTATAGCTTTATTTATTTATTTATTTATTTATTTACTTCATTTATATTCCACTTGAAGGGGACTCGGAGCGGATTACAGTACATATACTTGCAGACAATCCCTCCAGTTCAACATATATAGACATATTTTTAGACATATATTGACGAACATAGACGAACAAAGAGGCAAACTTCTGGCAAACTTCTGGCCACCAGGAGGAGCTGACGCACATTTGTCAGCATTTTTCCAGCGTCCCTTGTTGTTCTTCCGCAATCTTCAGCGACTCCTGGAATTCTTATGGCTTCATAAATCAGTCAAGATTCGCCTCCCCACTTAATGTGGTACCTTTATCTCCTACTTGACAAATGAACTGTCTTTCAGTCTGCAAAGGTCAACAGCAGGCTACATTTAAGGTCGGGCACCCACCCCGACCCGGGCAGGCCTCAAACTCATGACCTACAGGTCAGAGAGATCTTATGCAGCTGACACTTAGCCAGCTGTGCCACTTTAGAGTTTTTAAAAAATACTGGTAGCTAGATTTTGTTCATTTTCATGGTTTCTTTCTTTCTGTTGACATTTCTCCAGAGCTTTTAAAGCAGGGGTTGGATGTCCATCTGTCGGGAGTGCTTTGATTCTGTGTTCCCGCATGGCTGAGAGCTTAACTGGATGGACTTTGGGGTCTATTCCAACTCTATGAAAACTACTGCTCTGGTCCTCCCCTGTGGCCACAAAAAGTACATAAAGTAAACCAGATTTTCTCACGGTTTGTGTACAACTCATTAGAAAGGGTTTGCTCATGAATGGGTCATTTCAACAGGAAAGTCAACAATAGGGGAAAGTTGCTATATAACCTAACTCTACCTTGAAGAGGGTATAATATAGAAACACAACATTCAAATTCAATATTCTCTATGTATTAACTTTCATAGTCCGGGTTTTGAGTCACCAGAAATCACATAACAATCACATAAATTCCTACCAGTGTCGATATTGAGACCCAAATGAATATGTCCATGTATGATTGTCTCAGTAAGTACCAAATAAAGCAATATTTCAAACAAAGTCTCCAAAAAGTGTGGTCATTCACTTCTGACCATTCCTCATGTTCAGGAGTGTTTCGTATAAGACACTGGGAAATGCAATCAAATTTTGGTGGAACAATGCGTGACATGTAATCCATCCTCTGCAAGTAATCCCAAATAAGGTATTGTAATCCAAAAGAAGGTGTAACATATAAATCCATAAACTAGTTGAGTTCGGCCAACGAGGGCGTATTTACGTAGGAATCCTTCTTCCATTTTAACCCCCTATGGGTCTTCTTCAAGGCCCATCGACATCCAAAATAAACCTTCTCAGTATGATATATTTTAAGGCGGAGAATACAATCAATATATAGATGATCTGTAATGAGATATAAACAATACTATAATACTGTCCAAAATAGCCCCTCAAAAGTAACTAAATATTAATACTATAACCTTATAATGCATAGTCTATATTATAATTCACATAGCGAACGTACCTAATGCATAGAGGCAAGGACTTCCATCTATGGAGTCATATTGGCGAATGCAGAATATTACTGCTGCCCCTTGGTGTTAAATACAACCCTAAAGCCCTTACGTACAGGTGTCGGAAGGTTCTCATTTGGGACTCAATATTGACACTGGTAGGAAATTATGTGATTGTTATGTGATTTATGGTGACTCAAAAACCGGACTGTGAAATTTAATACATAGAGAATATTGAATTTGAATGCTGTGTTTCTATATTATTATACCCTCTTCGAGGCAGAGTTCAGTTCAACAGGAATCCAGAGGCATATTTTTGGAGTATACGTAGTCCCTAAGTCCATTTCCTGTACCTTTTCTATGCTTTTGATTGATCTTTCGCCCATGAATGAGTTTGGTATATTTCTATCAACCAGTTTCTTCCTCACATGAGATATGCCAGTTGATATAAATATCACAAAACATTAATTAAATGTATCAGAGTGCATCCCAGGATCTTGGACTCCGTGATGAAGAGATATAATACGTCTTTATGGCTTACTTTTCCCCACAAGATTAGTCAGATGGCTCATCATTGCACCTCAGAAGGAACTCTGGATTAAATTGCAGAGCTGCTGTTGTTTTGTCCCCCCCCCCTCCTGCAAGGGCTCTGGATGCAGCTGCATTGCGGCAGGAAAACAGTAGCAAGTAGTAGATGAAATCCTTCCAAAAGATAATTTTTCTAAGTTTGAGTGGAAACTGTATAAGCTACTTTAGATCACAGCTGCAAAGCGGTAGGGTTGCCCTTTTCTTACGTTATTGTAGACAGCATTGTAGCCCCTCAGTATGCTAAATTGGAAGAAAAGTAATTTCAGTTCCTTTACTATAAACAGTTTGGGAAATTTTTGAATTGCTTTATAATCAACATAGAAAGGACTTGAAGTTTAAAACAATCAAAAGTGTGAAAATCAAAAACCTACATAAACTCTCATTTTGGTCCAAACCTGAATGCTTAACTGTTAAATGTCTGGGAGCGAGTTGTTGTATATTAATTTGTGTGCCATTTCTTTTTGTTTAGAACAGCATTTCTCAGCCTGGGGGTTGGAAACCCTGGGGGGATCATGAAGGAATTTTAGAGGGGTTGCCAAAGACCATTAGAAAATACATATCTCCGATGGTTTTAGGAACCCCTTTAGTTTTTAACCCATTTGGGTCCCCAGATACTACAGAATGAAAACTGCCATCACTTTTGATTATCCACCATGAGAACTGTGTATAATGGGAGAAAGGGTAAAGGGCATTTTTAAAGTCAGACATCATATCTAGAAGCTTGTGTAACAATGTCCCATACCTTGGGAAGTCTGAAATAATGGCCAAAAGCTTAGCAAGGCTCATCTCGAGACCAGACTATGCGGATCACTCTCTACCTGGGCAAGCCTCTGAAGACTGTTCGGATCAGGAACAAGTCAAGGCAAGGCAAGGTTACAAAAGGCAAGGCAGGAGTATACAACTCCCTTTGCTGCGCAGCTCCACTGGCTGCCACTAGCTTCACGCACATTCAAAGATTGTTTTAACCTACGGGCCCTACTGAGGCCCAGCTACCTCCCATGGATTCTCCCCTATGACCCATCAAGGACATTAAGATCTTTCCCTGGCCGAGGTCCCCGACGCTCGCAGGCTTGGTGGGACTTCAGGGCCTCCAATCCCTGCTGATGGACCTCCTCCCAAGAGATGTTAGATCTGCCCCCCTGTTGTCCTACTAGACTCAAAGACTTCTGTCTCCTTCCCAGAATAAACTGAGATTGATTTCAATTGGATGACTCAGCATAGACTGTGAATGTGGTTTTAATGGCAATGAGGTTTTTATGTAAACTTCCCAGTCGCTGTTCTTCCATGTATTCATTGACTTTTGCTCCTGTCGAATCTGAGTTCCTCCCGGGTGCTCATAGCTTTAAAAAATAAATAAATAAATCTGCACCTGGTTAAACCTCTAACCTTCTTAAACAGAACAAACTGGGGCCAGAACATTATTATTTATTTATTTATTTCCATGCCAAACCTCCCTTCTCACCCCCAAAGAGGCCCATCAGGGGGAAGCAGCCCTCGCAGCAAGCCAGTCATTTACATAAACATTCAACATATACAATTAAAGCATTAAAACTAAAAACAGTTAATTTAAAAGCAATGAATTAAAAATGCCCATTACAGTATGAAAACTCCCATCAGCTCTAGTCATGATGTCTAATGCTGAGGAATACAGGAGTTTTAGTCCCACATCTGGAGGGACACATCTTGCAGGCCTTGAATTGGACACATCTGCTCTAAGCTTCTCCATCATCACATATAACTGGACCAAACGGAGATTCAAAATGGCCAGTTAAGATAGCGTTACGCAGCTTCATCAGCTCTCGGATGAAAATCCACATCCTCCTGAGGCTGTACCATTAAAATCGTTAGAGCTTGATTACACACATGTGCGTGTAATGTTTCATTTGTCCTTTAGCTGTGCTGTTACGATGCACTTCCATTCAAAGGCATGCTCATGCTGCCTTAAAGGACACTCTCCAAGGTGCTGAAAGGGCTATTGGTTTTACTATTGCAGAATGCATGCTCTTTGGGTGAGAACGATTATGAGAAATGACAACAACTCAGTTGATGAAGTACTACAATGATTATGTCACAGAGTCTAAAAATATACACATTGGCATGATTCATTACCATCTATAAATTATCCCAATGAGCTCAACCGGCAGCTGCAGCCTGTCGTGTCAGTCACCTACAGATTTTTTTTTGGTACACATAAAGGGAGCAGATTAGAAATACATCCCCAAGGACTCATGTTTCGTATGACAATTTATTTGTACCATTGAGTCTGGATGAACCCCTCCGCACCGTCCAACACCAGTCCTTTCTATTATACAAAATAAATGGGTTGATGGATGGGAATATTACAGTCTTACAAATGTTGCCAAATTGCGACTCCCAAATGTCCTTGCTGTCTTTTCCCAATGATAATGAATGCTGGGCACCTAAGTTCAGCTCCATTGGAGCTGTACACTAGTTCCATCCTGATATAGACACAGTCCTAAGACATTCAGCTAGGGTCAAAAATTATCTGACAGTGATCTAGAGTCCAGTCCAAAGGAGAAGCTGAAAGGGAGTTCTGTTCTTGCTCTGGCTCCTGTATTTTAACTATGGGGGAGAAAGTAGGCCTTTATCTCTTTTGTTTTGTTTTCTTTCCTTGCCCAGGAGGGAGATGATATTAGTGGGGACAGGGTTTTGTCACTGTTCCTGTAGGTCTGCCTTGTTCTGATTACCATGACTGTTGTGAGTAAACTACAGTCACCAGACAACCAGGAGTCCTGGCAGCAGCCGACAAGCGTTGCCTGATGCTTGACGGAGCTGCAGCGACAACCCCGACAGAGCACAGCAACGCCTAGACCACAGACAGTCTTCGATGTCCTAGGCAACCGCCTGTAGCCTGCCCCACCTACAGTCCTTGCCCACCCGCCTCTTTGTTCCCTAGCAATACCCTTTAATCTGTACTGCTCTGGCAATCCAATGTTCAAGAATGAACAGATAGCCTCAGATGGTCCCCAATAAACTCAAGGATGAAAAGTATAAAAAGTATAAAATATATACAACTAAGACATTCAAATGCAGAAATAGCAAAACTAAACTACTGTTGGCCCATTTCATTTGCGGGTTTGGCTACCCATAGATCTAATTAAAACATTATCCCTAGGGATCTTTTTTGAGCCGCGGCACACTTTTAACTTAAAAAAAATCCGGGGGCACACCACCAACCAAAATGACACAAAATGACACTCTAACACTAAAGAACGGCTGGGGGATGGTGGCCTGCTGGGAGCAGCTATTAGGCGTGCCGAAGCCGGGGGAGGGGGAGGAGCCAGGCTGCACCATACCCCGCCCCCTCCCCCCAGCTTCAGCTCTCCCACAGCTTCTCCAGCCTTGAGGGGGCAATGCCAAGCCAGTGGTGGCAGAGCCAGCACAATGCTGGCTTGGCGCTGTCCCCTCAAGGCTGGAAAAGTGTGCGAGAGCAGAAACTGGGGGAGGGGGTGGAGCCAGCATGCCCCGCTGGCTTTCTCCTCCACGCTGCTTTAGCGAGCGAAAGGCGAGAGTCATAGCGGGAGTCATGGCGGATTGGAGGCTGGCTGGGGAAATGGCCGAAGGAGGCGATGCCCCGGCCCCTTCTTCTTTTTCTTCGCCGCCGCCCGGCCCTTCCTCCTCCTCCCCCAAGCAGCAGGAGTTCGGCAGGAGGAGGGGGAAGGAAGGGGGGCAGAGAGCTTTTCACGCGGCACAGCAGGTGGTCTGTCACGGCACACTGCTGTGCCGCATCATAGCGGTTGGGAAACACTGCTCTAGATCCTCCAGTGTGACCCTATAACTAATTCAACCATAGAATTACAGTGGAGGACTTAGAAATTCCTAGAGCGATCATTTTAAATCAAATCCATGAGTAATCAGATTCACTGAAGTTGACAACAAGTTGAGGATTTATTAATTACTAAAGTGTTCTTTCACATAAAAGAACATTTTTTAAAAAAATCATGGCACCACTTTGACTGTTGTGGCTCAATACTATGGAATCCTGGGAGGTATAATTTTACAAGGCGTTCAGCCTTCTCTGCCAGTGCTGGTCCCTCACCAAACTACAACTCCCAGGATTCCAAGGCAGTTAAAGTGGTGTCAAACTGCAATAATTCTATGTGTGGATTATTGCAGTTTGACACCACTTGCTCAGTCTTCCAGAAACACTATGGATACTATGGTGATAATTCCAAATAAGAAGGAATAGCAGGGAGGCCAATTCAATACCGAGGAAGCTAATACAAAGAAGTATATAGGAGTTATTCTGGTCTGGGGCTTTGTTGGGGCTAGAACCGAGAATCTCTTCTTTCTGTACAGCTGCTATTTGAGAACTGCAGCTTGGAAATATGAAATATTCCCAACTTCTAGAATAGTTTCACCTAATGAGAATAGCTGCTTAGTCCTGGCTTACAGAGAGGGAATGGGCTGCCTCAAAAGAGCAGAGCCAGAAGAAGCAGTGTACCAACTCATCACACTGAGATGGGAAAGCATAGGTGACCGTCCCTTTGAGGTAGAGAATGGCCCTTGTTCCACCTTCAGCAGTCCCATTTCATATTCTGCCTCCCCATCACACTCACATATGGAAACTTGAGTGCTGGCAATACATTCATCACAAGGTCAGTATTATTATTTTTATTTTTCATCAGGAGAAACAACAATATCCAAAAACCAAGAGATCCCTTGCCCTGCCCAAAGCCCCTTACATTAAAGGAGACTGGCACCAGTTTAAAATCTCATCTTCCCATGGGGTCCTATTATTCTGGATTGAACCCCATAGGATACAAGAGACTGCTGGTGGCTGGGCAATGAAACAGAATTGGAAACTTTGATGATTCCCATGCCAACTATTTTTAAGTTGTAAAGATGTGAGTAAAGCATGATAAGAGGTAGGAGATCTGAACATGATTGCTGGCCCCCTATTCAAGACATTTCAGCTTCTTTTCAACCCTGGAACATGTGATGAGCTCCATGCTTCTCCATGCTAGAAAGGAGGCTGAAGTATTCTAAGTAAAGGTCAAGGTTTCCCCTCTGACATTAAGTCCAGTCCAGTCCTGTCCGACTCGGGGGGGGGGGGGGTGCTCATCTCCATTTTTAAAAATGCTTTATTTAGTTTCTTTTAAAAGCATGAATAAAAACCAAACGAACATTGAACAATAAACAAAACTATCACAAATCCACATGAAAGGAAGGTCTAAGCGGGAAGGGGAGAGGGGGAAAGGATAGTAGAAAGGTAAGACAACACAGAAAACATTAATGAGTACTCAGGCATGTAGCCAGGGGGGGGGCTAAGGGGGCGTCAGCCCCCCCCCCCATTCTCAGGGTGGTCCGCGAAAAGGCCTTACTGGTACATTATTTAAACTGTTATGTTTATTCATATCATGATCTGATCACCATGCTCATTATATCCCACATTAATGGGGTTATTGGGATAACAATTCAAAAGGTTTGCTAGGGTAGACCCTCTTCCACCCAGTCTCAGCCCCCCTGAACCAAAATCACCCCCCCCCTCCCCGAATCAAAATCCTGGCTACGGCCCTGTGAGTACTTCCATCCCATACGTTTTCCCATACACATAATTTAAACTTAACTAGAAGTCTTAACATCTATATGAATCTTATATCACGCCCGCCTATCATTATTTCCAAACATTGTGTTTATAATTCCATATTAATCAACCAATCATATTTTTTGTGCTTTAAAGTAATTTATAAGTGGAGACCAGTCTGTCCTTTTCATATTCTTATTTTCTCTTAATGTCTGCGTGAGGCAGTCCATCTGCATTGTGTCCATAAGTTTGATTTTCCATTCAGCAATTTCTGGAATTTCTTCTTTCTTCCACTTCTTTGTGATGGTTAACCTTGCCGCTCATCTTCATTTTTAAGCCAAAGAGCCAGCGTTGTCTGTAGACATCTCCAAGGCCATGTGGCCAGCATGGCTGCATGGAACACCATTACCTTCCCGCCAGAGTGGTCCCTATTGATCTACTCACATTTGCATGTTTTGAACTGCTAGGTTGGCAGAAGCTGGGCCTAACAGTGGGAGCTCACCTCGCTCCCCGGATTAGAACCTGTGACCTTTCAGTCAGCAAGTACAGCAGTTCAGTGGTTTAACCCACTGTGCCACCAGGGGCTCCCTGAGGTATTCTACAAGGATAAAATTTCTCAGTGTGATGAGGTTGATGACTGGAGCTCCCTCCTTTCAGGACACTTCTGCCTCTTTTCAACCATAGATGGCTAGCATGACAGGCCAAAGTAGTTTAACTCATGTGATGAGCTCCGTGCCTCTCCATGTTTGAAAAGAGGCTGAAGTGTCATTAGAGGGGAAAATTTCTCAATGTGATGAGGTCAATTGCCAGATGAGGTCAATTTCTCAATGTGATGAGGTCAATTTCTCAATGTAATGAGGTCAATTGCCTTTCAGGACACTTTGGCCTCTTTTCAACCATGCATGACTGTCAGAAATAATTTAACTCATGTGATGATCTCAGAGCCTCTCCATGTTTGAATAGAGCAGTGGTTCTCAACCTGTGGGTCCCCAGATGTTTTGGCCTTCAACTCCCAGAAACCCTAACAGCTGGTGAGCTGGCTGGGAATTCTGGGAGTTGTAGGCCAAAACACCTGGGGACCCACAGGTTGAGAACCACTGGAATAGAGGCTGAAGTGTCCTATGACTGAGAAATTTCTCCATGTGATAAGGTGTTTTCAAGGGGCTCTTCCAGATAGGGTAAAGGTTGGGATTTTGTGGGTTTTATTGATGGACTTTGGTCTTGGACTATTTTCTGGCAATTCCTGAGACCACTGCCATTTTATACCACCCTCAATTAGATATCTGTTGAATTCCAAAATATAGCAAAACAAAAGTATTTCCTCCTCTTCTCCTCTCTTCTCCCTTTTACATTTTTTCAGTTATAATAATATATAGTAAGCATAGCAGTGAAGTGGCACTTTAGTTATTTGATTTTTTTTGGAATTGAAATAAAGTCAGAAAGGAGAAGCATTGCTCTTCAAACCACTGCAGCACCTCAGCTATTGTACCTATCCAAGTAATTGCTACAAACTGCCTTTCTGCCATTACTTGCAAGAATGGAACGCATGGATAGTTAGGTGATGACAACCCAAAAAAAGTCAAAGCCAGAAGAACCATGTTGAAGACTTTGTGCTGCTTTAGACTAGTCGATAAGCAAGTAAAATACAGTAAAATCTTGTTGGATCAATAAGAACTGCAGGAAGAGATACACTGCAAACGCCGTGTACTTAATGTATACTAATTGCTAATATTCCTATGGATTTATCCTGAGGCTCTTCTGTATTGATTTTATGCACATCCAATTCCTTCATAATTTTAACATGCTTCTGCCTCTTTTCTTCCTTTTGACTCTCACAACAGCCAACCCAATTCCCTCATCCATACTTGCAAAAGATTGCCAGACAGCACACATTTCTGCACAATGGTTGGCGCTGGCATTATCAAGGCTTGTGTCATCTTGTATTGACAGCGCAGGTGTTGGAGCAGGGAATGATGTGAGTTGTAATCCTCTGCTCTGCACAGCGGAAGTTGTACATGGATGGACTTAGTATGCTCCGGCATCCTGGAAATACACAGCTGTTTTCCCCCACACAAGCTATGACGCTGGCCAAATAAACAGGCGGATGTTCTTGCCAAACATGGCAGGCAACTTTATCTTTTATTGTTCAGTTCCTTCTAAAAGCTTTAAACAAAAACCTCCAGCAGCTTGCTTCAACAAAACATGCTTAAACTTCAGCTTCAGTAAAGGCAAAAAGTAAACAGTAGATAAAGACAAAACGCAAATAACACTTTGCCCTGCTTCTTCTGCCCAGAAGCTACTTACTGTCCAAGCAAAAACAGTGAAGCCCTTTGCAGCTACTTCAGCTAGAAACAGATTTACATAGCTGTTTCTTCCAGCTCACTCCCGGTAAGCATTTTACAGCTACTCCAGCTAGAAGCAGATTTACATAGGTGCTTCTTCCAGCTCTCTCCCAGGAAACATCCTCAGCTACTCTAGCTAGAAACAGATTTACATAGGTGGTTCTTCCAGCTCTCTCCCAGGAAACATCCTCAGCTACTCTAGCTAGAAGCAGATTTACATAGGTGCTTCTTCCAGCTCTCTTCCAGGAAACACCCTCAGCTACTCCAGCTAGAAGCAGATTTACATAGCTGCTTCTTCCAGCTCTCTTCCAGGAAACACTCTCAGCTACTCCAGCTAGAAGCAGATTTACATAGCTGCTTCTTCCAGCTCTTTTCCAGTAAACATATTCAGCTACTCAGCCAGAAACAGATTTACATAGCTGCTTCTTCCAGCTCTCTCCCAGGAAACATCCTCAGCTACTCCAGCTAGAAACAGATTTACATAGGTGCTTCTTCCAGCTCTCTCCCAGGAAACATCCTCAGCTACTCCAGCTAGAAGCAGATTTACATTGGTGGTTCTTCCAGCTCTCTCCCAGGAAACATCCTCAGCTACTCTAGCTAGAAGCAGATTTACATAGGTGGTTCTTCCAGCTCTCTCCCAGGAAACATCCTCAGCTACTCTAGCTAGAAACAGATTTACATAGCTGCTTCTTCCAGCTCTCTCCCAGGAAACATCCTCAGCTACTCTAGCTAGAAGCAGATTTATATAGGTGCTTCTTCCAGCTCTCTCCCAGGAAACATCCTCAGCTACTCTAGGTAGAAGCAGATTTACATATCTGCCTCTTCCAGCTCTCTCCCAGGAAACATCCTCAGCTACTCTAGCTAGAAGCAGATTTACATAGGTGGTTCTTCCAGCTCTCTCCCAGGAAACATCCTCAGCTACTCCAGCTAGAAACAGATTTACATAACTGCTTCTTCCAGCTCTCTCCCAGGAAACATCCTCAGCTACTCTAGCTAGAAGCAGATTTACATAGGTGGTTCTTCCAGCTCTCTCCCAGGAAACATCCTCAGCTACTCCAGCTAGAAGCAGATTTACATAGGTGCTTCTTCCAGCTCTCTCCCAGGAAACATCCTCAGCTACTCCAGCTAGAAACAGATTTACATAGGTGCTTCTTCCAGCTCTCTCCCAGGAAACATCCTCAGCTACTCTAGCTAGAAGCAGATTTACATAGGTGGTTCTTCCAGCTCTCTCCCAGGAAACATCCTCAGCTACTCCAACTAGAAGCAGATTTACATAACTGCTTCTTCCAGCTCTCTCCCAGGAAACATCCTCAGCTACTCCAGCTAGAAGCAGATTTACATAACTGCTTCTTCCAGCTCTCTCCCAGGAAACATCCTCAGCTACTCCAACTAGAAGCAGATTTACATAACTGCTTCTTCCAGCTCTCTCCCAGGAAACATCCTCAGCTACTCCAGCTAGAAACAGATTTACATAGGTGGTTCTTCCAGCTCTCTCCCAGGAAACATCCTCAGCTACTCCAGCTAGAAACAGAATTACATAACTGCTTCTTCCAGCTCTCTCCCAGGAAACATCCTCAGCTACTCCAACTAGAAGCAGATTTACATAGGTGCTTCTTCCATCTCTCTCCCAGAATCATTTTGGCTTCTCTAGCTCTAAAATGAGCCATAAGCCCAATATGAGTAGCATAATCCCAGAAGCGTACTCAGCTTTTTCTTGCTCCGATATGAGTAGTAAAACACAATGAGCAACATGGGGAAAATATAGCCCCAAGACCCCACCCACACAATTAGCCCAGGTGGGCCTAGGTAATTAACTGTACTCAGGGCTTGCACGTAGCTGTAAAGCTACACAGGCTACGAATCTCTTACACTCAAGCATACAGTAAAACAAACCTCATTTACTCATGAGTATACCCAAGTAACAAAACACTCATTTCTTTTTCTTTACTTGGATTTCTACAAATCCCAACAAGTCCAAGTACTTGTGTAACGCCATTTCCCCTTATGTATTTACAGCTTTACTTTGCTAATGCTGAATTAAAGTAAAAGACTATTGCAGCTACACGTATTTAATGGGATGAAGTATATTAAGGAAAGAATAGCATGCATATTTTATACAAAGGGATCTTGTATCACCTTAGAGACTGACAGAGAGAACAAAGTTGATTTTACAAACAAAATCTTCCAAAGCTTCATTCCCTCAGGTAGTTTCAAAGGTGTTACAAATCCTTTTCCATACTGATATTTCAGACTACCTACGTCTTTGAATTATTTTACACATTCTAGATTTATTTTTAGTAAAAGTATGTAATATCTCACCCTTCTCTCACTTTACCTAATTTCTCACTTTTCTCCCAATGCAGGTCATGATAATGGTTATATATCTCCCTTACCATATTCATTGCCTGCCACTGTTACAGGAATTATCATAAGAGGCACCAGATCTTGGAAGCTAATAAGGGCAAGCCCTGGTTAGTCCATGGATGGGAGCCATCAATGAATGCAGGTGCTATAGGTCATGCTAAAGAGGAAGGAACTGGCAAGACTACCTCTGAGTATCCCATGCCTATGAAAAACTTAGGAAATTCATGGAATCGGCACACATTCACAGGTGACTTAAAGACACATACCTCTTAAGAGATTAGGATAGGCGTTTTATATATATATATAGACTAAATGGACAGTGTGATGTTATGTCCGTCGCCATCTGTAAAGAGTCTTGGTATCACACTTGACTCTCAACTGTCGATGGAGACACATATCTCCACCGTCAGTAGAGTAGCGTTCTTTCATCTACGTCAGGCGAGGAAGCTGGCCCCCTATCTGTCCCGACACGCCCTGGCCACAGTGGTCCAAGCCACGGTCATCTCAAGGTTAGACTACTGTAACGCACTTTACATTGGCCTTCCTTTGTCGGTGATCCGGAAACTTAAACTGGTGCAGAACGCTGCAGCTCGACTGCTGGCAGGTGTGCCATCGAGCTGCCATATTACACCCATCCTACGCTAACTGCACTGGCTTCCAGTGGAATGCAGGATTACCTTCAAAGTGTTGGTATTGACCTTCAAGGCCTTGTATGGTCTGGGGCCAGTGTACCTCAGGGAACGCCTCATCCCATATTGTCCCACTAGACCCCTGCGCTCGGAGACTCAGAGCCTCTAGCTTTAAGACCTATCATCTGACCGCGACGCGGAGGAGGGCTTTTTCTGTTATTGCTCCAACCCTCTGGAACGCATTGCCTGCGAAAATCCATGAGATCTCAAATTTGCTGGCTTTTCGGAAGGCCTGCAAGACCTTGTTGTTCAAACAGGCTTTCGGTCCTTAATTTGCTGGTCTCCCTTGACGTTACATTGGCCTCTTCTGAGACTATATGTATGCTTAACTGCTGTTTTAATCTTATGGGTTCTTTTAATGCTGTTTATATGTGCTGTAATGCTGTTTTTATTCTGTAAGTCGCCCCGAGCCGGATAGGCGTGGCGGCGGATAAATTTGAATAAATAAATAAATAAATGTGCCTTCTTGTGTACCAAACATGGTCCTGCTCCTAGAAATGGGTGAATGCCCATTGAGTACCATTGGACTCTGAAAATAAACCTATGGTTAAAACAATGGTATTTAAACTGGGAACATGTTTACTACATCCCCTCCCTTATGAAGCTTCCAAACCCCCCTGGTCGAGGAGGATTGAATGGAAAGCAGTTTCAATTGGACTATCCACATCCCTATTGCTCCATTTGGGATTCAAAATGGCACAAGAATCGCTGAATCAAAGGTTGCAGGGCATTGCTCTGGGAGAGCTTAGAGCCTGCACAAACTCACCATGCTCCCCAGAGTCTTAAACTTGCCATACCAAGAGCCATTTAAGACATGTAAATATCTAAAAAGCCTTACAGTGAGCAAATATCGCAGAATTCCTTACTTCCAAAGACTATGCCCCTGTGAGGGAAATGAAGTAGAAACAATAGAACACATTTTATTGCACTGCTGTTATCACACTGTGCCAACTTTTATATCCAATTGTGTTCCGCATGGCCAGCCATGCCCGCAGGGGATTGTTAGATACCTTTAAGACGACAAATGCCACAGGGTGACCCTCATAGCGGCAAAATTGCACACAGTGGCAACAAGGGAAAGAAACCATGTATATCAGACAATGTACTTCTCTTGAGATGGGAGAATTTATTGACTACTGTTCTTTAATGGGTCTACGGACTATAATAAAACTCTCTCTGTGTGTATGGACAATCACAGAAATAGATCCATTAAAAATCCAATTCAACCAAACTTGGCACACAGAACTCCCATGACCAACAGTAAACTGGAAGGGTTTGGTGGGCATTGACCTTGAGTTTTGGAGTTTTAGTTCTCCTACATCCAGAGAGCTCTGTGAACTAAGACAATTGCACCGGGAATGTGGCGTAGCTGACTAAGTGTCAGCTGCATAAGATCTCTCTGACCAGTAGGTCATGAGTTTGAGGCCTGCCCGGGTCGAGGTGGGTTCTTGACCTATTGTGTAGCCTGCTGCTGACCTTTGCAGCCCAAAAGACAGTTACATTTGTCAAGTAGGAAATAAAGGTACCACATTAAAGTGGGGAGGTGAATTTTGACTGATTTATGAGGCCATAAAGAATCACTGAGGAATGCGGAAGAAACAACAAAGGGATGCTGGAAGGAAACGCTGAGAGAGATGAGGAGTGCATCAGCTCCCCCTGGTGGCCAGAAAGTTTGCCTCTGATTGTCCATATATGTCTAATATGTCAAAATGTATGTACTGTACTGTGATATATGTCATATGTTTAACTGCAGGGATTGTCTGCAAGTATGTGTACTGTAATCCGCTCTGAGTCCCCTTCGGGGTGAGAAGAGTGGAATATAAATAAAGTAAATCAATAAATAAATACATTATGGATCTGGACCAAACTTGGCATGAATACACAATATGCCCAGATGTGAACACTGGTGGAGTTTGGGAAAAATAGATGTGACATTTGGGAATTGTAGTTGCTGGGATTTATAGTTCACCTACAATCAAAGAGCATTCTGAACCCTACCAATGATAGAATTGGGCCTCATTTCCCACACAGAACCCTCATGACCAACATAAATTACTGTGTTTTCTAATGGTCTTTGGCACCCAACCAGGAGTCCCGACCCCCAGGTTGAGAAACACTGGGCTATGTGAAGTGCTCTGAAGACTCAACAATGCTATACAAATGCTAAGTATGGTCAGCCACCACATTTGTGGGTGTAAGGGGCACCTTCCAAAGGTAGAAGAACCACAAATACCTCTACCCCCAAACCTTAACTCTTACTGCAGTTGATTATATACAACACGCATACAGAAATATTTTCCCATCTTTGATTTCCCACAATGGTCTCCCCAAGATCTCATTCATTTGCTGATGGCAAACTCACAAATAACCAATTCTACAAAAGTTAAACCCACAAAAGTAGAGGTTTGACTCTGTGTTCATGCTCCTCTTGTTTGAGATACAGACCCACCTCCCGCCTTTGTTTTCACTTCTTCCAACTCTTTTGAAATCGGCATTAAAAAATCACCCTGCCAATACAGGATGGCACCAGCAGCATTTCAATATCTTTCGCCAGTCTCATTCCTCCCTCAAGGCTTTTCCGGCATTAATATTTCAGTTTTCAGATAGAATACAACAGGCAGAGTTCTTGACTTTAGGTCCACAATATGCAAGATGTGAGAAGTGTACGGAGGAGAGATGAAAGGGAATTCTAGCATCCTGCAAGCAAAGTCTTACTCACTGAGTCACCAACGCCTTTGAAGCAAGGACTCGGGAGGGAGGCACAGATGTGGAATGCTTGTATCTCGCAAACATCGCATCTCTGCAAGTTTGACCTGTGCTTAAAGGCAACCAATGCCAGGGGAGGCAAGCTGTAATACAAGAAGCCGCTACAGTTGTGTAAAACTAACTGATTCCACAGCATTGAGCCAGTTAAAGTATCAAACTACATCAACACTACAGTGTAGAGCAGTGTTTTTCAACCTTTTTTGAGCCGCGGCACACTTTTTACATTTACAAAATCCTGGGGCACACCACTAACCAAAATGACACAAAATGACACTCTAACACAGTAATGCATATAGTTAATATGTTTTTTTTAATGTATTTATACACTCAGTGTGAAACCTGGGCCTGTTTCGATGAACACAACATAGATATCCTGGCAGGAATGGCAGAAAGACACAAACTTCCCACACAGAACTCCCATAACCAAGAGAAAATACTATAAGAGTTTGGTGGGCATTGACTTTGAGTTTGGAGTTGTAGTTCACCTATATCCAGAGAGCACTGTGGACTCAAACAATGTTGGATCAGGACCAAACTTGGCATGAATACTCAATATGCCCAAATGTGAACACAGATGGAGTTTGGGGAAAATAGACCTTTACATTTGGGAGTTACAGGTTCTGGGATTTATAGTTAACACACAATCAAAGAGCATCCTGAACTCTTTTGCAGCAATGGAATTGAAGCAAACTTGGCATATTGAACTCTCATTACCAACAGAAAGTACTGAAAGGGTTTGCTTGGGAATTGACCTTGAGTTTGGAAGTTGTAGTTCACCTACACCCAGAGAGCACTGTGGACTCAAACAATGTCATGTTATGTTGTTGTTTGTTTTCTATCCAGAATCACAATGTTGGAAGGAGGCTCACCACTTTAAGGTCCCTAAAACAGGCAAGGGAAAACTTCTGCCCTCTGGGTGCTTTGGACTTCAACTCCCACCATTCCTAACAGCCTGAGGCCCTTTCCTGCTTAAGTGGCTGAGGGGGGGAAAGGAAAAGGGCCTGAGGCTGCTAGGAATGGTGGGAGTTGGAGTCCAAAAACACCTGGAAGGTCCAAGTTTGCCCATGTCAGCTTTCGACAGGGACCTCTTCCTCCCCCTTCCCCTTCATGCCCTTTCTTCCCCCTCCTGCCGAACACTTACTTTTTCTTCTACACTGCCGCTTTTGATTCAGGGGGGGCAGCATGAGCGTGTTCAGGAGGGGAGGGGGAGGGAGGAAGACGTGACCCGTGCGGCGCTACTGCGCAGATCCGCCCCAGAGCAAAGCAAGGCAAAGCGAGCAGAGTGAGGCTGGGAAGAAGGGAGCCTGAGTGGAGAAGAAAAAGTGTTTGGCAGGAGGGGGAAGGTTCCAATTTCCCACGGAACACCTGATGATCGCTCACGGCACACTGGTTGGGAAACACTGGTGTAGAGGAGGCATGGGCAAACTTTGGCCCTCCAGGTATTTTGGACGTCAACTCCCACAATTCCTAACAGGCTGTCTGGAGCCAAATAAAGAGTGGTTGGGCTTAGCACTGCAGGCTCAAATGCTGTGCTGCGGAAAAATCCTGCTGATTGAAAAATTAACAGTTTGAGCCTGGGTTTGGGTGAGCACCTGCCATTAGTCCCAGATCACATTCCCACCTAGCAGGTCGAAAGCAGAAATGTGAGTAGATAAATACGTACCACTTTTAGCGGGGAGGTAATAAAGGCACCCTTAAGGACATCAATCGGAGGAAAGCTCCTTGGCATGGAAGATGGAGTAACAGTACTCCCTCGTGGCCGGGGTCGAGCACAGCCTCCAAGATGCCAGAAATGGGATGAGAAAAACTGCCTTTACCACTGTTTGTGTTGTCTATCCTTGTTAATTGTATAATTGACATTGAAAGTTTGGCATGTGTGTTCTGTAAGCCGCTCGGAGTCCCCTTCAGGGTGAGAAGGTCAGGGTATAAATACTGTATATAATAAATAATAATTGCAACTGAGTTATGCCTTGGATGGCATTGTAAGGTTCAGGTTGGTAAACTGTATTTGCAAAGGCTTCAATTATTTTTATTCAGTGCATGTGCATTTCTTTCCTCCTGGTGGCACAATGGATTATTTATTTACATCATCTATTTACATCATTTTTACCCCGCTCTTCTCACCCCCGCAGGGGGACTCAGAGCGGCTAATAATGGCAATGGTTCGACGCTGCAGTAAAATGCAATACAATAAGAAGATAAAAACATACAGATACCATAGATTAAAACAGGATTAGTTACACAATCATAAAGCCTTTTCCATTACAACAATCACAAGGTCAGATTAAATGTTCAGTGCCGTTATATCCATTAGCCAAACGCCTGGTTCCACAACCACGTCTTGAAATTTTCTTCTGAAAGAAAGAAGGGAGGATGCCAATCTGATTTCGCTGGGGAGCAGGTTCCATAGGCGGGGGGTTACCACCGAAAAGGCCCTGTCCCTCTTCCCCACCAGCCATGTTTGCGAAGCTGGTGGGACTGAGAGCAAGGTCTCCCCAACAGATCATAGGCTACGAGGCAGAACATAGAGAGAGATCCGTTTGGACAAGTAAGCTGGGCCGGAGTCGTATAGGGCTTTATAGGCCAAGACCAGCACTTTGAATTGTGCTCGGAAATGGACTGGCAGCCAGTGGAGTTGACGCAAGAGGGGGGTGGTATGCTCCCTGCAGGACTGGACGAAGGTAATTTCAAATGGTATGCAAACCTTCTTTTGGTGCCCCCTCACTCTTCGTGAGCATGCGCACTGGTGGTGCGCCGGTGTACGCATGTGCATGCGAGCTAGTTCTGCGCATGTGCAGGGCCAGCTCCACGCATGCGCGCCAGTGTGCACATGCACAGGGCCAGCTAGTTCGGCGCAGGCCCGGATTAGCTCCTTTTGGTGCCCTAGGCCAAAAGAAGCACCGCCGCCCCCAGGGGTGGGGAAGCCCCGCCCCCAGGTCGGGGGAAGCCCCCGCCCCCAGGGCGTGCTGCGCATGCGCAGCAGCAGCCCCAAGGGTCCTCCTTTCTCCCTTCAGTGAAGGAAGGGAGGAGGGGAACCGAGGAGGAGAAAGACGTGGCGCGAAAGGGTGGCGTGTCAGAGGCCTGGCTGTGACACGGTGCCCCTTTGTGCTGCCTCCTCCTCCTTCTCGGTCCCCCCTCCCTTCCTTCACTCAAGTGAAGGAAGGAAGGGAGGGGAACCGAGAAGGAGGCGGCGCGCGCGGGGCGGCGCGTCGGGAGGCCTGGCTGTGACGCGGTGCCCCTTCGCGCGCCTCCTCCTTCTGGTCCCCCTCCCTTCCTTCACTCAAGTGAAGGAAAGAAGGGAGGGGGAACCGAGAAGGAGGCGGCGCGAAGGGGCGGCGCGTCGGAGGCCTGGCTGTGACGCGACACCCTTTTGCGCCGCTTCTTGCTCCTTCTCGGTCTCCCCTCCCTTCCTTCACTCAAAAAATTGCCTTAAAAAAAATATTTCGGGGGTCCTAATCTGCTGCCCCCCCCCCATTTGTGCCGCCCGAGGCCATGGCTTTGGGTGGCCTTATGGGTAATCCGGGCCTGGTTCGGCGCATGCACCATTCGCAAAACGCAAAACGCACTCCAGGAAGCCAAAAAGGTGGAAGATTCTGCCCCGGCTGCAAAATGCCCTCCTTTTTGGCCTTATGGAGTGCGTTTTGCGTCACCATCCACCTGGAGTCGCACCCATGCGCCGGCCCACAGCAATGGCACGGCATGCGCCAAACCTGGCGGCCGCAGCCGGATATGCCCCTAGCCATGCGGTGCCCGTAAGCGGCCGCTTACTTAGCATACCATCAAAATACGCCCCTGGCTTCCTGTATGATGCTCCAGTGAACAATCTGGCTGCCGCCCATTGTACTAATTGAAGTTTCCGAACAGTCTTCAAAGGCAACCCCACATAGAGCACATTGCAGTAATCTATTCATGTACCTAGAGCGTGGATGACCGTGGCCAGATCAGACTTCCCAAGGTACGGGTCTAGCTGGCGCACAAGCTTTAACTGTGCAAAAGCTCTCCCGGGCACCGCTGAGACCTGGGGTTCCAGACTCAGCGATGAATCCAGAATCACTCCCAAGCTGCGAACCTGCATCTTCAGGGGGAGAATAACCCCATCCAACACAGGCTGTAACCCTATGCCCTGTTTGGCCTTTCGACTAACCAGGAAGCCCTCTGTCTTGTCTGGATTCAATTTCAATTTGCTAGCCCTCATCCAGTCCGATATGGCAGCCAAGCACCGGTTCAAGGTCAGAACAACCTCCTTAGTAACAGGTGGGAAGGAGTGACAGATTTAGATATCATCTGCGTACAGATAACACCGTACTCCAAAACTCCGGATGATCTCTCCCAGCGGCTTCATGTAGATAAGGGCTGTCCAACTTCTACCGGCCCAGGGGCCTGAATTCCGGTCACTGATGACCTGGGGGGCCGTAGGGTCTGCCCCCACCCCCTCCCCTGGCTCCGCCCCCACCCCGCCCCCCGTCCCTGCATGCATACAGTCAAATATAATCTTTTACTGAGATAAAATGCAGGGTGGGCATTCAAAAGGGGCATCCATACAGTCACATATAATCTTTTACTAACATTAAATGCAGGGTGGGAATTCAAAAGGGCCATCCATACAGTCAAATATAATCTTTTACAGAGATAAAATGCAGGGATAAGATATTATTTTATTTTAATATTAAATATATTTCCTCCTCCCCCCCTTATTTTAATTCCATCCTCCCATCTTCCCCTTATTTTAATTTAATATTAAATATATTTAATTCCATCCTCCCCTTATTTTAATTTAATATTAAATATATTTAATGTCATCCTCCCTCTCCTTATTTTAATTTAATAATAAATATATTTAATTCCATCCTCCCTCTCCCCTTATTTTAATTTAATATTAAATATATTTATTTCCATCCTCCCCTCCCCCCTTATTTTAATTTAATATTAAATATATTTATTTCCCTCCCCTCTCCCCTTATTTCATCTTTAAATATATTTAATTTTATATTTAATAGATGAGGGGAGATGGGGGTGGGAATGAGGAGCCCCTGAGGAGCCCCCTGCTTCGGCCTACCTTTTCCAAATGCGCAGGATCCAGGAGTACCTGGATGATGAGAGAGGCGACGACCGACTGAGTCGAAGAAGGTCCTAATTGCGTCTGTGGGCCTCAGCGATCCAGAAGTAGAGTAGCCGAAGAGTATCGCGAGAATACGCAATCCACACGGGATTTCGCTGCAACGCCGGCATGATCTCACGTTGACAGCGAAATCCCGTGTGGATTGCGTATTCTTGCGATACTTGCTCCAAACCCGGAAGTAGGGTTTTTAAATTTTAAATTTTTTTAATTTTTCAATTTTTTATTAAAAAGCTTAGGGGGCCGGAGGGAAGGGGCTGGGGGCCGTATACGGCCCCCAGGTCGCCAGTTGGACAGCCCTGATGTAGATGTTAAATAACATCGGGGACAGTACTGAACCCTGAGGGACTCCACAAGATAACGGTTGTGGAGTCGAACAGGTGTCACCCAGTAACACCTTCTGAGACCGACCCTTCAGCTGAGCTGCTGAACTTGCCGACCAAAAGGTTGGCATTTGGAATCCAGTGAGTGGGGTGAGCTCCCACTGTTAGGCCCAGCTTCTGCTAACCTAGCAGTACAAAAACATGCAAATGTGAGTAGATCAATTGGTACCGCTTCTGCGGGAAGGTAATGGCGCTCCGTGCAGTCATGCCGGCTACATGACCTTGGAGATGTCTATGAGCAATGCTGGCTCTTTCGTTTAGAAATGGAAATGAGCACCATCCCCCAGAGTCAGACACGACTAGGTTTGATGTCAGCGGAAACCTTTACCTTACATTTATTTCTCGAGAGTGTTTCCTTCAGGGGTTTTTTTTTTAAAAGAAAGAGATTTTACAGAATGCTGAATTTATACTTTAAGTTGAAAACGATATATTCGATTGATAATCCGAGGGTGGGCATGTTATGCAAGACAGGTCTGATTTAAATATGAGAAGAGGAAATGTTGGGTTTTTAAAAATCTTTTCTTGTGATTACTTCGTTTCAGTAATAAAATGTAATGTGGTCCTGTTGAAATGATGATGAGTTATGGTGGGTGGGTGTGCAAACCTATCTGAGTTGTCGCAGACTCTGGATTAAAAGGCTTTATAGTAACCCTAAAATGAAATAGGAAAAGTCGCAAGAAAGAAATCCAAGGAGGCTGTTGCTGATGTGTGGATGTTGCGAGAGTATTTGTAAGAAACTTCTTTGGCACCATACAAACTCAAATCCGTGTGAGCTCACAATAAAATGACACAGCCAAACCATTCCAGCCTACATCGGATTTTTCACTATCCAGCCTCATTACTGTCCAACCATCGGATCAGAGTTGGGTCACTTTCCCTTCTATTCAATGCTCTTTTGCTTCGTTTTGGAGGGCTGTGTATCACTGCGAACATCACACAGGGACAGATGGGTGAAGTAGAGATAAATGTCATATTTATTTATTTATTTATTTAAAACATTTACTGTATATCCCGTCCTTCTCAACCCTCGAAGGGCGGCTTACAATTGGCAATCATTAGATGCCGACAAAGAACTATTACAGCACAGCAATTAACATAAACAGGTCAACAACGGTAAAAATACATTAAAATACATTAAAATAATAGCCCTTAAAATATTAACACAATCAAGTCTGAGTCCACAAATCCAAATAACAGTCCAGAGTTCCAGTCCAAGGTCTCTTCATTGGTAATTCTCAGGAGTCATTACAGTTGTTGCTCGGTCAGCTGCCCAAATGCTGGTAACTGGGGAAAGAATATAGGGGACTAAGTTCAAATCTATGGAAACCAGTGAATGTGGCGCAGCTGGCTAAGTGTCAGCTTCATAAGATCTCTCTGACCAATAGGTCATGAGTTCGAGGCCTGCCCGGGTCGAGGTGGGTGCTCGACCTTTAAGTGTAGCCTGCTGTCGACCTTTGCAGCCCGAAAGACAGTTGCATCTGTCAAGTAGGAGATTAAGGTATCACATTAAGTAGGGAGGCAAATTTTGACTGAATTATGAGGCCATTAAAGAACTCCAGGAACGCTGAGGAATGTGGAAGGAACAACAAGGGACGCTGGGAACGCTGAGAGATAAGGAGTGCGTCAGCTCCCCCTGGTGGCCAGAGTTTGCAAATCTCCACTTAATGTGGTACCTTTATCTCCTACTTGACAGATGCAACTGTCTTTTGGGCAGCAAAGGTCAACAGCAGGATACACTTAAAGGTCAAGTACCCACCTCGACCCGGGCAGGCCTCAAACTCATGACCTATTGGTCAGAGAGATCTTATGCAGCTGACACTTAGCCAGCTGCGCCACATTCCCGGTAGATGGAAATATAATCCCTCCTTTTCTTTACATATCCAGCAAGCTGAGCACAAATTACTATAGCATTTTCCTAATTTCTTTGGGGTCATGTACCATCTTTATCCAATTTTCTTTCAGATCCGTTGCATATGCATATTTCAATTTATTTTTCCATATCTCTTCCCATTCTTCTCTACACCTGAAACAATTGATTGGTGTTGGCCAATCGGAGATTGAAAGTGCGAGAGATTGTGGAGGCCATAGGCATCTCACATGGCTCAGTGGTTTCAATTTTAAATGATCACTTGGATATGAGAAAGCTTTCCGCAAGATGGGACCAGGACAATGCAAGGGTGCACACGTGCAGTTTCCATGGCAACAATCCATGAATTGGGATACAAATTGCTCCCTCATCCGCCCTATTCTCCGGATTTAGCCCCCGAGTGACTATTTCTTGTTTCCAAACCTGAAGAAATGGCTCGGCAGAAAGAGATTTGACTTCAATTATGAAATCATCTCACAAACAAATACCTATTTTGATGACCTCGACAAATCTTATTTTTTGGAAGGGATAAAAAAAAATTGGAGAAACGTTGGACAAAATGTATAGAGCTCAAAGGAGACTATGTTGAAAAATAAAATGATTTTTTTATCCAAAAACCTGTGTTTCATTCAAAAGTCTCTGACTTATTGACCCGCCCTCGTACCAGCAAATTTTACAATAAAGCACTTACAGTTGGCCTCGGAAGAGAGCACATTTTCCATTGTTGTGGCTAGCAAGGTCCTTCTATATAAACAATAGGAAGCGGCAGAGATGGAGAGATCCAAGAAGTGACTCAAGGAAGGGCAAAGAGGCCAAAGGAGACATAAATAAGAAGGGCGAAAGTTTAAAGGAAGCCACACAATTCAATGAGATAAATGCGAGAAGAGATGACGAGACTCAAAGGAGGAACCGAGACTAGAACTGACAAAAGCTACAGAGTGTAGCAACCCAGTTCTCTTTCGTGCCTGGGGGGCAGGGGGCAGCACCGGGGGTCCCACTTGCATTAGAGCCAGCCGCAGCTGAGGAGGAAATGGAGGAAGGGGTTAACGAGTTGGCTGGGCCTTCCTCTTCCACAGAGAGCCTGGCTTGGGATGAGGGATGGCCAGATGTTTACGAAGACTGGGAAGGTCAGGCTGAGGCAGAAAGTGCTGATAGCGATGAATGTTATGAGAAACCGGGGGTACGGATCTCAGGAGCGAATTTGGGGAAAACATGGGCGATGAGGTCATGGAAGCTGAAGAGGAGTTTGACTCTTATGAAGATAGTGAGCCAGGTGCTGGGAGGCAAGGACGAAGCTTTGATAGGAGACGGAGCATCGAGTCCAGTAGGAGGGAATGGCACCGCAGTCTAGAGCGCCAGAGAAGCGCTACATCCCGTAGCACAGAGCGTCGGGGGCCTCGCCCCGGGGTTTAAGTATAGGATCCATGGGAACGGATCCTCAGTACCTCGGCCACTTCTAATCTAAGCGAAGTGAAGCGAGTGAAGGATCACGGAGCCAGTTGCCGGCTCGTGCCCTGCCAAGAAGTTTTCTTGGACCTTGTTTGAATCCTGCTTTGTTCCTTGACCCGCTTTGTTTTGCGGAGCCTTTGCCAAGCCTTTGCCAAGACCTTTGCCTTTGGACATTACTATTTCTAAACCTTGCTTTGGGACTATACTACGCATACCTTATTTTTGGATTGACTTTTCTATATTTTGATGGACTATTACCTTTTCATCTGTTCTTTATTACCCAATAAATAGTTAACTGATTACCGTCTCTGTGTGAGTGATTAAGGGTCGGCCGAGTCCTGCATTGTGACAGTTGGCCGAGGTACTCCCTAACCCCCTTTTCACATCACGGGGCGCCGAGGAAAACGAGGACGGCGGGCCGGAGCAATGGCCCAACTGACCGATGCTCAAGTTGCAGCGCTACAGCAGGAACTGGGAGAACTTCGGGCCAGGGCTGGTCAGCATCTGTCGGTGTCCACCCCGGCCCGGTTCGGGGGCAACCCGGCCCAAGTCAACGTGTTCATTGGACAATGTGAAATGTACCTGGAACTTCGGCCCATGGAGTTCGCCACCGAACGAGCCAAGGTGGGCTTTGTCTACACGCTGCTGGAAGGCACCGCGGTGGCTTAGGCGACCACACAGCTCAAGGCCGCATCCCCACAAGTGGCTACGTTGGCGGCGTTCCTGGAGGCGATCAAGACTACTTGGGGTGACCCCGTGAATACTGAGCTGGCGGAGAGGGAGTTGGATCGATTGTCGATGAAGGACATGCCCCTGTCTCAGTACATCTCCCGTTTCCGGATGCTAGCGGCCCAAGTCGACTGGAACCCCGCCGCCCTGCGTTACCAGTACATGAAAGGCCTGTTGCCGGAGATGCAGCAGGAAATCCTGAGAGGGGCCACTCGGCCTGCAGACCTGGAGGAGGCGATCACTGTGAGCATACGGGTGGAGGCTGGAATGCAGACCCGGAAGCGGTGGGACAAAGGGAGAGACCGGGGGTGTGCAAGGAAACGGGAGCAGCCAGTTCTCGTTTCGGCAATTCTCACCGGCTCCCCAGCCCTTTGATGAACCGGAACCCATGCAGCTTGGGCATGTGAGGCCAAAAGTGGCCGCCGCCGAGAAAGCTCGGCGTCAGTGTTTGAATTTGTGTTGGTACTGTGGGGGAGCTGGTCACTTTTCTAGAGAATGCCCCCAGAAGCCACGTGGCAAGACCCCCCGGGCCTCTGCTGTGTTCGAGGGGCCCCAAGGGGCTGAAGAAGCTATCCAGACGGCAGGGGAAGGGGTCGGCCGAGTTTAAGAGGGTTCGCTAACTCGGCCGCAGTCACCGACCTCCCCCCAGAACCCCAGACTGGACAATTGTTCCTGGTGATGGTCTCTCTCTGGTCGCAAGAGAAGGGTCCGATGATGGTACACGCCATGATCAACTCGGGGGCCACCAACAATTTCATTGATGCAGACTATGCCAAGTCTGCTGGATTACAGTTTCATGATCTCAAAGAGCCCAAAGGCGTACAGACCATTGATGGGAGAACCTTGAAAGCCGGGGCCGTGACTCAGTACACTGCCCCTACCAAGATGTGGACGAGCTCCCACAAAGAGGACATTTCCTTCCTTGTAACCAAATTGTCGGACTTCCCGGTGATTCTGGGAATTGTTTGGCTGACTCTTCATGATCCCCAGATCTCCTGGGCCAAGAGACAATTGGTGTTTTCCTCTGAACATTGCCAGGGACATTGCATGACGGCCCGGGCTTGTCAGGCTCAGGAGGTAGAACAAGCCGCCACGCTGCCCAAAAAGTACGCTGGATTTTGGGATGTCTTCAGTAAGAAGGAGGCGGAACGTTTACCTCCTCACCGACCCTATGATTGTGCCATTGAGCTGGAGTCCGGACTCTCGGACCCGGAGCAACAGGCTCTCCGAGAGTTTCTGGATGAGAATCTGCGAAAGGGATTTATCCGGCCTTCTCAGTCCCGGCCGGGCCGCCAATCCTGTTTGTCAAGAAGAAATCGGGGGAGTTGCGGCTCTGTAATGACTATCGGGAGCTCAACAAGATCACGATTCAGAACCGCTACCCCCTGCCACTGATCCACTGATCCCAGAACAGTTAGAACGAATGCGGGGCGCCAAGGTCTTCACCAAATTAGACCTCCGGGGTGCTTATAATCTGGTGCGGATTCGCCAAGGTGACGAATGGAAGACTGCCTTCCAGACCAAGTGGGACAGATTCGAATAGCTGGGGATGGGATTCGGTTTGTGCAACGCTCCCGCCTGTTTCCAACATTTCATGAATGACATTTTCCGGGACCTGCTGGATCGCTACCTGGCAGTGTATTTGGATGACCTGCTGATTTTTTCTCCAGACCAGGCGACCCACGACCGCCATGTCAAGGAAGTGCTCCAGAGACTGAGAGACCACAGTCTCTATGCCAAGCTGGAGAAATGCACGTTTGATCTCCGCGAGGTGGATTTCCTGGGCTACCGCATCTCTCCTACTGGCATAGCCATGGATGACACTAAGGTACAAGCTGTGGCGGACTGGGCGGCCCCTGCCAACAAAAAAGACATTCAACGATTCCTGGGCTTTGCGAACTACTACAGAAAGTTCATTTCTGACTTTGCCAAGTGGGCTGACCCCATCACTCAGTGTTTGCGGGGAAAGGTGCCGTTCCGGTGGACACCGGAGGTGGACGTGGGGTTTAGGAAGTTGAAGCAGCTGTTCACCACGCAGCCGCTTCTGCAGCATCCCAACCCTCGCACCCCTTTCATCGTGCAAGCTGATGACTCGGATGTAGCAGTGGGAGCGATCCTGCTTCAACCGCAGGGGACAGACCTCTTGCCCTGTGCTTACTACTCCCGGCAGCTGACGGCGCCGGAAAAGAACTATACCATTTGGGAGAAGGAGCTCCTGGCCATTAAGGTAGCTTTTCAAGTTTGGAGACACCTCCTTGAAGGGGCCAAATTTCCGGTGGAAGTTCACACCGACCACCGGAACTTGGAGCACTTGAAGACTCAGCGCAAATTGAACCAGAGGCAACAGAGATGGTCCCTGTTCTTTGAGAGATTCAATTCCCGCATTCACTATGTGACCCCCAAGCAGACCAAACAGGCTGATGCGTTGTCTCGGAAGCCGGAGTATGTCCACGGAGGAGAGGGGCTTCCTGAGGCACGGCTGTTAAAAGCGGAAAATTTTGCCACCACTGGCGCAGCCCCTGCGCCGCCCCCGGTGGTCAACCCAGCCCCGGGGGACAAGAGACCTTTGAGTGACCGGATTCAAGCTCGACAAAAGGGAGACCCTTGGGTGCAAGAACAGTTAACCAAGGGGGTGCAATCCCCTTTCCAAGTCAAGAATGGGGTGCTTTACCACCGTGAGGGGGTGTATGTTTCTCCCAGGCCCGAGAGGGAGGAGATTCTCAGACTCTGTCATGATAGCCGGGCCGCGGGTCACTTTGGACTGTTCAAAACTCTACAGTTGGTGCTGCGGGATTTCTGGTGGCTCAAGGTGCGGCGGGACGTGGAGGACTATGTCAGCTCTTGCCCTGTGTGCCAGCGGGCCAAACAGCACGGGGGCAAGCCGGCCGGCTTGCTCCAGCCACTCCCGACCCCTTCCGCTCCTTGGAAGATGATTTCGGCCGATTTAATCACTGACCTGCCCAAGTCCAAGGGGTTCACCACGATCCTGGTCGTGGTGGACTGCCTCACCAAGATGGGTCACTTCATCCCCTGTGCGGGGGTGCCCACTGCTAAAGAGACTGCTGATATGTTTGTGCAACATGTGTTTCGGCTGCACGGACTGCCCCAGAGTTTGGTGATGGATCGGGGCACCCAATTCACCTCCCAGTTATGGCGGGCTGTGCAGAAGTTGCTGGGGATTGAAGCGCGGATGTCTATGGCTCATCACCCGCAGACCGACGGGCAGACCGAAAGGGTTAACGCCACGTTGGAACAGTATCTACGGTGCTATGTGAACTATCAGCAGAACAACTGGGCGTCATTGTTGTCTTTGGCAGAGTTTGCTTACAACAATGCGACGCAAGAATCTATCAAAGAGACTCCTTTCTTTGCCAACTACGGACATCATCCTCGGTTCTACCCTCCGGTAGACCTGTCGGGGGACGTGCCCGCAGCGGAAGATTGACTCCAGGAGCTGACTGCCTTGCAAGAGATGCTGCGTACTCAATTGGACCAGGCTAAAGTGGATTACAAGCGGATGGCTGATTGGCGGCGCCAAGAGGGTCCGGAGATCCAGGTGGGAGACAAAGTCTGGCTGTCTACCAAGAACTTGCCTACGCAGCGACCTAGCCGCAAACTGGATGCGAGATTTTTGGGTCCCTACAAGGTGTTGGAGAGTGTGGAACCTGTTGCCTTCAAACTGCAGCTTCCGGCGGACATGAAGATCCACCCGGTCTTCCACCATTCCCTGTTGCGGCCGGCGAAGGGGGTGCGGCCTGATGTGACGCAGCCGCCACCCCCTCCTGTGATGCGTGACGGGGAGGAGGAGTTCGAGGTTCAGGACATCCTGGATGCCCGCCTTCGCTACCGGAGGTTGGAGTATTTGATTGACTCAAAAGGCTTTGGACCGGAAGAGCGTTCTTGGAAACCGGCTCAGGACGTTCAGGCCCCGGACATTGGATTGGATGAGGACATATACGGGACAGGAGCTGAAAATACGGGACACGAAATTCAGAGTAAAAATACGGGACATCCCATATAATACGGGACAGGTGGCAACCCTAAAATCAACACATACATAAAATACAGGTTAGCACAGTGTTTTTCAACCTTTTTAAAGCCGCGGCACATTTTTTACGTTTACAAAATCCTGGGGCACACCACCAACCAAAATGACACAAAATGGCACTCTAACACAGTAATATATATAGTTAACATGTTTTTAAATGTATTTATACACTCACTTAGTGTGAAACCGGGCCTGTTTCGATGAACAAAAAATATATAGTTATATAGTATATTATTATTATATTGCATTACATTACAACATTATCAATATTATATATATACACAATATACGTATATTACTATAATATCAAATACAACATACTATCTCATTGCCACAGTACAACAATTACATACCACATTGTATTATAACAATTATATCACAATATTAGTTGAAGTCCAAAACACCTGGAGGAAGGCCCAAGTTTGACCATATCTAGTCTAAACCTTCTTCCAAGCCCTTAATAAAGATGCTGCCTGCCTTAATGTATAGCCAGAGTCTCCATGTCCATCTGTTGGGAGGGCTTGGATGGTGCCTTACTGCTTGGCTGAAGGGGTCAGGCTGGATGGCCTTTGGGGGACCCATATTTCTCCCACGAGTTCCCTTCCCTCCTTTCCCCCGTTAGCTGGCTGACTCCCTGCCTGCCTGCCTACCCCTCCGGCTGCTTGCCTGCCTGCCTGCCTTCAGTGCTCGAGCTCCGCTGCTCTCTGACTCACACCTAGCGCCAACAGGGCCGGGCTGGACTGGACCGGAAGTGCTCCCCGCCGGAGTGGAATGGAAGGGAACAGGCCCAAGCAGGTCTGCGCGGCCCTCCCTGAAACAGGGACTCGTGCGCTGACGTTCCGGAGACAGAGTAGCAAACTTTATACATGACATCAGATAGTTAAGAATCTAATTTCCCACGGCACACCTGATGATCTCTCACGGCACACTAGTGTGCCACGGCACACAGGTTGGGAAACACTGGGTTAGCAAATATATACATTTACATACAAATAGTGAAGGCTTGGAAGGTTGCCATTTCCAACAAGTGTAAATGGGGCCTGAAATGATTAATATGTTTTAGGAACAAGTTCCACACTGCTTTCAAGTTCATATTCAAGTTGCTGACACCCAGAGGGATTAGGTAGACAGCTGGTCTATCAATCTTTATAACTAGGAAGGTTTAAAAAAAAAAGAATTGAAAAAAATGTGTATATATTGAAACTGTCGCAACATTTTTCCTCCTGGATTTGTTTCAGCGGCAGCACAAATCAATATGACCCCACCGAGATCTGAATCATGCAGCAGTCTGGCTACAAAGAGCACGCAGATCACAGACTTGCTCCTGGAGTATTTAAAAATCTTCTGGTTGAGGAAGGTAGGTGCTCTGAGCGTTGTTTATCAAAGAGATTTGACTATTTACTTTGCTCAGCCACTTGTAAAACCAGAGGACATTCTCTGTTCTTTTTGACAACACAGCTGTACCCATTTCAAACGCAAATATAACTTGCTCTGATGGTTACCTTATGAAAGGAAAGGAAAAGAGGGAAGCAAAATAAAACATCTGCTTCTACATATAGTATTTTCAGCTAGACAAATTGACAGATCTTGGGAAAAAATACTTTGGCTGTCAGAATACTGCATTCTGGATGCATTCTGGATGGGGCATTCTGGGAGTTATAGTCCAAAAAAGGAACTTTTCCAAGATCTGGTAATTAGGAATTTGCAACACAATGCTGCAGTGTTGAGGGATCTGTTAAGGGTGCCAATCAGCCAACCGTGTCCTGATGATGGTGATGACGACGACAATGTGAGTTTTTCCATCTATAACTGAGGCTGGATCTACACTGCCCTGTATCCCAGGATCTGATCCCAGATTACCTGCTAATCCCAGATTACCTGCTAATCCCAGATTACCTGCTAATCCCAGATTACCTGGCAATGTAGACTCATATAATAAATTTCAAAGCAGATAATCTGGGATCAGATCCATCCTGAGGCCCCTTCTACACTGTACAACACAAAGTATATAAAACTACTCCCCGCTGCGTTACTTAAAGCAAAAAACAGGAATCAAGGGAGATTACTCAGAAGAGTCTATATTCTATTCAATGTAATGCAATTAAGCAAAAGATACAATATTAATGAAATATAAACAATATACATGATTCATATAATTGAGTTAATGACTTAGAGTGGGTTCCTCAATTAAATCATAATAACAATATACAATGTTGGGGTCCACATTGCTTACTCACACAATTAAGGTCCAGTTTTAGAGAGTCAATGTTAAGCATTCACCCTATTGGAAAGTAACCAAGGGTTGCAGTCGCAAATCAATGGAAGTCCGCGTCTCAGACGAGGAGCGCAATGCAATCCAAAAAATATTTGTAATCCAAGAAGAAACCAAAATGAATATATTTGTAATCCAAAGCAGGTCGATGCCCGCATGAGTTGAAACACAATGTAAGAAGTAAGCAATATCTCCAAACGGTTCCCAAATGGGAGGAGAAGAATCCACATTCTCTATAATCCGATATAAGTAGTGTTTCGTCTTCCGCCAACAGGAGAATATATGTAGATCTAGTCCGTTTCGGTATCTTCCTCAGGGCGGTAGCGCACCAAATATTAGGTACAAACAAATTCCACTGGTATATAGCATATGCACCGCAATGGTGATGATCGCAAACACCGTATTTTGTATATTGTTTATATTTCATGAATATTATATCTTTTGCTTAATTGCATTACATTGAATAGAATAGACTCTTCTGAGTAATCTCCCTTGATTCCTGTTTTTGCCCCTTCTACACTGCCATATAAAATCCAGATTATCTACTTTGAACTAGATTATATGGCAGTGTAGACATATAATACAGTTCATTGCAGATAATCTGGATTATCTACTTTGATAATCTGGATTATATGGAAGTGTAGAAGGGGCCTCAATCACAAGGCTGTAATCAAATTTCTTTATTGATTAGTCAGTTTTGACCATATCAAATCATGCAAAACATACACACTTACCTACATACATACATACAATAAATGCCAATGTGAATACAAAGCATACCAACCTATCAACCTACCAATCACACTCCTATCTGTAAAGCTTTCTTTTTAAGGATTACATGATTAAAAATTAATTGATTAATTCCTTTGAATATAATTTGAGCAGGGGCAAGGGTGAGTAAAACTAGTAAACATATCCATGTTAAATGGCAGTAAGGTCACAGCTCTCTGCTTTCATCTTCTCGCAGATGGCCAGCGCTTTTTGCGTAAAGAGGGTCAGTTTTAAAATAGAATTTTTATCTGAGCCCTGTAGGAGAATGTGCAGTTTCTCCTTATTCTCTAGGTCAGTGTTTCCCAATCTTTTTTGAGCAATGGCACACTTTTAACATTAAAAAATCCGGGGGCACACCATCAACCAAAATGACACTCTTGACACAGTAAAGAACACCTGGGGGATGGTGACCTGTTGGGAGCAGCTGCTGGGAGTGCTGAAGCCGGGGGAGGGGGAGGAGCCAGGCCGCACCACGCCCCCAGCTTTAGCTCTCCCACAGCTTCTCCAGCCTTGAGGGGGCAATGCCAAGCCAGCGGTGGCAGAGCCAGCACAATGGTGGCTTGGCACTGTCCCCTCAAGGCTGGAAAAGCTATGAGAGAGTGGAAGCCAGGGGAGGGGGCGGTGCCAGGCTTCCTCCTCTGCGCAGCTTCAGCGAATGAGGGGCGAGAGTCATGGCGGATTGGAGGCTGGCTGGGGAAACGGGCAAAGGAGGCGGCACCCCAGCCCCTTCTTCTTTTTCTTCGCCGCTGCCCAGCCCTTCCTCCTTCTCCCCCAAGCAGGAGTTCGACAGGAGGAGAGGGGAAGGAAGGGGGACAGAGAGTTTTTCTTGCGGCACAGCAGGAGGTCCGTCACGGCACACTACTGTACCACGGCACACTACTGTACCACGGCACACTACTGTACCGCGTCACAGCGGTTGGGAAACACTGCTCTAGGTGAGTATAGTTCTCCAGAAGAGGCTCTAAATAATAAAGTTGGATCCTGTTGTAGTAGAGGCAGTTTAGGAAGAAATGTTCTGAGTCCTCCACTTCTGCCTCTACCTCAAGACACCCACAGGTTCTCCTCATATAGGGAATTTTCTGATGTCACCCCAGCTTGGACTTAATGTCAAGCTGCTCGAATCTAGCCCTGGTAAATAGTTTTCTGATATATAGTGGTAGCATAAAGGAAAGATAAGTTTCCATGCCCACGTTACATTTAAATTTAGCCAGGTATGGAGTGGCTCTAGCTTGCGCTATGGTCATTAGATCATTTTGTGCAGCAATGCCGAGAGATCTTTGATATACATGTGGCGTCCCACACAAGGCCTGAAAAAATAGCTTTAACTGGATGGACAAACTCTATAGGCCTTGGGGGTAGCATTCTAGCCTTCCCATGCACAAGAAACCTCTAAGCCAGTGGTTCTCAACCTGTGGGTCCCCAGGTGTTTTGGCCTACACCTCCCAGAACTCCCAGTCAGTTTACCAGCTGTTAGGATTTCTGGGAGTTGAAGGCCAAAACATCTGGGGACCCACAGGTTGAGAACCACTGCTCTAAGCAATGAGTTCAGGACTAAAAAAAGGTGAACTCAAACAAGTTTATTTAGTTACAATCAGTGAAAAACTGATGGTCAAAAGCTTGAAGTTGGTTGCTAGGAAAAGTCCTTTAAGAAAAGGGATTGCGTCCACTTGCCTTTTGCAGAGTGAAGGTGCCTTTCTTTAGTTCCAGGATTCCTTTGTGGCTCCCAAATGGTCCTCTGGCAGACAAAGTCCTTGGTCCCCAAAAAATATGTTGAAGAGCTGGCCCTTCCTATTACTGCATTCCTTGGTTGAGAGTGTTGGGTTGACTATCCGTGGACAAAGATGCGTTGTCTAAGTGAGAGCTTTAGATTTCTGTGTTGCTTCGTCCATGTGCTGGGTTGGAATGGAAGCAGAAAGGAAGTCCTGCCTCCCAGGTAAGCTCAGGAAGGGGAAGAGTTCAGGTGGTGATGCTAGGTTTGGAGCCAAGACACAGCTCCCATAAATGTCCACATGGCAGAACAATGGAACAAAGGCCTTGCAGGTAAAGGCCAAACCAGGTACACAATACAGATATAAAACAAGCCCCATGTAATAATACAACTGAACACACTTTAGCCCCTAGAATTATTAATTTGTGGGATACAAAACCTAGCCTGCTGACCATGTGGCCAAGTCTCCTCAGCCATGATGACCACTCTTTGTGGTTTTCTTGTTCTATGTCAGGGCTGTCCAACTGGCGGCCCCGGGGCCATACACGGCCCCCCAGCCTGTTGGGCACGGCCCCCGCTATGCCCCCGGCCGCCATTTTTAATTTTTTTTTAAAAAATCTAATTTTTAAAAAAGAAATGGCGGCCGGGGGGGAGGGGGAGGCGGGGCAGGGAGGAGGAAGTGAGCCAGCTCCTCCTCCCTGCACCGCCCCTCCCTGAACTCTCCCTCCTCATCCTCCTCCTCTTTCCCGGGCGCCGCTGCTGTCCCGCAGCCGCAGCGCCGTTGGAAGAGGAGGAGGAGGAGGGAGAACTCTCCTCCTCCCTCCTCCTCTTTCCCCCACCGCGCGCGCGAAAGAGGAGGGACCAGCTTGCCTGATCTCGGGCGCCCTCCTCTATCCCCGCCCGCGCCCTTGCCCGGATCTGGGGGAAAGAGGAGGGGGACGAAGGAGAAGGCAGTCAGCTGATTGCCTTCTCCTTTCCTCCTCATCCCCCTCGCCCTTCCTGAGCGCCGCGCCGCGCGCCCAGGAGAAGGCAGTCCTGATTGCAATCTTTCCCCCGCTGCGCCGGCGCCCGGGCAGGCGGGGGAAAGAGGAGGAGGAGGAGGAGGGAGAGTTCTCCTTCTCTTCCACCTCCTCTTCCACCGGCGCTGCGGGACAGCAGCGCAGCGCCCGGGAAAGAGGAGGAGGAGGAGAGTTCTCTCTCCTCCTCCTCCTCTTCCCCCCGCGTCGCTGCTTTCCCATGCACTGCAGCGCCGGTGGAAGAGGAGGAGGAGGAGGGAGAATGACAGTTTAGGAGGGGGCTGGGGGCGGGGCGGGGGAGGGGGAGGGGCCTGGGGCGGGGCCTGGGGGCGGGGCCGAACGGCCCCCAGGTCATCAGTAACCTCAATTCCGGCCCTTGGCCGGTTAGAAGTTGGACAGCACTGTTCTATGTTCTAGTAGACATATGGTCTGGCAATCCATGTGGTTGCATTTGTCTTATTTTGTACCACCAATTGATCTGCCTCTTCAGGATTACAGTGGAAATTGGGGATACTCCTATATCTGCTCTAACTGCTGCTGGCAAAGATGATTATCCACTCCTAAACCAATTTTCAGATGGCGAAGTTGGAATCTCTCTACCACCGAAAGATCTTGCTCACCCCATATTTCAGCTCCATACAAGACAATGGGAAATACCTTTGCCCTAAGAACCTTCAAAAAAGGACAAAGAGACCCTGGGTAATTGTGATGACATAATTTATGAATTGCCTGTGCAGCGTTTTCAGCTTTTGCAATACTTAATCTTAGATGTTGGGTCCATGCCCTAGATGTCGCAAAATGTAGACCAGTGGTTCCCAAACTTTTTTGGCCTACCGTCCCCTTTCCTGCCCCCCTAGAAATTATTTTTTAAAAAATGTAATAGCAATTAAACAGAAATATATATGTATTAATGTTTCTACCTTTTTCGTAAAAATTAAATGCTTTTATGTGTTTTATTTTTAATTTAAAAGTTATTTTAATTGCATGTTGTTTTTATGGCATTGAAAAAAGAAGGGGCTGACACTGGACAAGCGAGACCCACCTTGAAAAGCACCTCCCGCTCACCCCACCCCGTACCGGGCCCAGCAAGGCGCGCTTGCGAGGACGTCCCCATTGGAAGAAAGAGGCGATATACAAGACTGTGCCATGGGCGGGGTTGACGAGAAGAAGGAGGCGCGCACTGCGGTTTCCACGGCAACGTCTGCCAGGGGATCGCATGCTTGCGACTGTGTCCCTGCGAGTTGGAATCCCCGGGCAAGCGTTGCCGTGGAAACCGCAGCACGCGCCTCCTTCCTCTCGTCAACCCCGCCCATGGCGCAGTCCTGTGTATTGCCTCTTTCTTCCAATGGGGACGTGTTCGCAAGCACGCGACTCTGCAAATAGCAAGCAAGCCTGGCTCATGCCACCGCCCCCTTACAGGGGTTCAGCGCCCCCCAAATTCTCCTCAGCCTCCCAGCGCCCCCTTGGATTGCCCCACTGTAAACCAGGGGGCAGTACCTCCCACTTTGGGAACCACTGATGTAGACCTAAGGATTTAAACGTCCTCACTTGCTCCATTGTGCCCATCAAGGTGCCAGTTGGAGACCTTAGCTTTCTTCCCAAATACCATTATTTTGGATTTTTCTTTATTTATAGTGAGGGCATTTTCAGTACACTATTGGCTGAGTTTTCGCAGGGACCTCCTTAACCCCACCGGGGTAGTGGATAACAAAACAATATCATCAGCACAAGGCTGTAAAAAAGTAGGATAATGAAGATTATGATCTATATATATAAAAAGAGAGAGTCCGTTTTTGACGCTTATGCACGGACACACCATAACACCCAGGCCCTCAAAACCCACCACACACATTTCAACAGACCAGCAGCTACAATCGTGGCACAAAAAAACCCCCAAAGCATAACTCCTAAGACCCCTAAAACCGGCCCCCAAAAAACCCCATGCAAATCTATGGAGGGATCCGGAACACCAAAAAACTACAACCAAAATGGCGCAGGAACCACTTCCTGTCCCGCAAATAACACTCCCCTGGAAGTTGACCCTCAAAAAAACAACCCGGTAGGAAACACATACCTAAAACACTAACAGAAACTTCCTAGCCTTCTCCCTCTCCTCTGCAGCCTCTCTTTCGCTCCCAGAAGAGGAGCGGAAGGGAGAGGGACCGTGCGGGCCACTTTCACAGGAGGAGCTGGGGGACGTGCGCCTGACCACAGCAACGTTCTCCAACGCAGCCCTCCTCCCTGCGAAGGTCGCTCTTCGGCCCACCCTGTGGCAGGGAAGTGACGAAGGGAGAGCGATGGCGACGGCGCCATGGCCGCTCTTCCGGCCCCTTTTCGCTCTCCTCCGCCGCCTCCTTGCTGCTCCCTAAAGAGGAGGACGCAAGGGACCCCCGCGCGATCGCTCTCCCTTTGCCCTTTTCTTCTGGAAGCGGAAGAGAGATCACGCGGGGCCCCCTTTCGTCCTCCACTTCAGTGAGCAGCACTGAACCGGCAGAGGAGAGCGCACAGGGGCCGGAAGAACGGCCATGCCGCCGCCGCCATCGCTCCCCCTTCGCCACTACCCTGTCACAGGGTGGGCCACAGAGCGACCTTCGCAAGGAAGAGGGCTGCGGTGGAGAATGGTGCTCTGGTCGCCCAGCGTCCTACGCGCCCCGCCCCTTATTGGGAGAGAGGGGGGGGAATGATAGAGAGAGAGAGAAAGGGAGTAATATAGAGAGAGGGGAGGAGTGAGAGAGAGAGAGAGAAACGGAGTGAGAGAGAGAGGAGGGTGAGAGAGAGAGAAAGGGAGTGAGAGAGAGGGGGGAATGAGAGAGAGAGAAACGGAGTGAGAGAGAGAGGGAGGGGAATGAGAGAGAGAGAGAGAAAAACGGAGTGATTGAGAGAGGGGGAGTGATAGAGAGAGAGGGGGAGTGAGAGAGAGAAAAAACAGTGATAGAGAGAGGGAGAGGAGGGGGCAGTGATACATAGAGAGAGAGTGAGAGAGAGGAGGGTGAGAGAGAGAGAGAAGGGAATACTAGAGAGAGAGAGAGAGAGAGAGAGAGAGAAGAGGGGGCAGTGATAGAGACAGAGGGGGAAAGAGAGGGGAGTGAGAGAGGGGGGAGTAAAAGAGAGAGATAGTGAGTGATAGAGATTGAGTGATACAGACACAGTGACAAGAGAGAGAGAGAGAGAGAGAGAGACAGAGAAATACAGGGACTGATAGAGAGAGAGTGAGTGAGTGAGAGAGAGAGAGACAGAATGGTACAGAAAAATAGAGAGAGACAGAGACAGCGAGTGATGCAGAGCGAGTGATGCAGAGAGAGTGTGATGGAGAGTAATATACAGAGAGAGAGACAGTGATAGATAGGGATAGGGATAGAGAGAGAGAGAGAGAGAGAGAGTGATAGAGAGACAGAAAAATAGAGAGAGAGAGACAGAGAGACACAGACAGATAGAGACATGGCACAGCAACGCGTGCCGGGTTCAGCTAGTAGTAAATAAATACAGTCATTTATGGCTTTAACTTTTGCAGATTTGATTAATATGTTCTCTCCATGAATCCTGAGGACATCACAACTTTATGATCAACTTCCACTGGTCATACTGGAAGACCAAGGCCCCTTCTAGACTGCCAAATGAAATCCAGATTATCTGCTTTGAAATGGCAGCGTAGACTCTGATTGTTACAATTTTGAATAGCCTGGCCCATAGGGGGCAGAGGCCCAGAAGTACCCCTAAAGCGAGGATTTCAGCAGAACCTTTGGCAAGTTAAAAAGATCCCTTCCCCAAATAATCTCACCAAAGAGGTCCGGAAGAAGATGCCACCAAAGTTTTTATTCTTATCAGCTGAGAAGGATGACCACTACAGTTTCCTTGTCGCAAAACAGTCATAAAGTTACATTGAAAACATATGCCATTTTATACATTTTACAGAACTGTCAGATTTAAACTTCCCGCCCCCGCACGCTGGCCGGCTTTCCAATGATTGGATAAAATGCTGAAGCCAGCTGTAGCGGCAACCAATGGTGAAACAGCGCCGCTTTTTCCCTGGCGAATGAGAAGCGAGGAGCAGGAATGTGTTCAAAACAAAGCAGCTGGAGTTTTCTTGATTAGACTTGTCCATATGTTAATGAATCCAAGCCCCTGACCTTTCGGGTCAGAGAAACGTCTTTTGTTCTTCTGTGGGAAATGGGAACTGTCCTTGATGGCCCCTTCCTGTTGACAAGAAGCCACTACAGATCTTTCCACGAGAGTTTCAGTCCTTTGGATGGTAAACAAGTGAAAACTGTAGCCATGTACCAGTTTCCGAGGCAGGCAGAGGTGGCCATTTATGAAATATAGAAATGTTTATGCCATTATCCTTCAGTGAGAAGAAAAAACAAAACTTCGAGGCTCCTCCCCCTGAGAGATGAGGGGTCTTCATTGAGAAAACAAAAACAGCCTCTTGTTTTCTAAAGCCAGAGGAGCCCTGGTTGTCATGCAAAAAAGTCCTTGATTGGATTAAAGGTGCGACCTTTGGAATGTGGTTTCATCCTGATCTCAAAACAGCTGGGGCTTTTCACAAACATGTAGCATTTTCTCATATTATTATTTTACACATGGGGAAGGGAAAAAAGCATGCAGGGAATGGTTTACATGGGAAGATTTCATAAGGGAAATTTCATCACCAATATCTCATAATTATTTCATAGGCAAAGGGGAAGAAAAGAAAGTCCATATGATCTTAAAAGGCATAAAATCCATATACTCTGGGGAAATTCATGAGAGGAGAGTTTATATAAAAGATAATCCATCTGTGTCCTTGGGAAAACTATAAGAAACAGTCCTTTTTGCTAATAGCCTGAGGAGAATCCAAATACATGAGAGTCCTTGGAAAACTATGTTTCCCAAACCACTCAGGGCTTGCCCCTGTTGGCCTGTCTGCATGCAACTCCGTGCACAAAGAGTCCATGGCTTCAGGCCCCTAATGGGAGCCCTTCGTGGCAACGGGAACAAATTGATTTGAGAAACCGGCAAGTTTTGACCTTTGAGGTTCAAGAGGCTGCAGAAAGGAAAAGGAGTTTAGAGGGAGAAAAAAACGAGAAAGCAGAAAGCCTTTTGTTTAAAAAAAATGCCAGACCACGTGTGCAGGAACGTTGGAACTCCCTGCTGCAGGTCAAACCAATTAGGATATGAATGGGCTCTTTCTGGGGCTCGCCTTCAGTATAATCCGGTTCAAAGCAGATAATGTGGATTATCAATTTTGATAATCTGAATTATATGGCAATGTAGACATTTAAAAAAAATGGTTTTGTTATTAATTGATTTCCCACTTTTGTGGGGGTCCTTCAGCTCTAACTCCCTAAAAGAGGAGCGTCTTCTGTCATGCTGAAAGCAGTAGATATTTCCTTGCTCCTATATTTGTGGCTATTTAAAGACAAAATAAGCATTCGACTTCTGAAATAACATCTGAGAATAATAGGTGAGACTCCTATCAAGGCACATCTAGGTTAGAAAGACGTGGCATGCTGTTCCTTTTCATCCCAAAGCTCATTGTAAACAGCCGCAGGCACCAATTCAAAGCAGACGAATGTGGACTGCAGCCCCGAAATTGAAATCCAATGCCACTGGCTTCCATGAATCCTGCTAAGTTGTGGGTGTGAGATGATGATGTTGGAAGATGGGGGAAAGAAGGGAGTGCTACATTTATAAGGCCTTTCATTTCCAATCATAGTAATTCTGTTCCCTGGAACAAAACAAAGCAATGTGTCACTGATTCGACAGCCTAATAAAAATGGAAAGAATTACACTTTTGTGGCCTGATGGAAGCTTTTTTGCACCAAGAGTATTTCTTTTGAGTCTATGCACCTGTAATGCAGTCTTCCTCTTTTACTATAACCTTCCACCTTTCCAAGGCATTATTGCCCTATGTGTTCTTCCTCTGTATTGTTTGATTTATTTATTTATTTGCAGTATCAGACCCAAAATGCTGTATAACTGCTGCTGTGTGTGAATGCTTTGTCCCTGTGATCAGTCATACCTGTGACCAGGTGGGATGTGTGTGCAATTTGTTTCCAGGTGTCCCTTTTCCCAAAAGCTATTTTCTATATGCCCTATGATTTTATATCAAGCACCTGGCTTCCGTACATTAAGTCATGTTTTCTGGCAGCTCCATCTGGAACTGTCGTGATCTATTACCCGGATCACAGTAGTAGCGAATAGCTACCCTGTCAGTGGGATTGTAAATCTAATCTAGGTTTCAGGCTGTAGCAATCCAAGGGGCACACTCTATATACCAGGGCTGCCCAACTGGTGCCCCGAGGGCCGTATACGGCCCCCATCCCCTTCCCTACGGCCCCCTAAGCTTTTTAATAAAAAATAAAAATTGAAAAACAAAATAAATAATAATTTTTTAAAAAATACCTACTTCCGGGTTCGGAGCAAGTATCGCGAGAATACGCAATCCACACGGGATTTCGCTGTCAACGCGAGATCACGCCGGCGTTGACAGCGAAATCCCGTGTGGATTGCGTATTCTCGTGATACTCTTCAGCTACTCTACTACTGGATCGCTGAGGCCCACAGACGCGATTAGGACCTTCTTCAACTCAGTCGGTCGTCCCCTCTCTCGTCGTCCGGGTACTCCTGGATCCTGCGCGTTTGGAAAAGGTAGGCCAAAGCAGGGGGCTCCTCATTCCCTCCCCCCATCTCCCCTCATGTATTAAATATAAAATTAAATATATTTAAAGATGAAACAAGGGGAGATGGGATACATTAAAATAAGGGGAGAGAGGGGAGGATGGAATTAAATATATTTAATATTAAATAAAAATAAGGGGAGAGGGGAGGATAGAATTAAATATATTTAATATTAAATAAAAATAAGGGGAGAGGGGAGGATGGAATTAAATATATTTAATACTAAATAAAAATAAGGGGAGAGGGGAGGATAGAATTAAATATATTTAATATTAAATAAAAATAAGGGGAGAGGGGAGGATGGAATTAAATATATTTAATATTAAATTAAAATAAGGGGGAGGGGAGGATGGAATTAAATATATTTAATATTAAATTAAAATAAGGGGAGAGGGGAGGATGGAATTAAATATATTTAATATTAAATTAAAATAAGGGGAGAGGGCACCAGGGGAGAGGGCGGAGCTGGGGGTGGGGAGGGGGCGGAGCTGGGGAGGGGGCAGAGCCGGGGGCGGGGGCAGACCCTACAGCCCCCCAGGTCATCAGTGACCGGAATTCAGGCCCCTGGGCTGGTAGAAGTTGGACAGCCCTGCTATATACCATCGCTATGATACTTCATCTTGTTGATGGGAAGCTTCCCACCAGAGTAGAAATCATCTATCAGACAGATGGCAAGCTATTTAACCTCAGCAGACTGAAAGCCAAAACAAAAGGTCACAATAACATCTGTTATAGAACTCCAGTATGCTGATGATAACATAGTATGTGCGCATTCAGAAGAAGACCTACAAGCCACTCTAAACACCTTTGCAGAAGCATACAAGAAACTTGGCTTCACACTGAACGTTGAGAAAACCAAAGTGCTCTTCCAGCCTCGAACTCATGACCTTCTGGTCCAGGGGTGCTCAAAACGTTGATCGCGATCGACCAGGTGATCTTTGGGCCTCATCCAGGTGATCTTCAGGCCCTGACCCGGTCAATCGCTCATTGCTCCTCTTGGCAAAAAACCCTACATTTCCCAGCATCCTCCGCGACCGCCAACGAATCTCCCGGCCTCTACATTCTGACAACATGATTGGTTGCCAATGAGGGAGTATTTTCATAACGCCTCTATTGGCCAGCCAACATGAACATTCCGACCCATAATAAACTGGCAGAGGAGGATAAGGCAAAGGCCTGAGGCAGTCGCCAACACAAACACCCAATTCACTTCCCACAGAAAATTTAAGCCCCTACAAATCACAGACCACGCCCAAAATTGACAGTAAGGCTTCATTAACTTGATTTCCCTGACTAGGCCTCACGCTGTAATGGGACGTCTTCATTAACTTGATTTTCCCAACTAGGCCTTAACTCATGGGACATTGTGTATGGCCTGAATTGACAGTAAGGCTTCATTAACTTGATTTTCCTGACTAGGCCTCAGCTCATGGGACATTGCGTATGGCCTGAATTGACAGTAACCACACTTGTGTTATATTGTATGGCCTGTTAACTTTATATTTTCCCGACTAGGCCTCAGCTCATGGGACATTGCGTATGGCCTGAATTGACAGTAAGGCTTCATTAACTTGATTTTCCCGACTAGCCCTCAGCTCATGGGACATTGTGTATGGTCTGAATTTACAGTAACCTACCTTGGCACACAGAGCCCCTATGACCCACGCTACATTCTACTGCAGTTTGGAGGAGGGTGGACCATGGATGATGGGATTTGATGTACCTCCATGGATTATGGGATTTGTAGTACTTTCAAACCCTTCATTCCCCACAGACCACTGTGGCCCAGAACCAAGACCGATAAAGACCCAACTTGGCACACAGTGCCCCCATGACCCACACTCCATCCAACTGCAGTTTAGAGGAAGGCACACCATGGATGATGGGATTTCAAGTACCTCCACTCACTTCCAAAGTACCCCACCCACACAAGCATCAACCTCTACATCAACACAGCAGACGGAAAGACAAAAAACATTGTACATCCACAAGCTATGCAGAATGCCAGCAACACCACACAACAACAACTCCACAGGACTCCAACATCCCACCCACCAGAACAACCCACAACGACACAGCCATGACCCCACCAATACCATAAGAAACATCAATTCCAACCCTTACATATTCAGACTTTCTCGCATCTCCTAAATAGGGCACAGCAATGCGTGCCGGGTACAGCTAGTTCTTTGCAAATGGCTTTGCAGCTACCAAGTCTCTCTGTTTACTTTCTGCCTGATTATATCTGTGGGGAAATGGCAGGGAGGGAGATTTGTGGTGCCTGTGTGTATTTTAGCATGTCCCATTCTTTATATTTCTGAGAAACAAATGGCTTTGCAGCTCACATGTCTCTCTTTTTACTTTCTGCCTGATTATATCTGTGGAAATATGCCAGGGTGGGAGAAATGGGTGCTTGGGTGTATTTTTGCATGTTCCATTGTTTACATTTCTGAGAAAGAAAGAAGCCCCGTGCGGATGGAAGGTGGCAGCAGGAGTGGGTGCGCGCTCGCATTGGGTGATTTTTTAAACGTGGTTCTTCATATGGTAGCTCCCATGCTGAAAAAGTGTGAGCACCCCTGTTCTGGTCAGTAGACGTCTTATGCAGCTGACACCCAGCCAGCTGCGCCACATTCCCGGTGCACATTGACACTGAAATACAACACCACCTGAGCTCTGCGAGTGCAGCATTTTTCCGAATGAGGGTGTTTAAGGACCAGGGCATCCGTAGGGAGACCAAGGTACTTGTTAATAAAGCTACTGTCCTCCCAACCCTGCTATACGCCTGCAAAATCTGGACCATCTACAGACATCAAACTCAACTCCTGGAATGATACCATGAGTGTTGCCTCTGAAAAATTCTGCAAATCTCTTGGGAAGACAGACGGACAAATCTCAGCATGCTGGAGGAAGCAAAGGTCACCAGCACTGAAGCAATGCTCCTATGCCAGGGCTGTCCAACTGGCGGCCCCGGGGCCGGATCCGGCCCCGTAGCCTGTTGGACACGGCCCCACCTATGCCCTCAGCCGCCATTTTTTAATTTTTTTAAAAATTGATTTTTTAAAAAAAAAATGGCGGCCGGGGGGGAGGGGGAGGAGGGGCAGGGAGGAGGAAGAGAGCTAGCTCCTCCTTTTCGGCACCGCCTTCTGCCCTTTTTTGGCGCCCCCTCCCTTCCTAGGGCAGGGAGCCGCCGAAAAAGGGCAGAAGGCGGCGCGCAAGAGCAGCGCGTCACAGGCCTGGCGTGACGCGCTGCTCTTGGCACCGCCTACTCCTCCTTTTCGCGGCTCCCCGGCCTAGGAAGGGAGGGGGCGCCGAAAAGGAGGAGTAGGCGGTGCCAGGGCAGCGCGTCACGCCAGGCCTGTGACGCGCTGCCGCTGGCGCCGCCTTCTGCCCTTTTCGGCGGCTCCCCGGCCTAGGAAGGGAGGGGGCGCCGAAAAGGAGAAGTAGGCGGTGCCAAGAGCAGCGCGTCACGCCAGGCCTGTGACGCTGCTCTTGGCGCCGCCTACTCCTCCTTTTTGGCGGCTTTAGGAGGGGCGGGGCCTGGGCTGAGGGCGGGGCCTGGGGGTGGGGCCTGGGGGCGGGGCCGAACGGCCCCGCAGGTCATCAGTGACCTCTTATCCGGCCCTGGACCCGCCAGAAGTTGGACAGCACTGTCCTATGCCATCAACTTCGTTGGACTTGTCTGAACGCCCGATCACTGTCTTCCAAAGCAGTTACTCTTCTCCCAACTCAAGAACGGAAAACGTAATGTTGATGGACAGGAAAAGAGATTTAAAGATGGGCTTAAAGCAAACCTGGGAAGCCCTGGCCCTTGAGTGCTCTAACCAGAGGCGGATTTAACGGTAAGTGAAGGGAAGCGGCTGCTTACAGGCGCCATGTGGCCAGGGGCACATCCGGCTGCAAAAACCTCCTCCCCTTGGCCCCGTGTTGCAGGGCGACCAACAGCTCCGGGCAGTCAGGCCCACCCCCCGGCAATGGCGCACGCGTGGAAGCCAGCTAGTTTCACGCATATGCCGTTGCAGGGGGAGGAGCTTTTTGCAGCCAGAGGTGCTCTGGCCGCTTCCAAAACAGTCCTCCCTTTCGGCCCTGCGTATGGCGCATGCGCGAAACTAGCTGGCTGTGCGCATGCATGCTCCAGCGAGCATGCCCATGCACAATCTCCAGGCTGGAGAACCGGGGGGGGGGGGCAAAATAATGTTTGCTTACTACTTTTTATTACCTTTGTCGGTCCTGGCTCTAACTGGAGGTCAGCTGTGACCAGCAGTGCTGCAGAATAAAAAGAGGCATGAATGGAGGGCGAAAGGGAGGAATGTTCCAAGAGGAAGGCATGTTAAGCCAACCCTTACCGGGACCGTCTTCCACCTGGAAACCGATATCCTCACTGCGGGAGAACATACGGATCAAGAATAGGGCTCCACAGCCACCTACGGACCCACCGCCAAGACACTACGCTTGGAGGACCATCATCCTTGGGCTAGGAGGTATTGCTTAAGTAAGTAGTAAGTATGCTCTATATCTGAATTACTTTCAGGACTTTGTGTATCGTCTTTAATGTTTGGACATAAACCCAGAATGGGTTCACTACCACATCCCTCGACATTTGAAAGCCAAAGGCTTCCCCTTCCAAAAGGCCAAGTAAAATGTGATTCAGGCTGCGACAGGATAAGGAGGAAAACATCGTGTAATATTGACTTGCTTGTTGCTACTTACTAAGCCGTACCAGTTCACGGTAATGATAAACAGAAAATTAACTAGCCATGACTCAATTGCATCACTATGATGGATATCGATTTTTATTTTGGCCTTGGGAGACTGTGGTTGACATCTTTTTAGCACCATATGAGACATATGTGGTTCTATGCATGTAGAGCGAATTTTACATAAAATGTGCAATGGTTGTAATGTGTTCAGTTGATGGTGACAGTGGTAGATTCCTGCAAGCAGAACCATTACTTGCATCCAGGTTCGCCAAGCACCATATAAATGTGCCGTCGCACCTGGTCTGTAAATATTCAGTGAAGGGCGAGGACGTGTTCTCTCTATACCGGGGGATTGCTTCTTGCCTTCCTTTAGAGCAGTGTTTCCCAACCAGTGAGCCGCAGCACACTAGTGTGCCGTGAGCTATCAACAGGTGTGCCGTGGGAAATTGGAACCTCTTAAGTCTTGAATAAGCCACGCCCCTTTATTCCCTGCGGGCCAATCCCATCGCGGTAGCCTTGAACTCCTGCCTGACACCAAGATGGCGGCAGCGGAAGCAACAGGACCGGAAACGCCTTCCCTGAGGGGACGCCAGTTGAGCGGAAGTGCCTCGTCTGAGGCGATGCGGCAGTGGGTGTGCTGGCAGAGCTGGGCTCGGCAGCGGGCCTGGCACTGGTCCTGCCGGCCGGGGTGGTGGAGCCCTTGCACCCTGGCCGGCGCCGCCACCTTCATGGGCTTCCTCTCCAGGCCACGGCTCTACTGCCTCCTCGCCCACTGCTGCCACGACGCGGGGAACAACGGGCCTACCTCCAGGCAGATACGCCAGTGGCCTACCTGGCCTCAGAGACTGTGACATGATGTGGAAGGAGCCTCATGGGCTATATCAGTGTTTCCCAACCAGTGTGGCCAGGGTACACTAGTGTGCTGTGAACGATCATCAGGTGTGCCGTGGGAAATTGGAACCTCCAATACCCTTTCTTCCCCCTCCTGCCGAACACTTTTTCTTCTCCACTCGGGCTCCCTTCTTCCTAGCTTCGCTCTGCTCGCTCTGCCTCGCTTTGCTGTTGGGCGAGTCTGCGCAGCAGCGCCATCACGGGTCACATCTTCCTCCCCCCCCCTCCTGAACACACTCACGCTGCCCCCCTCAGATCAAAATGGCGGCAGAAGCGGCAGTGTAGAAGAAAAAGTAAGTGTTCGGCAGGAGGGGGCAGAAAGGGTGCGAAGGGGAAGGGGGAGGAAGGGGTCTCTCTCGAAAGCTGGCATGGCAAACTTGGACCTTCCAGGTGTTTTGTACTCGAACTCCCACCATTCCTAGCAGCCTCAGGCCCTTTTCCTCCCCCCCTCAGCCACTTAAGCAGGAAAGGGCCTCAGGCTGTTAGGAATGGTGGGAGTTGAAGTCCAAAGCACCCAGAGGGTCAAAGTTTTCCCATGCCTGTTTTAGGGACCTTAAAGTGGTGAGCCTCCTTCCAACATTGTGATTCTGGATAGAAAACAAACAACAACATAACATAACATTGTTTGAGTCCACAGTGCTCTCTGGGTGTAGGTGAACTACAACTTCCAAACTCAAGGTCAATTCCCAAGCAAACCCTTTCAGTACTTTCTGTTGGTAATGAGAGTTCAATATGCCAAGTTTGGTTCAATTCCATTGTTGCAAGAGTTCAGGATGCTCTTTGATTGTGTGTTAACTATAAATCCCAGAAACTGTAATGCCCAAATGTCAAGGTCTATTTTCCCCAAACTCCATCTGTGTTCACATTTGGGCATATTGAGTATTCATGCCAAGTTTGGTCCTGATCCAACATTGTTTCAGTCCGCAGTGCTCTCTGGATATACGTGAACTACAACTCCAAAACCCAAGGTCAATGCCCACCAAACTCTTATAGTATTTTCTCTTGGTTATGGGAGTTCTGTGTGGGAAGTGTGTGTCTTTCTGCCATTCCTGCCAGGATATCTATGTTGTGTTCATCGAAACAGGTCCAGGTTTCACACTGAGTGTATAAATACATTTAAAAACATAGTAACGATATGTATTACTGTGTTAGAGTGTCATTTTGTGTCATTTTGGTTGGTGGTGTGCCCCAGGATTTTGTAAATGTAAAAAATGTGCCGCGGCTCAAAAAAGGTTGAAAAGCACTGGTCTATGGCATTGAATGTTTGCCATGTATGTGTACATTGTAATCCGCCCTGAGTCCCCTGCGGGGTGAGAAGGGTGGAATATAAATACTGTAAATAAATAAATAAATAAATAAATAAATAATAAATAGCAGTCAGTCTGTGGTGTCTGCAGAACCCTTCTCCAGCATCACACCTCAAATTAGTTAATTTTCTTCCCATCAGCTCTTTTCACTCTCCATCTTCCATGAAATGTTTTAGCCTGCGTTTATAGAAGCGTAGTCAAGGAAAGTAATAGCCTGACTTTTTTCCTCGCTGCCTAGTGCCAGCCAACCTATTTTTATTTATCTGCGTCTTCCTGCCTAACTGTAAAACTTGATATTTATTATGTAGCATCAGAACTTTTTCCTACAGTCAAACAGGAACATTAATATTTACATCTTCCCTTCCGCAGTTTATTTGATAAATCATTAATGCATACACTTTGGTGTTTTTTTTTTCTTCAGACCTTTGATTAACGAAAATGTGCATTTTTAAAAAATGCATTATACATTTTCTAAAAAAAAAAATGTTCAGAGAAACACAGCCAAACTGGTCCTTGTGGCTTGGAGATACAGGGGGAAAACATTCTTCTTTTCAGCAACGAAATAAATGTTGCACTGTGAATCTATATAGACGGAGCCGTGCTGGTTCAGACAAAAGGCCTAACTCATGCAGCATTCGGCTTCCCAGAGAGATTGAGTGGATGCCTGCCTTGTGGATATCCTAGGCTCCATTATGGAAAATAGGATGCTGGTGTAAGAACATAAGAAGAGCCATGCTGAATCGGACCTCAGCCCATCTAGTCCAGCATTCTGTATCACACAGTGGCCCACCAGTTGTACACGGGGATCTCGAGCAGAAGGGAGGGCAAAACCCTGACCTGCTCCCGACCCCCCACAACCAGTACCCAGGGAAATCCTGCCTACCTCAACCAACTCCGAGGTGGCACTTGGATGTCCTTTTCAGTAACTACCGATACACTTGGTATCCATGAATCTGTCTAATCCTGCCTTGAAGTTGTTCAGGCTGACAGCTGTCACAACCTCTTCTGGAAGTGAGTTCCACAACCCAATGACCCTCTGGGTGAAGAAATATTTCCCTTTATTAGTCCTAATTTTCCTACCTTGGAGCTTCAGGGAGTGCCCTCTAGTCCCAGTGTTTTGTGACAAAGAAAATAATTTTTCTTGATTCACCTTTTCTATCCCATGCATGATTTTATACACTTCGATCAAGTCACCTCTTAAACGCTGTCTTTCAAGGCTGAAAAGACCAAGGCGTTGCAACCGGGTTTCATAAGGGAGCCGCTCCATCCCTTGGATCATTCTTGTTGCCCTTTTCTGTACCTTTTCCAGTTCCGTTATATCCTTCTTAAGGTGCGGAGACCAGAATTGTACACAGTACTCCAAATGTGGCCTTACCATCGATTTGTAGAGAGGTAATACAACATTTGCTGACCTATTTTCGATTCCCTTTCTGATCATGCCTAGCATAGAATTTGCTTTTTTCACTGCTGCTGCGCACTGGGTTGACATCTTCATTGAGCTGTCCACCAAAACCCCAAGATCCCTTTCCTGGTTTGTCTCGGAAAGCTTTGACCCCATCAATTGGTAGGTGTAGTTGGGGTTCTTTGCCCCGATGTGCATGACTTTACACTTGTTTAGGTTAAAATGCATTTGCCACTTTGTTGCCCATTCACTCAATTTCGAGAGATCTTTCTGGAGCTCTTTACAATCAGTTTCATTTTTAACTACCCTGAACAATTTAGTGTTGTCTGCAAACTTTGCTACCTCAGAATTCACTCCTACATCCAGATCATTAATGAATAAATTAAAAAGTAACGGACCCAAAACTGAACCTTGGGGTACGCCACTTCTCACCTCATGAGAATGTGAGTAGATCAATAGGTACCATTCCAGTTGGAAGGTAATGGCACTCCATGCAGTCATGCCGGCCACATGACCTTGGAGGCTAAGCCTTTTATCTGAGCCAGCAGGATTCTTTATATATGTCTTTTCAACTTCCATCACATGTTGAGAAACAGAAGTGTGACTATCTAGCATAGGTAAAGGTTTTCTGCTGACATTAAGTCCAGTCATGTTCGACTCTGGGAGTTAGCGCTCATCTCTATTTCTAAGCTGAAGAGCTGGCATTGTCCATAGACAGCTCCAAGCAGGGCCGTAGCCAGGATTTTGGTTGGGGGGGGGCTGAGTTAGGTTCGGGGGGCTGAGACTGAGTGGAAGAGGGTCTACCCTAGCAAACCTTTTGTATTGTTATCCCAATAACCCCATTAGTGTGGGATATAATGAGCATGGTGATCAGATCATGATATGAATAAACATAACAGTTTAAATAATGTACCAGTAAGGCCTTCTCGCGGACCACTCTGAGAATTTCGGGGGGGGCTGAAGCCCCCTTAGGCCCCCCCCCCCTGGCTACATGCCTGCCTCCAAGGTCATGTGGCCGGCATGACTGCATGGAGTGCCATTACCTTCCAACTGGAATGGTACCTATTGATCTACTCACATTCTCATGTTTTCGAACTGCTAGGTTGACAGAAGCTGGGGCTAACAGTGGGAGCTCACGCCGCTCCCCAGATTTGAACCTGTGACATTTTGATTAGCAAGTTCAGCAGCTCAGCGGTTTAACCCACTGCACCACTGGGGGCTCCGACTATCTAGCATAGGCATGGGTAAAGTTTGGCCCTTCAGGTGTGGACACAAACAATGATGGATCAGGACCAAAATTGGCATGGATACTCAGTATGCCCAAATGTGAACACTGGTGGAGTTTGGGGAAAATAGATCTTGACATTTGGGAGTTGTAGTTGCTGGGATTTATCGTTCACCTACAATCAAAGAGCATTCTGAACCCCACGAACGGGGATCAGAATTGGGTCATACTTCCCACACAGAACCCCCATGTCCAACAAAAAATACTGAGTTTTCTGATGGTCTTTGGTGACCCCTTTGATACCCCCCAAACTCCACTGGTGTTCACATTTGGGCATATTAAGTATTTGTGCCAAGTTTGGTCCAGATCTATTATTGTTTTGTAATATGATACCAATTAGAGATCTCATTCCCTGCTTTAGTTTGAATCCACAATGCTCTCTGGATATAGGAGAACTACAACTCCAAAACTCAATGTCAATGCCCTTCCAGTATTTTCTGTTGGTCAGGGGAGTTTTTTGTGCGCCAAGTTTGGTTCAGCTCCATCATTGGTGGAGTTCAGAATGCTCTTTGATTGCAGGTGAACTATAAATCCCAGCAACTACAACTCCCAGATGACAAGGTCTATTTTCCCCAAACTCCACCAGTGTTCACGTTTGGACATACTGAGTATCCATGCCAATTTTGGTCCTGATCCATCATTTTTTGTGTCCACAGTGTTCTCTGAATGTAGGTGAACTACAACTCCGAACCCAACCAGTATTCAAATTTGGTCATATCGGGTATTTGTGCCAAATTTCGTCCAGTGAATGAAAATACATCCTGCGTATCAGATATTTACATTACGATTCATGACAAATAGCGAAATTACAGTTATGAAGTAGCAACGGAAATAATTTGATGGTTGGGGGTCACCACAACATGAGGAACTGCATTACGGGGTCGCGGCATTAGGAAGGTTGAGAAACACTGCTCTAAAGACTATGACATGGAGCAATGCATTCAAATTGCAGGAAAAGAGATTCCACTGAAGCCTGGTGGGCTGTTCGGCAGGGGAAATATGCTGCCTCAGAAGGTGGCAGACTCTCCTTCTATGGAGGCCGAATGGCTATCTGTCAGGAGTGCTTAGATTGTGTATTTCTGCATGGCAGGCAGGCCCGGATTAAGCCCTTTTAGCGCCCTAGGCCACACTTTGGAAGCCCCACCCCTGGACTGATGCTGGGCATGCGCTGCATCGGCCCCGGGGGCGAGGCTTCCCTCCGCCTCTTCCTCCTCGCGCCGGCCCCTCCTTCCTTGAATCAAGGAAGGAGGGGCTGGCGCGAGGAGGAAGGAAAGGAAGCCCCACCCCCAGGCTGATGCTGGGCATGCGCGGCAGCGGCCCCGGGGGCAGGGCTTCCCTCCGCCTCTTCCTCCTCCTCCCTGTGACCACCTTCCTTCAGTCAAGGAAGGCGGTCGTGGGGAGGAGGAGGAAGGGAAGCCCCGTCCTCAGGGCCACTGCCACACATGCGTGTGCGGCAGGAGAGCGCCTCTACCTCCTCCGCCATGTTCCTGGGTGCCGCGTATGGCCGGCAGCAGCCCCGGGGGAGGAGGAAAGAAGGGAGGGAAGGAAGGGAAGCCCCCGGGGCCGCTTCCAGCCATGCGCGGCACCCAGGAACATGGCGAAGAAGGCAGAGGCGCCCTCCTGCTGTGCGCACATACCCACCGGCGACCCTGAGGGCGGGGCTTCCTTCCGCCTCATCCTCCTTGTGCCCTCCTTCCTTGACAAGGGGTGGGGCCCCCGCCTTCCTGAGAGAGAGAGAGACAGAGTCATCATGCCGCACGTTGCGGGGCCCATAGGCCCCCCCAGGCCTATGGGTAATCCGGGCCTGATGGCAGGGGGTTTGACTGTGTGGCCCTTTGTGATCTGATTCTTTTCATTTATGATTCCGTCATGACCAGGCACTTTGAAGGTGGAAGTGATGCTTGATTCTTTTGGGGGACATAAGCAGGGGCGGTCTAAGGTTATTTTATATAGTAAGCAAACATTATTTGGTGCCCCCTTGTCTCCGCCCCCTCTCCCTTTGCCCCTGCCTACTTTGCCCCCTGCCTACTTGCATGGGTGCCGCGTCCGCTGCCATGCCGCGCCACCATAGCATATTTCCCTGCTGCTAGCCTGCTGCTGCCTGCAGCAGCTTCTGAGCATGCGCGACATTTTCAAGATGCCCAGAACTGCCGGAGCTGAAGTTCAGCCCGGAGGTTCTGGGCATGCGTGAAAATGTTTGCACATGCGCAGAAGCTGCTGCAGGCAGCAGCAAGGAGGTTTGCTATGGCAGCGTGGTTCTGCTGGCCAGCAGCTGCCTGCAGCAGCTTGAAAGATGATATTTCGCATGCCCAGAACTGCCGAGCTGAAGTTCAGCTCTGAGGTTCTGGGCATGCGCAAAATGTCCAAGAGATGGTCAGAAGCTGCTGCAGGCAGCAGCAGGGAGGTTTGCTATGGCAGCGCAGACCTCCCTGCTGCCCTGCTGCTGCCTGCAGCAGCTTCTGAGTATGCGCGGACATTTTTCGTGCATGCCCAGAACTGCCGGAGCTGAAGTTCAGCTCCGGAGGTTCTGGGCATGCGCCAAAAATGTCTGCACATGCCAGAAGCTGCTGCAGGCAGCAGCAGGGAGGTTTGCTATGGCAGCGTGGGGTCGGTGCCGATCCCCTGCTGCTGCCTGCAGCAGCTTCTGAGATCTTGCGGACATTTTTCGCATGCCCAGAACTGCCAGAGCTGAAGTTCAGCTCCGGAGGTTCTGGGCATGCGCGAAAATGTCCGCGCAAGATACCAGAAGCTGCTGCAGGCAGCAGCAGGGAGGTTTGCTACGGCGGCGTGGCGGGCGTGGCGCGCCCCATCCAACATGGCGCCCCACGCGGCCGCATAGTTTGCTTACATGGACGGACCGCCCCTGGACATAAGGAAGCTTCTTTTTGCTCTCACATGTCTTCTTCCTGAGTGCACTGGAGGAAGGGAACTCCGAGCTATTATCATATTACAAAACCCATTTTGCAAACAGCATGTGATGTGCAAGGGCTGCTTTCCTCTTAATGGGAGTCACGCAGCTCAAATCCCTGCTTGCCACTTTGGAAATGCGGGCGGCAGGGTAGGAACGCTGGAGCTTTGATCATCAGAGCACAAACAACATTAACAAAGTGTGGCGAAGTAAGACTATGGGCCCTGGGACTTGGAAACAGGGAAACTTGAGCCGGTACCTTTATTCAACCCCTCTCTTCATTTTTCACCGTCAGCTATATCAGAGCAGATGAAGTGTTGGATCAAATATTAATTTAGCACTTTCCTCTTGGAATATAAATAGCTAATGTCATTTCCACTTGCTCATTGTTTTTAGAGCAAAATTAAAGTCTCGCTACATAATGACTGTGCTGCGTCAGGAAGTTTTTATTAAATAGTTTGGCCACTTTTAAAGGGATATTATTAATTCTTAATGGGCTGAATGTTCCTATACTAAATCAGTATAGGACAGAATCGTTTGGTCCTTGAGCTGCTTTGTTTCGCAGAGATTCCAGGGTTTCTCTCCAGTTTTTCATTTCTTTATAATGGTTTAAAATAAATTATACTTAGAGCTAATTTTCGGCAACATTTGTCTCACATCTTCTTCCCGTTCCCCATATCGTCGCTCTTTTTCAGCTGTTTTCAAAATGTCCCCATTTCTCATGTTTCCTCCAATTATTGCACATTATCACCGACTTACTTCAATTGCTATAAACTGAATTCAAAGCATGCTCAATTAATTCAGCTAACTTGACAGCAAATAATATTTTTCTAGCAACTTTGGGAACCAGGTGCAACCTTTCTCTTTCATCTTTAAGGGAATTTATTTATTTATTTTGTGTTAAAAGTGTGGCATAATTATCACTGACTTACTTCATGTGGCGCAGTTGGCTAAGTGTCAGCTGCATAAGATTTCTCTGACCAGTAGGTCATGTGTCACAATCGCCGACTTAGAACTGCCCCTTTAACACACACACGGAGACGTAGCAAAGGCTAACTACTTTATTGAGTATATAAAAACAGTTCCAAAGAGTAAATAGTCCAATAATAAGCAAGTAGTCCAAAGTAAAAAGTAGTCCAAAGTAACGAGCAAATAGCTTGAAGCGTGGCAAGGTTTCGCAAACCAATGCGAATCAGGAAACAGGACAAGGTTTCGCAATCCAATGCGAATCAGGAAACAGGGCAAGGTGCCGCAATCCACTGCGGCTCAAGAAACAAGGCAAAGGCAAGGCAAGGCTTGATGACCACTGTTGGCTTGTGGTCCCACTCGCGCTCGCGCCTATTCAGTAAAGACGTGGCCGGAGAACTGACGATCAGTTCCCACGGGGCCGTTTAATCCCTCGGCCTGGAACCCCGACGATCTAGGGCCCGGCGTCTCCAGTCTCTACTTTCCGAACGGTGACGGTCTAGGGACAGATGCCAGCTCCTCCTGCCCTCCTCTATGTCCCTGCGCCTGTTGTGAGAACGGCCCCGCTCTTCCAGCCTAGTATCGCTATCTTCCTGAGAAGCAGCCTCCCGGAGTTTCCCAGCCGCTAGCCTCCATCTGCTGCTCGGCCAGCTCTTGGGAACCTCGGCCATTTGGGAATTCATAACTATCTCCGCTTATCTGCTTCGCTGCCTCCCATCTCCACCTGGTCCGCCTCCTTCCCGGGAGAATGCTCCCACTCGAGATCCCAGGCTAAACTCTTTACAGGTGAACTGGGCAAAGGTACGGCTGACCAGTCTTGCTCTGGGCCTTCCAACTCATCCTCCGAGTCCCTTTCAGCCTGTGCGGGTCCCAATGCCAACGGGACCCCCGGTGCGTCACCCCTCCCCCGTGGCACGGACGGGCCCATGGGTGCTACACTATCCCCCCCTCAGGGCCCCCCCTGGGCCGCCCCCGGGGCGGGGGCGTGTCAGGATACGTGCGGTGGAAGCGAGCCACCAACTCCGGGCGTGAACATCTCGAGCCTTGACCCAAGCACGTTCTTCCGGGCCAAAACCCTTCCAGTCAATAAAGTACTCCAACTTCCTGTAACGGAGGCGGGCATCCAAGATGTCCTGCACCTCGACCTCCTCTCCGCCCTCCCGCATCACAGGGGGAGGAGGCGGCTGCGTCACGTCAGGCCGCACCCTTCGCTGGCGGAGCAACGAACGATGAAACACCGGGTGGAGCTTCATGTCCGCTGGGAGTTGCAGTTTGAAGGACACAGGCCCCACCTTCTCCAAAACCTTGTAGGGACTCAAAATCTTAAGCGTCCAGCTTGTGGCTGGGTCGCTGCGTAGGCAAATTCTGGTGGACAGCCAAACTTTATCCCCACAAGGATGTCAGGACCCTCCTGGCGCCGCCGATCAGCCCCGGACGGGTCCACCGGCGGATAAAACCGAGGGTGGTGTCCATAGTTAGCAAAGAAAGGAGTCTCTTTGATGGATTCCTGCGTCGCGTTGTTGTAAGCAAACTCTGCCAGGGACAACAAGGACGCCCAATTGTTCTGCTGATAGTTGACATAGCAGCGCAGGTACTGTTCCAAGGTGGCATTGACCCTTTCGGTCTGGCCATCGGTCTGCGGGTGATGAGCCGTGGACATCCGCACATCAATCCCCAACAACTTCTGGACAGCCTTCCAGAACTGGGAAGTGAATTGGGTGCCCCGGTCAGTCACCAGGCTCTGTGGAAGTCCATGCAGCCGAAACACATGTTGCACAAACATATCAGCAGTCTCTCTGGCAGTAGGCACCCCCACACAGGGGATGAAGTGTCCCATCTTGGTGATACAATCCACCACGACCAGTATCGTGGTGAAGCCCTTGGACTTGGGGAGGTCGGTGATGAAATCGGCCGAAATCATCTTCCAAGGGGCAGAGGGGGTCGGAAGCGGCTGGAGCAAACCGGCCGGCTTGCCCCCCTGGTTCTTAGCCCGATGACACACAGGGCAAGAGCCCACATAGTCCTCCACATCCCTCCGCACTTTAAGCCACCAAAAGTCCCATAGGACCAGTTGCAGAGTCTTGAAAAGCCCCAAAATGGCCTGCGGCCCGCTATCGTGGCAAAGCTTGAGAATGTCCGCCCGCTCGGGCCCAGGGAAACATAGACAGAGTCCCGGTGGTAAAGCACCCCCGTTCTTTACCTGGAAAGGGGCTTGAGGCCCCTTGGTCAGTTGCTCCTGTACCCACGGATCGGTCCGCTGGCGAGCCTGGACACGCACACTCAAGGGTCTCTTGTCGCCAGGGCCGGGCGGCCACCGGAGGGTTGACAGGAAGCGCCCGAGCAGCCGCAAAAGTTTTCGCTTTAAGCAACCGGGCCTCGGACGGCCCGTCGCCCTCACGAACATACTCCGGCTTTCGGGACAGCGCATCAGCTTGCTTGGTCTGCTTGGGGGTCACATAGTGAATGCGGAAATTGAATCGCTCAAAGAACAGGGACCATCTCTGTTGCCTCTGGTTCAATTTGCGCTGGGACTTCAGATGCTCCAAGTTCCGGTGGTCGGTGTGAACCTCCACCGGGAACTTGGCCCCTTCAAGCAGGTGTCTCCAGACCTCGAAAGCCACCTTGATGGCCAACAGTTCCTTCTCCCAAATGGTGTAGTTCTTTTTTCCGAGCCGTCAGCTGCCGGGAATAGTAGGCACAGGGTAACAAGTCCGTCCCCTGAGGCTGTAGCAGGATCGCTCCCACCGCCACATCCGAGCATCGGCCTGACGATGAAAGCGGTGCGGGGTTGGGGTGCTGCAAAGCGGCTGAGTGGTGAACAGCTGCTTCAACTTGCAGAACCCCACATCCGCCTCCGGAGTCCACCGAACGGCACCTTTCCCGCAAACACTGGGTGATCGGATCAGCCCACTTGGCAAAGTCAGGAATGAACTTTCTGTAGTAGTTGGCAAAGCCCAGGAATCTTTGAATGTCTTTTTTGCTAGCAGGGGTGCCCAGTCGACCACGGCTTGGACCTTGGTGTCATCCATGGCAATGCCCGTAGGAGAGATACGGTAGCCCAGAAAGTCCACCTCACGCAAGTCAAAAGCACATTTCTCCAGCTTGGCATAGAGCCCAGGGCCCTCAGTCTCTGGAGCACTTCCTTGACATGGCGATCATGGGGTTGCCTGATCCGGAGAAAAATCAGCAGGTCGTCAAGGTAGACCGCCAGATAGCGGTCCAACAGGTCTCGGAAAATGTCATTCATGAAATGTTGGAAACATGCTGGGGCGTTGCACAAACCGAATCCCATCACCAGGTATTCGAAACTGCCCCACTTGGTCTGGAAGGCCGTCTTCCATTCATCACCCTGGCGAATCCGGACAAGGTTGTAAGCCCCCTCAGGTCCAGTTTAGTGAACACCTTAGCTCCCGCATCCGCTCCAAGAGCTCGGGGATCAAGGGCAGGGGATAGCGATTCCGGATCGTGATCTTGTTGAGTTCCCTGTAGTCATTGCAAAGCCGCAACTCCCCGATTTCTTCTTGACGAAAAGAATCGGAGCCCCGGCCGGGGATTGGGAGGGCCGAATGAACCCTTCCGCAGATTCTCATCCAGGAAATCTCGGAGAGCCTGTTGCTCTGGTTCCGAGAGAGGATAGAGTCTCCCCGCGGGATTGGGGCCCCGGTTGCAGTTCAATGGCACAGTCATAGGGCCGGTGGGGAGGCAAGCGCCGCCTCCTTCTCACTGAAGACATCCCAAAAGCCGGCATACTTCTTGGGCAGGGTGGCCACATTCTCCACTTCTTGGGCCAGGCATGCCCGAGCCGTCATGCAGTGGCCCTGGCAATGGTCCGAAGAAAAATTAGCTGCCTCTTGGCCCAGGAGATCTGGGGGTCGTGGAGCGCGAGCCACACAATGCCCAGGACAATGGGGAAATCTGGGAGCTTGGTCACAAGAAAAGAAATGTCCTCTTTATGGGAGCTAGTCCACATCCTGGTAGGAGCTGTATGCTGAGTTACAGCCCCGTTTTCAGAACTCTCCCGCCGATAGTCTGACACCCTTGGGCTCTTGGAGATCAAGAAATTTTAATCCAGCGGACTTGGCATAGTCTGCATCGATGAAGTTGTTGGTGGCCCCGAGTCTATCATGGCATGGACCATCATCGGCCCTTCTCGGAGACCACAAACTGACCATAACAAGGAACAATTGTCCAGTCTTGGGTTCAGGGGGAGGTTAGCGACATCGGCCGAGTGAGCGAACCCTCTTACACCCGGCCGGTCCTTCCCCCGCCGCCTGAAGGGCTTCTTCGGCCTCTGGGGCCCCCTCCGAGGGCGGCAGAGGCCCGAGGAGTCTTTCCACGCGGTTTCTGGGGCACTCCTTAGAAAAATGTCCAGGCCCCCGCAGTACCAGCATAAGTTGAGGCGCTGACGCTGTGCCTTCTCCGCTTGGTCCACTTTGGGCCGAACTGTCCCCAACTGCATGGGCCCGGGTCATCCGAGCCGGCCGGCACTGGCAATTGCCGGGTTGAAACTGTCCAGCCCCTTCCTTCCGTGCCACCGGTTTCTCCATCACACCCTTGTCCCACCGCCTCCTGGTCTGCAGTCCTGCTTCCATACGGGCTCAAGGTGATGGCGGCCTCCAGATCCGCGGGCGGGGGTGTTGTATCATCTCCTGGTGCAGTTCCGAAGGCAGCCCGGCACTGTAGTGATACCGCAACGCCGGAAGACCCCACTGCGTCTGGGAAGCCAGGACTCGAAACGGGAGATGTACTGGGACAGGGAGAGATCCTTACTGGCCAGCCAGGCCAGATCCCTCTCGGCGAGTTCTTCATTGACAGGAGCCCCCAGGTTGCCCTGATTGCATCTAGGAAAGCCCGCAGCGTGTTGGTATGGGGGACTGCGCCCGGATCAACGCGGTGGCCCACGTTGCCGCGGTCCCTTCCAACAGGTTGAAGACAAAAACCACCTGGGCTCGATCGTTGGCGAACCTGCTAGCCAAATAAAGTTCCACTTGGCAAACAAAAACCTCCACCTGGGCCGGATTGCCACTGAAGCGGCCAGGTGGGCTCACCCCGGGTGCCGTCCGGCCCGGGTCCGCAGCTCACCCACTCGTTGCATCTCTTGCACTTGGGCATCGGTCAGGTTAGCCATGGCGACAGTGGGGACGATGGGAGCCTGGGTGCGCTGCCGGGCGGTTCCTGGTACGTCCCGTGGTGCGAAAGGGGTTCGAGGAGTTCTCCGGCCAACTGTCACAACTGCCGACTTAGAACTGCCCCTTTAACACACACACGGAGACGTAGCAAAGGCTAACTACTTTATTGAGTATATAAAAACAGTTCCAAAGAGTAAATAGTCCAATAATAAGCAAGTAGTCCAAAGTAAAGCAAGTAGTCCAAAGTAACGTAGCAAATAGCTTGAAGGCGTGGCAAGGTTTCGCAAACCAATGCGAATCAGGAAATAGGACAAGGTTTCGCAATCCAATGCGAATCAGGAAACAGGGCAAGGTGCCGCAATCCACTGCGGCTCAAGAAACAAGGCAATGGCAAGGCAAGGCTTGATGACCACTGTTGGCTTGTGGTCCCACTCGCTTCGCGCCTATTCAGTAAAGACGTGGCCGGAGAACTGACGATCAGTTCCCACAGGGCCGTTCTAATCCTCGGCCTGGAACCCCGACGATCTAGGGCCCGGTGTCTCCAGTCTCTACTTTCCGAACGGTGACGGTCTAGGGACAGATGCCAGCTCCTCCTGCCCTCCTCTATGTCCCTGCGCCTGTTGTGAGAACGGCCCCGCTCTTCCAGCCTAGTATCGCTATCTTCCTGAGAAGCAGCCTCCCCGGAGTTTCCCAGCCGCTAGCCTCCATCTGCTGCTCGGCCAGCTCTTGGGAACCTCGGCCATTTGGGAATTCATAACTATCTCCGCTATCTGCTTCGCTGCCCCCCATCTCCACCTGGTCCGCTCCTTCCCCGGGAGAATGCTCCCACTCGAGATCCCAGGCTAAACTCTCTACAGGTGAACTGGGCAAAGGTACGGCTGACCAGTCTTGCTCTGGGCCTTCCAACTCATCCTCCGAGTCCCTTTCAGCCTGTGCGGGTCCCAATGCCAACGGGACCCCCTGTGCGTCACCCCTCCCCCGTGGCACGGACAGGCCCATGGGTGCTACATCATGAGTTCGAGGCTTGCCCGGGTCGAGGTGGGTGCTCGACCTTTAAGTGTAGCCTGCTGTCGTCCTTTGCAGCCTGAAAGACAATTGCATCTGTCAAGTAGGAGATAAAGGTACCACATTAAGTGGGGAGGCAAATTTTGACTGAATTATGAGGCCATTAAAGAACTCCAGAAACGCTGAGGAATGCGGAAGGAACAACAAGGAACGCTGGGAATGCTGAGAGATGAGGAGTGCGCCAGCTCCCCCTGGTGGCCAGAGTTTGCCTCTGTTCGTCTATATCTAACAAGAAAAGAGAACGCAGGCCACAGGGATGCACCTTTCATTCTTTTCCTGGAGCAACTCCATCTCCTTGGGCTCCACCTGATCTGCAGCCTGCCTTTTGTGGAGGAGGGTGAGGCGGTCAATCCACTGCTTCATCATCAAGATCCGTGTGTCTTTCATTAGCATTGAATAGTCTTGCAGCTTCAAAGCCTGGCTGCTTCCTGCCTGGGGGAATGCTTTGTTGGGAGGTGTTAGCTGGCCCTGATTGTTTCCTGTTGTCCACTGTTTTCTGAGTGTTGTTCTTTATTTACTGTCCTAATTTTAAAGTTTTTAAAATACTGGAAGCCAGATTTTGTTCATTTTCATTGTTTCCTCCTTTCTGTTGAAATTGTCCCAACCTAGATAGAGAGGGAAAAAAATATGTTTATATTGGCAACAATGGCAGCAAAAATGATATTTGCAAAATATTGGAAATCTGAAAAAAAAAACCTAATAGAGAAGAATGGATTTTAAAACTTATAGACACTATACAAATGGAAAGACTAACAGATAGGTTGAGAGAAAACAAACAAGTAAAGAATTATGATTTATTTGCAAAATATTTTATTTATTTATTTATTTTTATTTATTTATTATTCGGGTTTCTATGCCGCCGACTCCCTGAGGCTCGCGGCGGCTCACAGGAACCGAAGGTACAACTACACACAAGCAATGCGATAAAACATCTAAGACAATTAAACAGTTAAAACAGCAAAATACAAAACCCCCAGGTACAGTTCAGAAATTAGATAGCGTGACACCCCAGGACAGCGGCTAAAGCGGAACATGGGCAGGACCTACTCACCGAAGGCCTGCTTAAACAAATAAGTTTTGCAGGCACGTCTAAACGGGAGCAGGTCCTTTATAGCTCAGCTGCTCCAGCCGGGAGGGCGTTCCACAGCGTAGGAGCTATAACGGAGAACGCCTCCGCGAGTAGATGTCAGTTTAGCCGATTTCGCCGAGGGTATCTCTAACAAATTAGCATCCTCGGAGCGTAGTGATCTCGGGGACAGTGTGGGGTGAGTCGGTCCTCAAGTACGCTGGCCCCAGGCCATGCAAGGCCTTAAAGGTAAGAACCAACACCTTGAAGGAGATCCGGTGCTCGATTGGGAGCCAGTGCAGATCCTGCAAAACAGGTGTGATGTGGCGGCCTGCTGGGGTTCCAGACAGGAGCCGGGCGGCAGTGTTCTGCACCAGCTTGAGCTTCCGGGTCGCCGACAAAGGAAGGCCAACGTAAAGCGCGTTACAGTAATCCAGCCTTGAGATGACCGTAGCTTGGATCACCGTGGCCAGCTCATTCCGGGAGATATAGGGGGCCAGCCTCCGAGCCTGTCGCAGATGAAAAAAAGCAACCTTGCTGACCGCGGAGACCTGCAGAAAGGAATATAACATTGATATAGACTTAAAGGATTAAAGCTCTATAACAAAAATATTAGGTTAGACGTTCATGATATTAAGTTGTAGTATTGTTATTACCTAAGATACTCTTTATTCTTTATTCTTTCCTACCTTAGGAATCTTGGAGGCCTCCAAGGAAAAACAAAAATATATAAAATGTACTGAAAATATTATATATAATCTGTTGTGCCCTATTTTTTCGATTTTCACTTTTAATCTTTTCACCACTTTCCTCTATCCCCTCCCTAACCCAAGCCCCTACCCCCCCCCCCCGGTTTCCCAGTTTCCTTATTCCCATTTATTACTGATCTTAGCACATCATTTGTTTTGTAGGTAGGTAGACGCTTATCTACCATCTTGTGTATACTGATAACTTTATCTTTTTTATTGAAAACTAATAAAGAAATATTTTTTTAAAAAAGAAAGAAAGAAATTGTCCACATGCTTGTTGTGAATTTCAGTGGTTTCTCTGTGTAGTTGGCCATAGTGGTTGTTAGAGTGGTCCAACATTTCTGCATTCTCAAATAATACGCTGTGTCCAGGTTGGTTCATCAAGTGCTTTGCTATGGCTGAGTCTTAATGACCATACATCAAGGGAACCACTGACCACATAGGGAAGCTGATGAAGAAACACAAGAAAATCCAACAAATGCTACATTCAGCAAAGGACAAGAGGGATCCTCTCACCTCTGCAGGAGTCTACCGTATACCATGCAGCTGTGGACAAGTCTACATAAGGACCACCAATCGCAGCAATGCCCAGACACAAATCAAGGTACATGAAAGGCACAGCAGACTAACTCAATCAGAGAAGTGATTCCGGCCATGAAAGCCTTCAACAAGACATTGATCTGAATAGTTTGATAGAGGTTATCTCCTACCTCTTAATAACTGAAAAATTGTATTTATTCCCCAGTGTTTAAACACTGGGGAATAAACGCAATCTCTCCTACGAACCATCTAATTTAAGATCTTCTGGGGAGGCCCTGCTCTCGGTCCTGCCATCCGCACAGATGCGGCTGGTGGGGACGAGAGACAGGACCTTCTCAGCGGTGGCCCCTCGGCTATGGAATGCCCTCCCCAGGGATATTAGATCGGCCCCACCCTCTTAACATTTCGTAAAAGGTTAGTTATTTGAACAGGCTTTTCCTGAAGTGTAGTTGATAACTCTGATCTTAGAATGGCTGGACAATGCGACTGGATGATGATTTGGAAATGAAATGCAGAGGATTTATGGTTTTATTATGTTTTTCTATTGCAATTGAAATTTTTAGCTATCTTTAATTGTTTTATCTGTTTTTATACTGTTCGGGCATCGAATTGTGCCGCTATGCAAACCGCCATGAGTCGTCCTCGGGCTGAGAATGGCGGTGTAGTAAAGTCACTATATGTATTGAGGGTTTTGTGTTTATTTTATGGTTAAATGTGTGGTTTGTATTATTACATTTGTATTGTATTAGATTGTTATATGCTAAACAGACTACAAAGGGTTAACGGGGAATATTAAAGTGCACAGCCTCTGAGATGTTCGGTTGCTATGACAACAGGAGGCGGAGCCTAACACTGGCTTTAGCAGGTGCAAGTTTTGAATTCAGTCAGTTAGTCAGGAAGCGGTTAGACTAGCTGTTAGCAATTTGAAGAGTTGCTGTGGTCTTTTCTGAGGGAAATAGAAAAGGCTGGTTTTAGATACTGCAGAAAGGTAGTTAGGTTTAGAAAGCCTATAGGAACCGCTGTTTATAGGTTAAGCTGGGAAGCTAACCTAATATATAGATTGGAAGCCTATTGAGGCAGAATATCTATAGAATTGTTGATATAGTGTTTGAAGAGATACAATCAAACATTGTTTTTAGAGAATAAGAAACCTTAAGTTCTGTACCTCATCTGAAGTAACTGTAACCACCTAAGCTCTGAATACTTTGAAACCTCCACGCTGTTGTTAAAAATAAACTGTTGAAGTTCCTCCTTACAAATCTCTCTGTGACATCATTTCAAAACACAAGCCTCAAAATAAACCCCTCACATCGGGTGGCCAAAATTGTTATGGTGGCAGCTTGATTGAAAAAATATCCTCAAGTGAAGACGCTAGCTGTAGGCGGCGATTCTTTACAGGTGGTATAAAAATGTAGTAAATAAACAAACGAACAAACAACAGTCATCAGCATTACTTTGCTTCTTGGTTTTCAAAGAAATTGTAAGTTTTCCTTTCTGTTTTCCTTTCATTTCCTACCAGGTTTTGTACATTTTTTTTAAATGTACACAAAATTTAACATTGCAGTGCAGAGACCCCTTTGAATCTGCTTTACCCTCTTTTAATTTCAAATTATTGTCAGCTAGCGTTACTGTTCCCATTTGTTTCATGGATATACGGTAATACTCGGGAATCATTTTTATTTTAATCTCAGTTTGATTCTCTGGCTTCTCGTCTTCCCCATTTCAATTAGATGCCGGCAGATTTATGGCCGCTTATAAAGTCTGCCTCTTCACTCGGAAACAGGGAGGAACTTGGTGTGCAGCTATTTGATGACTTTTGGTTTCTAATCAGGAAACATGAAGGATAGGCCACAATTAAAAAGGAAAGGTGTTATCAAGGTTTTCAGCCCCGTAATCCATCAATACCAAGGCAACTTTAATGAGAGTGAAAAATATTCCTTCAACTATTGAGCGAGGACCTATCAGAAGACAGGGAATTTTTCGGCATTACAAAAAAAAAACAACCAAAAAAACCCAAACCTGTAATGCAAAACAAAACAGCAAGGGAGTTACAGATTGCTGTCTTTAAAGAAGGAAATTGCAAAGGAAGACTGGAAAGAAAAACAGCTGGCTTGAATTATATGCACCAAATTCAATCCATTAGCAAAGACATGAACAAAAATAATGGCTTCATGGGGCACTCTGTATACTAATAGTATAGTTACTGAACATTGAACCAAAGGAATATTCAATGTGCAGTAACTATACCTTTAACATATGGAATGTACCCATGAATCCAAGGAAAGTGGCTTTTGGTCAGCAGTTTTGTTTATTTATTAGGAGCCTCCGGTGGCACAAGTGCTGACAGGCCGCAGGTTTGAAACCAGAGATAGCGTGGATGAGCTCCCTCTGTCAGCTCCAGCTCCCCTTGCGGGGACATGAGAGAAGCCTCCCACAAGGATGGTAAAACATCCAGGCATCCCCTGGGCAACGTCCTTGCAGATGGCAAATTCTTTCACACCAGAAATGACTTGCAGTTTCTCAAGTCAACCCTGACACGGGGGGAATCTGACTTATTGCTTTCGCACATCAATGTTAACCGACCATTGTAAAGATCTGAAAAACCAGTAACACCTCAGCCATCCCTTTGGAAATTAAAGGCAAAGCACATGATATGGAGCTTTCTGGGTCCTATAACATTCAGTCCCACTCCTTTTTATCTAATCATGTGCCCATTTCTTTCTTTCAGATTGGAAGAAACAGGAAAGTACTTTGGCCTTAACTATGCTGGTTAGAACAGGCATTGGCAAACTCCTACAATTCCTTAGGAATTGTAGGAGTTGAAGTCCAAAACGCCTGGAGGGCCAAAGTTTGCCCATGCCTGGGTTAGACCCAACTAGGTTGGGGACTGGACTGGGTGGCAGGGCCAGATCTTACATTACGCGAACTACACGCCTGCATGGGGTGCCACATATTCAGGGGCGCATCCGGCCGCCAAATGCTCCTTTTCAATCTCCAGCCCTGTGGAAGGCGGCCCGCCCGCGCCGCACCAAATGTGCACGCGAGTAACCAGCTGGTTCTGTGCATCCAGTGCGGCGTGAGTAAGCCAGAGCCGCTCGCAGTGGCTGCACGAGGCGGGAGACCGAGGAGGAGCACCTGGCAGCCGGAGGCAGAGCCTCTGCCCCTGGCTGCCAAACCCTCCTCCTCAGTCTCCGGCCCCATGGAAGGCGGCCCACCCGCGCCGCACCAAATGCGCACGCGCGGAACCAGCTGGCTCCGTGCATGTGCACCTGGCGCAGCGTGGAACTAGCTGGTTCCGTGCATGCACATTTGGTGCGGCGCGAGGAGGCGAGAGCAGCAGCACAAGGAGGCTCACTGCACAAGGCCAGAGAGGAGGAGGGGTAGGCATTATTGTTTTTTTGGGGGGGCAAAATAATGTTCACTTACCATTGAAAATTACCTTAGTCCGGCCCTGCTGGGTGGCCCATGTGGTCTCTTCTAACTCTGTGACCCTAGTGCATCACTTATTAAAGCTGGAGTTGAGGCATATAATTCCCATTGATTTGGTTTAGTTGAGGACAAAAATCATAATCCCAGGGTGTGTCCATACTTCCCATCCAGGGCCGGATTAGTGGCCTGTGCCGCCCAAGGCCGCCTGTCTGAATGCCGCCCCCTGGGGGGCGGGGCCTCCTGCGGGGGCGGGGCCGGCGAGAGGGAGAAGGCGCCGCCGGAAGTCCCGCCCCTAGGGGGAGTCACGTGGCTTTCCCGCCGCCGCCTCGCGCGGGCGGGTGCCACTCCTTTCTTCAGTGATGGGAGGAGGGGCGCTCGCACCGGCGCCCCTCCTCCCTTCACTGAAGGGAGGAGGGGCGCCGGTGCGAGCGGGCACTACTCCTTCCTTCAGTGAAGGGAGGAGGGGCGCCGATGCGAGCGCGGCGCCGGGGAAAGCCGCGTGAGTCCCCTAGGGACGGGACTTCGGCGGCGCCTCTCTCCTCTCGCGGTCCCGCCCCCCTCCCTTCACTGAAGGGAGGAGGGTCAGAGCCGCTGCCGGAGAGAGGGGAGAAGGCGCCGCCGGAAGTCCCGCCCCTAGGGGGACTCACACGGCTTTCCCCGCCACCGCGCTCGCATCGGCGCCCCTCCTCCCTTCACTGAAGGAAGGAGTAGTGCCCACCCACGCGAGCAGGGCGGCGGCGAGGGAAGCCGCGTGAGTCCCCCTAGGGGTGGCGGGACTTCCCCTCACCCCTTTCTTCAGGCCCGGAAATGCCGCCCCCCAAAATCCGCCGCCCGAGGCAAGTGCCTCGGGTGGCCTTATGGGTAATCCGGGCCTGTTCCCATCAATAGCAGTTTGATGCTCCTTTAGTTTCCCAGGTTCCATCCAATGAAATCCCGGGATTTGGAGTGTTACAGGGATTCAGAATTCTCCATTAGACATCTCTAGTGCAGTACTTCAGAGGAACACAAGCCACTCCACTAAACAGCAAACTTCATGGCACTTAAAGTGGTATCGATCTGCTATAATTCTGCAGATCTACTCGATGTTGCACAATCTTTTTCTCTCTTTCTTGGTTCTTTAAATAAGTGTTGCTCCTTAGAAGCAAATCTATTTGAATATTCCTCTTCTCCTTTCCTACTAAACTTTATGAAAACCCCTCTTTTAGTATGGGGTTCTAAGGGTGCATCTACGACACCATTTCTCAACCTGGGGGTCGGGAACCCTGGGGGGGGGGTCATGAGGGGGTGTCAGAAGGGTTGACAAAGACCATCAGAAAACACGGTATTTTCTCTTGGTCATGGGGGTTTGTTGTGGGAAGTTTGGTCCAATTCTATCGTTGCTGAGGTTCAGAATGCTCTTTGATTGTAGATGAACTATAAACTACAACTCCTAAATGTCAAGGTCTATTTTCCCCGAACCCCACCAGTGTTCACATTTGGGCATATTGAGGATTCGTGCCAAGTTTGGTCCTGATGCATCCTTGTTTGAGTGCTCTCCGGATATAGGTGAACTACAATTCTAAAACTCAAGGTCAATGCCCACCAAACTCTTCCAGGATTTTCTGTTGGTCATGGGAGTTCAATATGCCAAGTTTGGTTCAATTCCATTGTTGCAAGATTTCAGGATGGCCTTTGATTGTGTGTTAACTATAAATCCCAGAACCTGTAACTCCCAAATGTCAAGGTCTATTTTCCCCAAACTCCATCTGTGTTCACATTTGGGCACATTGAGTATTCATGCCAAGTTTGGTCCTGATCCAACATTGTTTGAGTCCACAGTGCTCTCTGGATGTAGGTGAACTACAACTCCAAAACTCAAGGTCAATGCCCACCAAACCCTTCCAGTATTTTCTGTTGGTCATGGGAGTTCTGTGTGCCAAGTTTGGATCAGTTCCATCTTGGTAGAGTTCAGAATGCTCTTTGATTGTAGGTGAACTGTAAATCCCAGCAACTACAACTCCCAAATGACAAAGTCAATCCCCTCCAACCCCACCAGTATTCAAATTTGGGCCTATTCGGAATTTGTGCCAAATTTGGTCCAGTGATTTGTGCCAAATATCAAAATTTGTTATGAAGTAGCACTGAAAATAATTTTATGGTTGGGGGGTCACCACAACATGAGGAACATGACACCACTTTAATTGCCATGGCTCAGTATTATGGAATCATGCGAGCTACAGTTTTACAAGGTTCTTCGACTTCTCTGCCAAATTGTGCTGGTGCCTCATCAAATTACAGGATTCTAGAGCACTGAGGCATGGAAATTAAAATTGTGTCAAACTGCATTAAGTCTACAGTGTAGAATAAGATGCACCCTTCGAAGATCTTTTTTGTATGGCAATTTTCAGATAACATTTTACAATTGTTCCTTTACCCTATTTTCCGCAATTAGACCTTGATTAGTTGAGGCAATTAGTTTCATGTCTCATTTATTCTTTTACAGCTGCCTTCATGATCATCGTAGTCTAATCACATTGTTTTTAGAGCCATAGAATTATGCTTTTATCATCTGAAAGCAACATACTGCCTGTTTGTGCTGTTTCGCACAAATATCTGGGATGTTTCACCATTTTGCATTTTAGATGGATTTTCGTTTTCCATGTAGCATGGTGCGGTCACCCTTGGAATGACCAATAATCAATCAAGAAAATTAAAATAGAGGGAACAAAGGACCCATCATTCAGAACACTGTGTGAACCAGCCCTTGGGTGGAATATGGAACACTTGCTTTCCATTATGATTAAAAAATGTCAGTTCTAGCCATTAGTTTTAAAAACTGCTCACGCAGCAAAAAACGCTATTACAAAATCCTTCTTGGGGCGAATTACTGCATTTTGACATCATTTTAACTGTTATGGCCCAATATTATGGAGTTGTAGTTTGACAAGGTCTTTAGCCTTCTCTGCCAAAGACTCCTGGTATCGAACCAAACTACAACTTCCAGGAATACATCTCACTGGGTCATAACAATTAAACCAGTCAGGGGCGGTCCAAGGTAATTTCCAATGGTAGGCGAACATTACTTTGGCGCCCCCTCCAAAAACATTGTTCCCCCCCAACATTACTTTGGCGCCCCCAAACAGTTTTGTGAAGCGGTACCTTGCGCGCGTGCTCCTTCCGCTCCTTCTGCGCGCCGCCACTCCCGCGCGCCGCTGCTCCCACGCGCCACCGCTCCCGCTTGCCACCGCTCTCGCCCGCCACCGCTCTCACGCGCTGCCCCTCCCGCGGGTCATTGTACAGCAAGGAGGGGCCTTCGCGCTTCCTGGTTCCCCCTGCCTGTGGGAGGGGCCGGCAGAGGGAACCAGGAAGCGCAAAGAGGAGCCTGTGAAGGCCCCTCCTCTCGCTCTCCTGGGCTCCCCCTGCCAGCCCCTCCCACGGGGCATTGCAGAGGGCAGGGAGCGTGCTCTCCCTGTGCAACGCCCGTGCAACTGGGGGGAAACCAGGAAGCGTGAGGAGGGGCCTTCAAAGGCCTCTCCTAGCGCTTCCTGGTGCCCGCTGCCAGCCCCTCCCACGGGGCATTGCAGAAGGCAAGGGCGAGCGCTTCGGAGGTTCTGGGCATGCACGAAAATCTCCGCGCATGCTCAGAATCTGCTGCAGGCAGCAGGGAGGTTTGCTACGGCGGCGCAGCCGGCGTGGTGGCGCCCATCCAAGATGGCGCCCCACGCGGCCGTGTAGGTTGCTTACATGGATGGACCGCCCCTGAAACCAGTGTTTCCCAACTAGTGTGCCGTGAGCAATCATCAGGTGTGCCGTGGGAAATTGGAGATAGGAGAGAGAGAGCCCTCCTGTCCTACCGGGAAGCCCTAGCCGGGGCTCGATCCCTTGCCTGAGTCCCGCAAACACAGCCTCTACTCACCACTTGCCTTCTTGGGCTTCCTCCTCCCCTCCCCTCCTTCCTCGGCCTTGGAAAGGTTTGAGCTGAAAGGCGGGGACTGCGTCAGGCAGAAAGAGCCACATGGAGAGCGAGAAGAACCTGGGATGGGACTTCCCCCGGCTGCCTGGGGCGGATCTACACCGTTGCATTCATGCAGTGAGGCACCCCTTGGTCTTCCAGGGCTCACGGCTGGAGAATCCCGGGATTTGTAGTTTGGGGAGGCTCAGGATGGTGTCAAACTACCACTCCCGTGAATCCCTCACACTCAGCCAAGGCGGGTCAAGGGGCGTTCGGGACACAGAGTTGAGGCACTTTTAAGCAGGGGCTGAAAACTAACAGGGTTTGCTCACTTAAGGCAGGCATGGGTCAACTTGGGCCCTCCCTCCAGGTGTTTTGGCCTACAACTCCCACCATTCATATATATATACATATATATATATATACATATATATATATATGCACACACACACATACACACACACACTGTATATATATACACACACACACGCTCTGTATAAATGTATTAGCTGTACCCGCCACGCGTTGCTGTGGTCAACCTTCCCTCCCTCTTTCTCTCCTTCCCCCCCTCTTTCCTTCCCTCTTTTTCTTTTCTTTATTCTTTCCTTTTTCTTCTTTTCTCTACCTGTTTCTTTCCTCCCTTCTTTGCTCTTTGGTTCCATTCTTCCTGTTTCTTCCTCCTTCCTTCCTTCCTTCCTTCTCTTTGGTTCCATTCTTCCTTCCTCCTTCCTTTCTTTCCTTCCTTCCTTCCTTCCTTCCTTCTTTCTTTCCTTCTTTCCTTCCTTCCTTCCTTCCTTCCTTCCTTCCTTCCCTTATTGATGCATAAGAACACAAAGAGAGACTGACAGCTGTTGAGCAAGACCTTCGTGTGTGTCTTTCTGCCATTCCTGCCAGGATATCTATGTTGTGTTCATCGAAACAGGCCCAGGTATAAATACATTTAAAAACATATGAGCTATATGTATTACTGTGTTAGAGTGTCATTTTGTGTCATTTTGGTTGGTGGTGTGCCCCAGGATTTTGTAAATGTAAAAAATGTGCCGCGGCTCAAAAAAGGTTGAAAAACACTGAATTAAACTGTGTCAAACTGTCTTACTTCTACAGTGGAGATGCACTCTGGGAGAACGAGGTACATGGGCATAATGGAAAAGAGAGATTAGCAAAGGACTTTTGACAACAGTACCCAGAATCCACCAGACAACATGGACATAGGGCTTCCAGCAGGGCTGTGGCCAAGAGGGAGGGGTTTAGGGGTTCAACCCCCCCACCCCCAATTTTCAGTTTTAAAAAAATCCTGGTTTACTCATTAATTTTAACTGGTTAACCAAATCCCAGTGCAAAGTCTATGAGAAGCAAAAATTAAATGAGTCCCTTAAGAACTGCAAGCACTATCTCAAGCAAATTTTGACAATTTATTCACACTGTCATTACTTGCAGCAAGGCATGTCATTACTTGCTGTGAAAAGCCTTACTGGTACATTATTTAAACAGGCAAAGCTTAAGGCCATGATGGCGAACCTATGACATGCGTGTCAACACTGACACATGTAGCCATTTTTATGACACACGGCTGCATGCAGCCGCATACAGAGAAGTATGGGGCCACATGCTGAGAAGGACGTTTCTTCCTCGGTTGTGAGAATGCCTGCCATAGATGCAGGCAAAACGTCAGGAGAGAATGCTTCTGGAATATGGCCATACAGCCTGGAAAACTCACAACAACCCAGTCGGATGCAGGCTTTCCATCAGCAGAACAGACACAATTGGAAGATGAAATTCCTCATTTCCGCCACACACCTTCTCTTCACTATACCTCCCATCTGTAGGTGAAAACCTCACCTATGTTTTTGGCTTACAAAGAGTCAATTTCTGAAGTTCCTATCCATGCAATATCCTTTTGGCATTTGTTTCAAAATTCATTTGGAAGCACACCAGCCGGATGATTAATAACGTTCCTTGTGTCCTTTCATATTTTCACATATATTTTCATATACTTAATGGTGCGGTAGTGATTCTGTTACATATATTGCTTCGTGCATAAAACATCTTCGAGCTTGGAACAGAGGGAGGCTTTGAATCCTTGTCTAGGGCAGATTATCATCCCCCTCCTTAATTTTGTGTGTGTTCTTGTTAAACTAAATAAGCATTTTGAAAATATCCTGGTGGCTTCAAATATGTTTTCTCACCCGTCAAGGACATGATCACTGCTAGAACAAACGTTTCTTTCAAGCTCCGGATCCAAAGGTGACGATTCTCTGTCTGACCTTAATTTTGGCAAGCGGAGAGAAAACTAGTCTTAAAACAAACTGCTAAAATGTGCTATTCTTTCAGCAGCATCTCTTGGCTTTCCCACTGACTATAAACAAACAAAGGGACAAAATTAGCTTTTTCTGGTGCTCTTAGTGGCAACTTGAGCTATGGAAAACGGAAGGTGGAGCTGTTCTGTTAATGGAAATCAGAGTCATCTCCTGCTATTATCTGCATTATGTATATTTATCACGTCAGAAGCAAATTGTAGGTACAGTTATAAAGTATTTAAAAACACAAAGTTAAAAACTTGGCATTATGTTAAATGTCCTTTAGCATAAAAGACACATCAGAAGCAACTTGCAGCAATCTGTATTAGGTATAAACAGAGCTTAGATAAGTTGCATTTTTTGACTGCAGCTCAAATCCTCAGTCAATATTGCTATTGCTGAGATTCCCGGAGCTGTACACCCAAACCTCAGGGGACAGCAGGATTTCCCCTTCAATTCCAATTAAAACCTTCAGAGGAGGAGTCTCCACCAGACTCCCAAGCAGCTACCTTTTGATTTTTTTTAAAAAAAACAATTAATATTCAGGATGGAAAAAGGCAAGATTTTGTTTTGGTTTTTTAATTATCATATTAGAGAGCATCATCTCTTCAGACACCAAGATTGAAGTCAGCCTGAAGAAAACGGAAGTTCTCTACCAGCCCACACCACAGGAAGAACACCATCATCCCCACATCAGCATAGGCGAATCTGTGCTTAAATTCATTCAGCAGTTCACCTACCTGGGAAGCATAATCTCTTCAGGCGCCAAGATTGATAAAGAGATAGATCACAGATTAGCAAAGGCATATAGTGCATTTGGAAGGCTTCACAAAAGAGTCTGGAGCAACAAGCACCTGAGACAAAGCACCAAAATCAGTGTGTACAGAGCTATCGTACTGTCTATTCTCCTCTATGGGTCTGAAACATGGGTCACCTATTGCCAACACCTACGACTCCTCAACGCTTTCATCAGCGCTGTCTTTGCACAGTCCTAAATATACACTGGACCGACTATGTGATGAATGTTGCTGTCCTTGAGCAAGCAGGGATCACCAGCATTGAGGCCATGCTATTGAGCTGCGCTGGGCAGGGCACGTCTCTAGGATAGAGGACCACCGCCTCCCAAAGATACTACTCTATGGTGAACTCGCCAGGGGTCAGCGCAAGAGAGTCGCCCCAAAAAAGAGATATAAGGACTCCCTGAAACAACATCTCAGGCTCGGCCAGATTGATCACCAACAATGGTCTACCCTGGCCTCACATCGGGAGGCATGGAGACGCACTATCGACAATTCTGCAGCCTCTTTCGAGAAGTCACGCCAAATGTGTCTCGAAGAGAAACGACAATGCAAAAAGAACCACAACTTGGAAACAACATCACCCAAGGAGACTTTCTGCTGTGCTTTCTGCAACCGGACTTGCCTATCTCAGATTGGCCTTTTTAGTCATCAACGTGCTTGTAGTGGGGGATGAGTCCTTCCTGAATCTTCGTTCACGAAGAAAAGCCAAGAGAAGATGAGAGAGACCAAAACAGAACCATTCATCCATCCAAAACCACCTGGGATTTAGAGTGCTTTGCTTTCTAAAAGGGAGCCCCCGGTGGCGCAGCGGGCTAAACCACTGAGCTGCTGAACTGGCACTCAATCGCAGAATGCTCACAAAAGGGACACTCCCTTAAAATTAACTGGAGAGGCAATAAATCCAGAATTTCCAATGTCAGCTGGTCTCTGCGTTTCTTCCATTTCATCAAACCGACTTCAACTGACAGCTTCCATGTGGAGCTTGGCTCAGATTGCAGATGCAGCAGCAGCTTCCTCTGTGGGACAAATGGCAAAAAAACCCCAAAACAAACTCACAGCAAATTTCATTGCAATGGAGATAGGCTTTCTAGGTTTCAAAGCATTTTAATAGTATATTGATGCCCATCTAATAAATGGGAGACCAGTGAATGAAAGTGGATAAATAATCAATGCTCAATAGCAGTGGTTCTCAACCTTCCTAATGCCACGACCCCTAAATACAGTTCCTCATGTGATGGTGACCCCCAACCATAACAACCCTACTTCATAACATTTTGCTACTGTTGTGGATCATAATGTAAATATCTGATATGCAGGATGTATTTTCATTCACTGGACCAAACATGACCATACAGCCTGTGCTTGACGGGGTTACACTCCCCCTGAAGGCGCAGGTTCGCAGTCTGGGAGTGATCCTGGACTCATCGCTGAGCCTGGAGCCCCAGGTCTCGGCAGTGGCCGGGAGAGCTTTTGCACAGTTAAAGCTTGTGCGCCAGCTGCGCCTGTACCTTGGGAAGTCTGACTTGACCACGGTGGTCCTCGCTCTGGTTACATCCCGAATAGACTACTGCAATGCTCTCTATGTGTGGTTGCCTCTGAAGACTGCTCGGAAGCTGCAATTAGTCCAACGTTCGGCAGCCAGGTACTAACAGGAGCGGGGCACAGGGAGCATACAATTCCTTTGCTGCGCCAGCTCCACTGGCTGCCAATTAGCTTCCGAGCACAATTCAAAGTGCTGGTTTTAACCTACAAAACCCTATACGGTTCCGGACCAGTTTACCTGTCTGAATGGATTCTCCCCTATGAACCATCAAGAACATTAAGATCCTCCGGAGAGGCCCTGCTCTCGGTCCCGCCGGCCTCGCAAGGGCAGCTGGTGGGGACGAGAGACAGGTCCTTCTCTGTGGTGGCCCCTCAGCTGTGGAACTCTTTACCAAGTGATGCTAGATCTGCCCCCTCTCTGTTGTCCTTTAGGAGGCTGGTGAAGACCGGGATGTGGAACCAAGCCTTCCCAAAATAGGCTGAGATTGGCTATTATCTGAATGTATGACCACATTTACAGATTGAGTGGAATTGTTTTAATGGTGATGTGGTTTTATGCTGGGTTTTAATGTATTTTAATACGTTGTTTTAGTTGTTTTTAAATTGTATAGCATTGAATCTTTGCTGTCATGCCGGTCTGAGTCCCTCGATAGAGGTGAGAAGGTCGGGATACAAAAGTTTTAAATTAATAATAATAAATAAATATGTGTGTATGTGGAAACGGCAGAGATTGTCTGCTAAGTATGTGCACCTGTAATCCGCTCTGAGTCCCCTTCGGGGTGAGAAGAGCAGAATATAAATTAAGTAAGTAAGTAAATAAATAAATAAATAAATGCTGTACCTATCTTGGCACTAGGATTCAACACCTTGGATGGTTCCTTTTAAATTAAGGGTAAATCCAATGAAAAGTCACTGCTCGGATGAACCCATCACTGACAACTGTGAGGACCAAAAAAAAAAAAAGATTGAAGGAAGCTATATCTGTCAAATGGTAATAGGTTTTTGCCCTCTATCATTCAGTGTTTTTCTTATATCTGTTTGAATCACCAGTCCAGAATGGCCAGCGGCTCTGGGGGTTGTAGTGCAATAAAATATCTTTCCTGAGCAGGGAAATAAGATTATATATACTAGCTTTACAGGGATGTCAAAAAGAAGGTCAAAATGTTATGACGTGGAATTATTATTTCGAATCTGGGAAATTAACTTTTGGACCACAACTCGGAGAGCTGCTCGATCTGGCTGAAGAATAGTGGATGGTGTAGTCTAAAAATAACTCCCAGGTTCGTATTTTAGTTTATATTAGGAATCACCTGCTCTGGAATGTACCCAGTTCTGACAGCTGAAGTTCTGCTCTGTGTATTTCGGAGGGGAGATGGATGGCTTTGCTCTGACAGTATCTTGTTTTATAGCATTCCCTCCCTATATCTTTGTACCGGATTCATACATCCAGATTCTTTTCAGCAGCAGATGACAACAGTCTCCTTGAACCAAGTTGTGGGAGCACCCTGGACCTACAGTACATCATTTGGGGCTTGAGAGATATTATTCCATTCCAAGTATCCAAGAAAAAGAGAGATTAACATGAAGTTTATTAATTTATTTTTGTTGTTGTTGTTGTTATTGTTATTATTATTATTATATCCACTGTGGCTCCAAGGAGGTAGATAAATGATGTGTGGGAATTTCAGTCTGTGGGTGATATGTGGCCCCAAGGTTGTTTTCATGGTCCCACAGGGCCCACAATTTGGGGTGAAGTCCCCTTAGTGGCCCAGCAATATTTCATCTTGTTTCCTAAATTGACCCAGGCAGGACCAAAAAAATATTTATTTATTTATTTATTATTTCGATTTATATACCACCCTTCCCAAAAAGGCTCAGGGTGGTTCACAACAATGAATACACAACGCAACGTAATTAAAAACAGAATAAAAACAGATTAGGACCAGAATGGAAAGCACAATGTAATGATGTCGATTATTTGTGTGTAAATGTTGTGTGACATGTGTTAAATGTATGTTGTTTTGTGTTTCGGGGGAATATTCTATGGATTGTTTCTGTGGGTGAAACAGAAGGGAGGCATGGCAGAAGCTTAGAAGAGCTGTCGCCATGGCAACCAGGGCTAGAGGCTTTAGAATGTTCAAGGTTTGAATTTTACAGTTGGTAAAGAGCGGTTGGAAGCCAACTGCCACACGAGAGGGGGAGTTCTGTTTTGAGTTAGTTGGTCCTGAGGACTGTAAGAGAACAGTTCAGTATTTTAGTTGGTCTTAAGGTCTGCAAGAGAGCAGTCCAGTTTTATGGGTGTAGAGACCCTAGTTAAAGTTGGAAGAGTCCAGGGGTTTATAGAGGTTTAGTGGAAACCCTATAATATATCCCCATTGTGTTTTGTGTAACAGAATAAGTTTGTGCCTCTGAGGAAGTATAAAACCAACCAAGATTTTGTACCCATTTGTGTCATAATAAATTGTTTGCATCTTAAAAGGAAAACACCTCTCCTAATTCTTTTATTGGTGGTGGCCCTCAAGGTCAGTGGTCAGACCGATAAATGGTGGCAGCGTGGTCAAGTGGTCACTGAGAAATTATAAATCTCTGCAGTTCAATGGTTAATAAAGGAGATAGTCTACCCTGCCATAAGACGGAAGTGGCTGAGGTAACTTCAAGGTCCCTTTGCATTGAGGGTCAGCAGTTTGGATATAGAAAGATTGTCCAGTCTGAGGCCGGTCAACAAGGGGTTGTCACACACAACCTTAGAGATTAAACACCTGGTGGAACAGGGTGGTCTTACAGGCCCTCCTGAAGGCCTGTAACTCCGTTATTGCTCGTGCCTCTGCCGGGAGGGTGTTCCACAGAATAGGCGCTACTACAGAAAAGATGCACTGCCGAGTCAGTGACAATCGGTAAATCTTGAGTGATGGAACCTCCAATAGGTTTTGGTCCATGGACCGTAGTGGTCTCTGGGCAATGTGCAGGGAGAGGCGGTCCTTCAGATACAGGTCCTTCAGATACCCAGACTATGCAAGGCCTTAAAGGTTAATACCAGCACTTTGAAGGCAGTCCGGTATCCGATGGGAAGCCAGTGCAAACGCTGGAGGACTGGTGTGATGTGTCATGTTAGTGTCACTCCAGCCAGCAGTCGAGCCGCAGCGTTTTGCACCATCTTCAGTTTCTGGATTACCGACAAAGGAAGCCCAATGTAAAGGGTGTTACAGTAGTCCAGTCTTGAGATGACCGTGGCCTGGATTACCGCAGCTAGGTCATCACCGGAAAGGTAGGGCGCCAGCCGCCTCGCCTGGCACAGATGGAAAAATGCTGCTCTGCTCACGGCGGAGACCTGAGCCCCCATTGTCAGCAGAGGGTCCAGTTGGACCCCCAGGCTTTTAACCAAGGGTGACGAGGTAACCACCTCACCGTCCATTTTTGGCAGCCGGAGCTTGCCCACCCTCCCGGGACAACCCAGCCACAGGACCTCTGTCTTCGACGGGTTCACCTTCAACCTGCTGGCCCGTAGCCACCCAGTCACGGCTTCCAGGCACTGATGGAAATAATCGGGTACAGAGTCCGGCCGGCCTTCTATCCTCAGTACCAGCTGGGTGCCATCAGCGTACTGATGACACTCCAGACCGAAACTACGCACCAGCTGGGCAAGTGGATGCAAATACATGTTAAATAATAGAAGAGAGAGGATAGCCCCTTGGGGGACCCCACAATTAAGGGGGATCCTTTCCGAGACCATCCTTCCCCTCTCCACCCGTTGTCCCCGATCTTGGAGAAAGGAGGCCACCCATTTAAGAGCGGACCCCCTCACTCCCGTCATGACTAAATGGTGGATTAATAGAGAATGGTCAACTGTGTCAAATGCTGCCGTGAGGTCCAATAACACGAGCAGAAATGCCAGAAATGCCCCCTGCCTCCAGGCAACATGAGAGATTGAGAGACTGAGCAGCAATAAAAGATTCAAATTTTGGGGTGTTCAGGTTTATAGTTTGTTGAGGGACCAGCATTCTTTAGTCAAGAAACCTAACAACCCGTACCTTGAGAAGTCAGACATGGCCATGGTGGTCCATGCCCTTGTTACATCCAGGATAGACTACTGCAATGCTCTCTACATGGGATTGCCCCTGAAGACTGCTCGGAAGCTTCAAATAGTCCAACGAGAGGCAGCTAGGTTAATAACTGGGTTGGCATACAGGGAGTATACAATTCCCATTTTACGCCAGCTCCATTGGCTGCCAGTTTGCTACCGGGCACAATTCAAAGTGCTGGCTTTGGCCTATAAAGACAAAGACAGTGGGCTACACCATAGTAAACCGTCAGGAACAGGATAGGGAACAAAGGAATCAAGCAGTCTTATCAAAATAGAATATATTCTTAACCAAATACATTACATTGAAACTTACAGTATATGTAGCATACAAATCATGAGCATACATATCATAAGCATATAGCAGCAGTCTTATGGTAAACAATGATACACAGAGCAATAAGATGGAAATACTTCCACTAAGGTAGAGACACTCCTCCCCGGTGTAGTAGGTATGTATGTCCAAGAATAGGGAATGGAGCCTCGCTCACGAAATCGCTGGGGTGGGGAGTGCTGGAGTGGAAGGAAGGGAAGGATGGTAGGAAGCCCAATATCGGCTGGAGATGTCTGACGATCCCGCTGAAGGCGCTAAGGAAGCGCCGGTGAGTGGCACCCAGCCGCGGCGAATGGCGTGTCAAAATAGACCTGTAGCATACAGTAGCTGGTGCGAGGCAAATGCCGGCGGGGAATCGTGGAGAGGGCAGACGGGGGCTGTGTTGCAGGGAACACAGTCCTCCCTGGAGCGGAGCCTCGTAGGGGGCGTTCCGCAAGGGTTGCCTAACGGCGCGAGCTTGATGGAATGGTCCGTTCTCCATGATCTTTGGAAGACTGGATATGATAATTATACTGTATGCGAGGACGTTACTCTATTACTGAACACAAAGCCTCTGAGGAAGTCTCACGACGAAACGGCCCTTAGCCGGCCTGGGAAGAGCTCGCGCCGTTAGGCAATCCTTGCGGAACGCCCCCTACGAGGCTCCGCTCCAGGGAGGACTGTGTTCCTGCAACACAGCCCCGTCTGCCCTCTCCCGATTCCCGCCGGCATTTGCCTCGCACCAGCTACTGTATGCTACAGGTCTATTTCGACACGCCATTCGCGCGGCTGGGTGCTACTCACCGGCGCTTCCTTAGCGCCTTCAGCGGGATCGTCAGACATCTCCAGCCGATATTGGGCTTCCTACCATCCTTCCCTTCCTTCCACTCCAGCACTCCCCACCCCAGCGATTTCGTGAGCGAGGCTCCATTCCCTATTCTTGGACATACATACCTACTACACCGGGGAGGAGTGTCTCTACCTTAGTGGAAGTATTTCCATCTTATTGCTCTGTGTATCATTGTTTACCATAAGACTGCTGCTATATGCTTATGATATGTATGCTCATGATTTGTATGCTACATATACTGTAAGTTTCAATGTAATGTATTTGGTTAAGAATATATTCTATTTTGATAAGACTGCTTGATTCCTTTGTTCCCTATCCTTTGGCCTATAAAGCCCTAAACGGCCGCAGCCCAATTTACCTGTCTGAATGCATCTCCCCCTATGAACCATTGCAGAGATTAAGATCCTCCGGGGAGGCCCTGCTCTCTGTCCCGCCATTGTCACAGGCGCGATTGGTGGGGACGAGGACGGGGCCTTCTCGGTGATTGCCCCCCCCCCGACTATGGAACTCCCTTCCTGGTGAGATCAGATTGGCCCCCTCCCTCCTGTCCTTCAGAAGGATGGTAAGAACTTGGCTGTGGGACCAGGCTTTCGGGACAGGGCAATAAAGCAGAAATAGGAAAGATTACCAGACCAATTAGATTAGACGCAGATGACCAAGACGGTTTTAAATGGCGTATTTTAATAATTGAGATAAATGTTTTTAATGTTTATGCATGTGTATATGAATTCTTGTCCCGGCATTGAATGTTTGCCGTATATATGCTGTGCTCCGCCCAGAGTCCCCTTCGGGGTGAGAAGGGCAGAATATAATTTTTTAAAATAAATAAACAAACATGTAAATCTACAATTCCCAAACTGCATTATTTATATATGTACCCTGAGACAGTTTGCCTAGTTTCCCCCGGTGAATTGCATGCAAAAAATGGGGACCTAAACCCAAATCTGCCTTATCCTGGAATGTGTCCAGAGGAGGGCGACTAAAATGATCAAGGGTCTGGAGAACAAGCCCTATGAGGAGCGGCTTAATGAGCTGGGCATGTTTAGCCTTAAGTAGAGAAGCCAGAGAGGAGACATGATAGCCCATGCATAAAAATGTGGGAGGAAGACATAGGGAGGAGGGAGCAAGCTTGTTTTCTGCTGCCCTGGAGACTAGTACACAGATCAATGGCTTCAATGGCTACAGGAAAGGAGATTAAATCTGAACATTAGGAAGAACTTCCTGACTGTGACAGCTGTTCAGCAGTGGAACTCTCTGCCCCAAAGTGTAGTGGGGGCTCCTTCTTTAGAAGCTTTTAAACAGAGGCTGGATGGCCATCTGCCGGGGGTGCTTTGAATGCAATTTTTCTGTTTCTTGGCAGGGGGTTGGACTGGATGGCCCATGGGGTCTCTTCCATTATATAACTAAATAATTTGTGATCATAGAATCACAGAATCGGTAGAGACCTTGTTGGCCATCCAGTCCAATCCCCTGCCAAAAAAAGTAGGAAAATCACATGCAAAGCACCCATGAAAGATGGCCACCCAGCTTCTGTTTAAAAGCCTCCAAAGAAGGAGCCCCCACTACACTCCAGGACAGAGAGTTCCACTGCTGAACAGCTCTCATGGTGAGGAAGTTCTTCCTCATGTTCAGATGAAATCTCCTTTCCTGTAGTTTGAAGCCATTGCTCCAGGTCCTTGTATCCAGAGCAGCAGAAAACAAGCCTGCTCCCTCCTCCCTATGAATCCTCCTCACGTATTTATTTATTTAAAACTTTTATACCCCGATCTTCTCACCTCTATAGAGGGACTCAGACCGGCAAACAGCAAAAATTCAATGCTAACATTTAAAATCTAAAAACATCTAAAATTCACATTAAAATTAACAATTACCAATATAATCTATGTATATAATAAAAGTCAGTGTTTGCAGAGGACGGGAGGTGGGGAGGTGCGGAAGAATATGTGGCAGTTTTTCGATTGGTTGCCACTGTGGGATTATTTGCATAAAGGACTCTGATTGGCCAGCCTCAGAACTCCAACATTCTAAGGCACCAGACAGAGGGGATTGGTTGCCACTGAGGGAGTATTTGCATAAAGGACTCTGATTGGCCAGCATCCAAGAATCCAAGCCTCTAAATTCAAAAAACATGATTGGTTGCCACTGAGGCACACCAACCTTGGCACACAATGCTTTTCTCAAATAATCCGGGCACCGCCAGGTCCCCAAGCTAGTAAATACATAAAAACTATTCGCCACAGTAAAATCATAAGGTGAGAAGGTCGGGATACAAAAGTTTTAAATTAATAATAAAAAATAAATATGTGTGTATGTGGAAACGGCAGGGATTGTCTGCTAAGTATGTGCACCTGTAATCCGGAGATGAGGACCTGTGAATGGTTACCACCTCCCTTAGAATCCCTCCTGCTGGGCAAAACAGGGGTTTAATTGATGTAATGGTCTAGAATTCTCCTCAGATTGTTTTAGAATCATTGCAATGTGTCTGTGTTCTGTGTGTATTTGATATGGCTTCTGGCTAATCAATAAAATTGTTGTTGTTGTTGTTGTTGTTGTATTCACCACAGTAAAATCATAACCAGCTCAGCCCTTGTATACATACATGGCTATCATGTCTCCTCCCAGCCTTCGCTTCTGCAGGCTAAACATGCCCAGCTCTTTAAGCCGCTCCTCATAGGGCTTGTTCTCCAGACCTTTGATCATTTTAGTCACTCTCCTCTGGATACATTCCAGCTTGTCAACATCTCCATTAAAGTGCAGTGCCCAGACAGAGTGGGGAAATTTTGCAAGTTGTCAACTCCAAAAGAAAAGTGTCTAAATAATGTTCAAGATTACAATACCTAGGAAGATGGCACACAATCTTATGTGGCCAACAATATAGCCCAGACAACCTGAGAATTTCAAGAGCAAAGGTAGTTCTGAGAACATTTAAAACACTTGTCTTTGACTTTATTATGAAGCAGGCATGTAGCCAGGGGGGGGGGCTAAGGGGGCTTCAGCCCCCCCCTCAGGGTGGTCCGCGAAAAAGCCATGCTGTTACATTATTTAAACTGTTATGTTTATTCATATCATGATCTGATCACCATGCTCATTATATCCCACATTAATGGGGTTATTGGGATAACAATACAAAAGATTTGCTAGGGTAGACCCTCTTCCACCCAGCCTCAGCCCCCGAACCAAACTCAGCCCCCTCCGAAACAAAATCCTGGCTATGGCCCTGTTATGAAGGACCCATATTTTGACGCCCCAAATGAGTGGCGTATGGGAGGGGACTATTTCCGACTGCCTTCTCAATGCGGCAAGCACAGCCCACACCTGTATTCAGATCTTCACGGCTGGAGTGTGAGACAGCAGACACAAGCATATTTTAATTACAATCCACTCAATCTCCTTCTATTGGGAACAGAGCTTTATTTTGCCATTTAAATATAACATAACTAAATAGGGATCATTTTAATGTAACAACACACTGCATATGAGAACCTTGCTAAATGTTGACAATGTCTGGCAAAGGTTGGACAAGGCATACCAATAGCAAGAATGTGTGAAAATCAGAAATATCCCTGGCAATTACTTGAAGGTGACTAAAAATATTTACAAATATGTGTTTCGAAGATAGGAATATGTTATTGCTGTTTGCCTTCGAGTCATATCTGACTTGTTTTGGAGGGATAAGAGTGTGCGACGCACCCGGACTCACCCAATAAGTTTCCTTCACCAAATGGAGAATCAAACCCTGAGTTGTCATCCAATGGTAGCTGAAACTACTACTGTCGGTAATGGGAATATCGATTTGCACAAAAATATCTAATGCTGTCAAATGAAATTTGATTCTTGATGGTTCTTCATAGGGATAGTGCAGCAGGCATGATCCCCACTGTTCAATTCTCTCACTGCTCACGTAAAGCTATTCTTCATTGATCTCAAAGTTCGGCAGCAGGATTCTGAATTGAATACATGTATTTTTCCAAATGTGTTAATAGGAATATATGTCAAGCAGTGAAGAAAATTGACAGGAAAAAAATTAACTCATCTAAAATAGGGTACTGAAGGAGAATTCTATGGATACCATGGACCATTAAAAAGACAAATGGATAGGTCCTAAGGCCAGCCAGGCCTGAATTTTCATTACCACCCATAATGACTAAACTGTGACTGTTATATTTTATAGATATAATGGAATGACATATTGGAAAAGACAATAAGGCTCAATAAATGTGAAGAGGGCAGGGAAAAAAGGAAGGTTGCACAACAGAGGGATTGATTCAATCGATGAAACCATGACCTCTTGTAGTCTGTTACTTGCAAAATGGTCATAAAGTCAATTGAAAATTGCTCAACACCATGGAATCCTGGGATTTGTAGTTTGGTGAGGCACCAGCACTTTTTGGCAGAGAAGGCCAAAGACCTTGTAAAACTACAAGTCTTTTGATTCCATAGCATTGAGTCGTAGCTTTTTAGTGTCAAACAGTATTGATTCTACAGTGTAGTTCAGGCATGGGCAAATTTGGGCCCTCCAGGTGTTTTGGGCTCCAACTCCCACAATTCCTAACAGCCTACTGGCTGTTAGGAATTATGGGCGTTAAAGTCCAAAGCACCTGTCCGGACTGGACGAAGGTAATTTCAAATGGTACGCAAACCTTCTTTTGGCGCCCCTTCATTCTCTGTGCGCACGCGCGCCGGTTTGTGCATGCGCAGGTCCAGCTTCACGCATGCTCTCCGGTGTGCGCATGCACAGGGCCAGCTAGTCCAGCGCATGTGCCATTCGCGCAGGCGGGACACCAAGTTGATGGTGACGCAAAACGCACTCCAGGAGGCCGAAAAGGAGGGTGTTTTGCAGCCGGAGGTGGGAAGCTCCTTTTCGGCCTCGTGGAGTGTATTTTGCATCACCATCCATCTGGAGTCGCACCCACACGCTGGTCCGCAGCAATGGTGCGGCATGCGTCAAACCTGGCAGCCACGGCCGGATGCGCCCCTAGCCCACGTGGCATCCTGAGGGGGCCGCTTAATTTGCCTACATTAAGATCTGCCCCTGTGTTGTGCCCAAGTTTGTCTATCCCTGGTGTCAGTGGACTCTTCAGACACTGAGGCTGGATTTACAGTGTCCTATAACCAAGGATCTGATCCCAGATTATCTGCTTATCCCACCTTATCCGTCAGTAGAGACTCATATAATCCTATTCAAAGCAGACAGTCTGGGTTCAGATCCTGGAGTATAGGGCAGTGTAGGTCCAGCCTGACTCAGTGCTTTGGAACTGATTTGGAACCGATTTGCTTCAACTTGGCTCCTAAACCAAAATTGTATAATCCTTAAACCTCTCATTGACTATCCCTGGAGAGATTTAAAACTGGCTGTGACTTTTGCTTTCTCTGACAGGCCTTTACCCCTTAAGCTTTGCTACGTGCCCGTACTCTACAGTACGCCCTACTTTGGATGTGTATAATGGATCTTGACTTTGCTTGATGTCCTTGGAACCCCAATACGAGGATTGTTGTTTATTGAAGTTTGTCCCCGGTCCTGAGGAAGCCGGAAGGTGAAACGGTCATGGCACAGGCATTTGCCGTCTCGTTTTATTGATTTGCACTCAACCACGAATCTTGCTTCTATTTGATCATAGACGCTCTGGATTTATTTTGATTCAAAAACTATTTTTCTAAACCTTGGATTGTGGATTATTTACCCTGAAACTTGATATACTTTGGAGTGCTTGGGACTACTTTTCTCTGTGATTATCGATGAGAAAGATTTCCTCCCATACAGACTTTACTTTGCTTCCAAACTTACCTGCGTGTAAGTCATTACTGCATATGATGTTCAAATGCTCATATTTTTCTGTGTTTATTACTTATGTGTCATTACTAGGAGCACAATTGATGTCTATTTGACAAATATAATAGGTATTTTTACTGATATTGTTGTCCTCATATCTTGTTTATGCCTTAGATATATATATAGTTCCCTCTTTCTCCCTTTTCTTCTCTGGCAGAACTGTCAACCCAGTGTTGCCAGCCCATAAATTATCATATTTCTTGTTAATTAGTTTTATTGATGCTAGTTATATTTCCATTCAAATTTTCCTCTAATGCATTACTATACTTCCAAACTCTGACCAAAGTGCACACAAACTCCTCTGGATAATGTCCTTGAATAGGAAGGTCGGAGAAATAATGTTGTGAGTCCTCAAACTTTTTCGAACTTATGGTGACCCTAAAGTGTTCCTGTCATTGTTTTTCCTTAGCAAGATTTGTGCAGCCAGGAGTTGTCACTGTCTTCCCCTGGGACTGCGACTTACCCAAAGTCCCTGCTTAAAGTGGGAATTAAACTCTGGTTCCTGGACTCCTGGGATGTATCTACGCTGTAGTAGGAATGCAATTTGAGACCATTTTAACTGCCATGGCTCAATGCTATGGTACCCTAGGGCAGTGTTTTTCAACCTTTTTTTTTTTGAGCCGCGGCACATTTTTTACATTTACAAAATCCTGAGGCACACCACCATCCAAAATGACACAAAATGACACTCTAACACAGTAATACATATAGTTAATATGTTTTTAAATGTATTTATACACTCAGTGTGAAATCTGGGCCTGTACCGATGAACACAACATATATATATATCTTCCTCTCACATACTTATACATGGCTATCATGTCTTCTCTCAGCCTTCTCTTCTTCAGGCTAAACATGCCCAGCTCTTCAAGCCGCTCCTCATAGGGCTTGTTCTCCAGACCCTTGTGAAATTTCACCCTGAGTGAAACTTGCTTCCAGTTAACTATGGATGTCACAAAACTGTTATAAACAGTTCCGGGGGAGCAACTATCAAAACATCCAGTAAAATAGTAAAAGAAGAAAAAACATTTCCAAGCGGAGAGACTCAATTTGTTTCTTGGAAACCTGTGAATGCTTCAGCCTCCTGATGCTCCCAGGTTCGCTCACTGCCCAATTCACCGACGTGGAGCTTCCGGCTTTGGCTGTTCTCACGAGAAATCCAAACCAACACGAAAACGCCAACTCAATCACTTCCGCCCAGTGCTCTGCTTTTGCGGAGGAAGGAGGGAGGCAGCGAAAAACGCCACACAGATCTATAAAAATCTATATGTTTCATAGATCTGTGTGGCCTCTTTCCCTGCCCCCTCCTCCCTCTGCAAAAGCAAAGCACTGGGCAGAAGTAATTGAGTTGGCCTTTTCGCGTTGGCTTGGATTTCCCGTGAGAACAGCCAAAGCCAGAAGCTCCACGTCGGTGAATTGGGCAGTGAGCAAACCTGGGAGCATCGGGAGGCTGAAGCAGCCCTGAGCAGGAGCTGGAGCCATGATGACTCGAGGCTCCTGAAGGCTTCCTCAAGGTGGGCCTGGCCCTGGCATTCAGCGGAGCCCTTCCTTTGCCTTGTGGAGGATCTTTGGGGAGAGAAAGAGGGAGAAAGAGCTGCTAGGAGGGGGAAGAGTGCCAATTTCCCACGGCACACCTGATGATGGCTCACGGCACACTGGTTGGGAAACACTGCCCTAGGGATTAGTAATTTGGTGAGACACTACTTCTCTTTGGCAGAAAAAGCTTGCAAAACTGTAACCTCCAGGATTCTCTAATATTGAGCCATGGCAATTGAAGTGGTCTCAACCTGCATTCATTCTATAGCAGTGGTTCCCAACCTGTGGTCCGTGGACCACAAGTGGGCCGCAAGAACTAAAATATTGTCTGCGGCCTCACCAATACTACATCATTGCAATGAGAACGAATGGTCTCATGAAACCCTCTTATAGTGCCGAGGCTTATTAAATATGGTTTTCGGTGGGTGAGCAGATGGCGACTACTGGATAGCATATGTTCTGTAGCAGAAACTAGAGCTGATGTGGTCTATCCAGTGCAGTTTTCTGAATAAGCATCCCAAATAACCAAACTGTATCTAAATTTGCCCAAAATTTGATTTGCAACCCTTTTGGTACTAATGTTGGAGAGCGGTCCCTGGTCAAAGTGGTCTCTGGCCAAGCGGCCCCTGGTCAAGCGGCCCCTGGGCAAAAAAAGGTTGGGAACCACTGTTCTACAGTGTAGATGCATCCCTAGTCTGACACTCAAATCACTTCCGTGTATTACCTCATTGGGATATGAGAGTTTCAGACATATTTCAGAACACCCTGTATTTCAGCCTGTCTAGGAAGACTTCAAAACAGCAGAACAGGGCTTCGGAAAATTCTCCATCCCATTGAAGTGTCAACTTACTGATTGAAAAGTGATTAAAAATGTACTACTTCAATTAAAAAAAATAATGTTTTTATCCTTTTACCAGTACATGATGTTCTGGGTTCTGGCCTGTTTTCAGGCTATTGGCTTAATTAAATATCTGGCGGGCGCATTTCCTTTCTTTTGCATACATGCAACTCCAAACGACCAAGCTAATATTATTTATTATTCTATTAAAATTTTGCCTTCATCAACCCAGGGCTCCTTTTTTGCATTGTTTTTTTAAAGTCAACACTGAAGTCATAAGCGCAGGAAATTGGACTTCTGTTGTGCTTATATTGGGTCCTAAGTTAAAACATATTTAAATAATAGGATGACTGCTTAAAGAAGCAAGAAGAAGAAGAAACAGGTTGAATGGGAGGACTGTATTGCAAAATTGTAATTCAACCTGATTAGCTAGGAATAAGTCCCCTATTAATTCTTCATTATTGTTGAGCTGTACTCTTTAACCTCATTTAGCCAAGTGGCCAGAGGAAACCACCACAACATTGATTTAACCGAGCGAGGCTTGTTTACTTAGGTGCTCAACCTGAGAGTAGAACTGCCTATGTTCAGGCCAACCCTTTAGATGTGTTTACATAAGAAGAATCAAGAAGTGAGGCCGGGTTTATGCATGCGGCAGAATGAGCTCGTAATGAGCCTTATGCTTGCTGCAGAGCAAAGTGGAAATGAAGCGAGAGAATGGGTTATATCCTTGCAGACGATAGGAGAGAAGGCTCGTGCTTTTGAATTTTCCACTATGCAGGCAAAAATCTCCTGAGCACAATAAGGAGAAGACAAAAATAGGACCACTCCACTGCTGTGATAAGTCTTTAAAAATGCAACAAAAACACTGACTAAGCACAATGTACTGTAAAAAAATGTCACCATCTATGGTATGAAAAGGAACAGTCTATCCTAACCCTGTGGCAAACTATAAGAACTATAGCCCTATATAAATAGACCAGACCTTAATTGGAGGTGTAAGATCTATTTACACCATAAATGGGAGCAAGGGTAGTACGAGCCAAGAGAGTGAGATTGAGGGTGCAGCTACACTGCAGAATGAGTGTAGGGGCACGGTTTTATTGTGGCTCCAGTCCTTCCTGGTGGGTAATTCCCAGTTGGTGAAGCTGGGGGACTCCTGCTCAGACCCCTGGCCATTGACCTGTGTGGTCCCGCAAGGATCTAATCCAGTGTTTCTCAACCTTCCTAATGCCGTGACCCCTTAATACAGTTCCTCATGTTGTGGTGACCCCCAAACATAAAATCATTTTTGTTGCTACTTCATAACTGTAATTTTGCTACGGTTATGAATCATCATGTAAAATATCGGATGTATTTTCATTCGCCGGACCACATTTGGCACAAATACCTGTTACACCCAAGTCTGAATACTGGTGGGATTGTTGGGGGGGGGGGAGTGTGATTTTGTCATTTGGGAGTTGTAGTTGCTGGGATGTATAGTTCATCTACAATCAAAAACATTCTGAACTCCACCAACGATGGAGTTGAACCAAACTTGGCACACAGAACTCCCACGACCAACAGAAAATACTGGAAAGGTTTGGTGGACATTGACCTTGAGTTTGGGAGTTGCAGTTCACCTACATACAGAGAGCACTGTGGACTCAAACAATGATAGATCTGAATCAAACTTGGCACAAATACTCAATATATCCAAATGTGAACACTGGTGGAGTTTGGGGAATATAGATCTTGATACTTGGGAATTGTAGTTGCTGGGATTTATAGTTCACCTACAACCAAAGAGCATTCTGAACTCCACCAACAATGGAATTGAACCAAACTTGGCACACAGAACTAACCAATAGAAAATACTGGAAGGGTTTGGTGGGCATTGACCTTGACTTTTGGAGTTGTAGTTCACCTACATCCAGAGAGCATTGTGGACTCAAACAATGGTGGATCTGGACCAAACTTGGCATGAATAGTCAAGATGCCCAAAAGCGAACACTGGTGGAGTTTGGGGAAAATATACCTTGACATTTGGAGTTGTAGTTGCTGGGATTTATAGTTCACCTACAATCAAGGAGCATTCTGAACCCCACCAACGATAGAATTGGACCAAACTTCCCACACAGAACCCCCATGACCAATAGAAAATAATGTGTTTTCTGATGGTCTTTGGCGACCCCTCTGACACCCCCTCACGACCCCCAAAGGGGTCCCAACCCCCAGGTTGAGAAACACTGATCTAATCTGTCCCCCATGCTATTTAACATCTACATGAAACCACTGGGAGAGGTCATCCAGAGTTTTGGAGTAAGGTGCCATCTCTACACAGATACAAAAACGCTAAGTATGAGAAGACCAGAAATTCATACAAAGTGTTTATTAATCATGTATCAAAACAGCATATATCAAATATAAAGGCACATATACAGTATAATGTTCAACAAATCTCATGAACTCAACGCACAAATCAGTATAAAACTCACAGGTTGAGTAAAGAAGATACGATGTAAAGTCACCAGCCATGCACCTCCCAATTGAGTCCTGGTAATGGCGAGATGGTAAATGTCCATAAATGGATATAGTCTGACGTATATTCCAGGAAAATCCGGAGTATATGTGCTAATGCACTATCCAATTGGCAAATATTCTCAGGAGGAAATGAAACCGCTCCTAGTAAATGTAGGGAAGGGTGTTACTTGGCGATATCTTGGAGTTGTGTCGAGATACGTCCGTAAGCGGCTGGCCTCAGCGTCCTGTTACTATCTATCCACGCATCTCGACACAACTCCAAGATATCGCCGAGTAACACCCCTCCCTACATTTACTAGGAGCGGTTTCGTTTCTTCCTGAGAATATTTGCCGATTGGATAGTTTCCATCAACATTTCTGTCACTGGAGTATACGTCCCCGTCCCCCAGAGGGAAAGTTTGGTGTTACAACCCCGTTTTCTTGAGCTCTCCTTGTGTTGGGTAAATATAGCCACATTTTCCCAATATTGGCACTGGATTAAAAAGTTTTGCATTTAAGTGGGGGGATGGGACGGGGGGACATTTCAAAGCCTGCAAAATCTCTTTTACAAAGGAAACTGTGGAAGGAGTCCCTTTCAGTATTCATTATAACTCTCTAGCCATAAATGCTTGATGATAGAAAGGTTAGCATGGTAGACCAGGGGAATAATTATAGAAATTTGATTTAATAATTATTAAAATTTTCTAAAGAAGATAGCTAGGTAGCTAGCCAGCCATACCACACAGCAATATATACCCATGAACATGCTCACACTATAGAATGGAATCAAGTTGATTTACTTAAAATTCCATGTTTACACTCTGATATTCACCAACTGTGAAAGATGTGAGAGATGTTCAGCGGTGGAACTCTCTGCCATGAAGTGTGGTGGAGGCTCCTTCTTTGGAGGCTTTTAAACAGAGGCTGGATGGCCATCTGTCGGGGGTGCTTTGAATGTGATTTTCCTGCTTCTTAGCAGGGGGTTGGACTGGAAGGCCCATACGGTCTCTTCCAACTCTATGACTCTATGACTCTATGACTCTATACCTCTTCACTCAGAACCGACCTTTGATCAACAAAAAGGTTGTCATGCACAACAGTGCATATTGTAACTTGGCTTGACATTTTCTTTTCCCACACTGGTGTCAACATAGGCAGAGCCTGACTTTATCTATGCGGGGGCAGGGGGTGGAGAAAGAGAGAGAGCCATTATCACATCACACAACAGTTGGACAAATACTGAAACATCAATTAAAAGAAAAGCAACTGTGGCCCCATTAGCAAAAATCGATTCTCGTTGCATCCTTCCAGACAAAAAAACCACATTGTCTTGATTATGGTGTATCCAAAACCAAACACAAGATGCACTTAGCTAAAGCAGACTTTAGCTTTTTAGTAGACTGTCCCTTTTCATAGAATCATAGGCTAATGGAATTATAGAGTTGGAAGAGACCCAAGGGTCATCCAGTCCAGCCCACTGTCATGCAGGAACACACTGTCAAAGCACTCCTGGCAAATGTGCTCTGTTTAAAAGCCTCCAGAGAAGGAGACTTCATCAAACTCCAAGGCATCATAGATAGTCCCAATGATAATAGGCCCCTTACATCAATTTCTGAATGGTGTGTAAATCTATTCAATTCAATGTTTGGATGAACAGTCGTATTTGGGCCCGTATGTTCATAGAATCACAGTTGGGCTGAGAATGGTGGTATAGAAATGTAGTAAGTAAATAAATAAAACACCTGGAGGGCTCAAGTTTGCCCATGCCTGTTCTATAGCATTGAGCTATGGTGTCAAACTCCATGAATTCTGCCAAGTTGGGGAAACAAGATTGTACACATAACTCTCCCAAACTGGCTTCACCAAAGAGATGACGCCCTCTGTCCTCATTTTGAAGGAAGCATCAGAGCTTGGGAAAGCTTCCAGACCCTTTTCTTTTCAACGCAATTCCCAATATAGTCCTCTGCTGGCTGTGAAAGGGGATTCTGGGAGGTGTCATCCCACCCCCGAAGCAACTAATATAATATAATATAATATAATATAATATAATATAATATAATATAATATAATATAATATAATATAATATAATATAATATAATACTACTAATGACATTGTGATACTATAATTGTATATTTGTTTTACATGCAATATTGCTAATGATATTGCGATTTAATATAGTATAATATGAGTATGGTATAAAATATTGTATATACATTGATACAATGTAATACTACTAATGATGTTGTGATATTATAATTGTATATTTGTTTTACATGCAATATTGCTAATGATATTGTGATATAATATAGTATAATATGAATATAGTATAATATATTGTATATGCATTCATACAATATAATACTATTAATGATATTGTGATATTATAATTGTATATTTGTTTTACATGCAATATTACTAATGATATTGCGATATAAGCACCAAAATCAGTGTGTACAGAGCTATCCTACTGTCTATTCTCCTATACGGGTCTGAAACATGGGTCACCTATCGTCAACACCTACGACTCCTTGAACGCTTTCATCAGAGCTGTTTTCGCTCAATCCTAAATGTACACTGGACTGACTATGTGACAAATGTTGCTATCCTTGAGCAGGAAGGGATCACCAGCATTGAGGCCATGCTATTGAGTATACAGCTGCGCTGGGCAGGGCACGTCTCTAGGATGGAGGACCACCGCCTCCCAAAGATACTACTCTATGGTGAACTCGCCACAGGTCAGTGCAAGAAAGGCGCCCCAAAAAAGAGATATAAGGACTCCCTGAAACAATATCTCAGGCTCGGCCAGATTGATCACCAACAATGGTCCACCGTGGCCTCACATCGGGAGGCATGGAGATGCACTATCCATAATGTTGCGGCCTCTTTCGAGAGGACACGCCGAACAGGTCTCAAAGAGAAATGACAACTTGGATACAACATCACCCAAGGAGACTTTCTGCTGTGCTTTCTGCAACCGGACTTGCCTATCTCGGATTGGCCTTTTTAGTCATCAACGCACTTGTCAAAAGCGTGGGATGAGTCCTCCCTAAGAATCTTCGTATGCGAAGTAATGCCAGAGAGATAATATATGTGGATTGCATCTCTGGATGCTTGTGTGAGGCCACCCTGAGTCCCCTTGTCGGGAAAAGGGTGGGATAGAAGTATATGTAATAAATATTTTTTTCCTTGGCATTACTTCATGAACAAAGAAGTACTTTGGGGTGAGTAAGTGTTGCAGCAACATTAGTCACATAGTCGGTCCAGTGTATATTTAGGGTTGTGCGAAGACAGCGCTGATGAAAGCGTTCGAGGAGTCGTAGGTGTTGGTGATAGGTGACCCATGTTTCTGTCCCATATAGGAGAATAAACAGTACGATAGCTCTGTACACACTGATTTTGGTGCTTTGCTGCTCCAGACTCTTTTGTGAAGCCTTCCAAATGCACTATATGCCTTTGCTAATCTGTGATCTATCTCTTTGTCAATCTTGGCGTCTGAAGAGATGATGCTTCCCAGGTAGGTGAACTGCTGAATGGACTTAAGCATAGATTTGCCTATGCTGACGTGGGGATGATGGTGTTCTTCCTGTGGTGCAGGCTGGTAGAGGACTTCCGTGTTCTTCAGACTGACTTCCAGCCCAAACAGCTCTGCAGCTGTTACAAAGCAGAATGTTAGGAGCTGCAGAGCTGCTTCTGAATGGGCGACAAGGGCAGCATCGTCAGCAAAAAGCAGCTCACGGACTAGATAGTTTAGAGTCTTAGTGCGAGCCCTCAGAGGGCTTAAGTTGAACAAGCTACCATCAGTATGATAGCACAGTGTTTTTCAACCTTTTTTGAGCCGTGGCACATTTTTTACATTTACAAAATCCTGGGGCACACCACCAACCAAAATGACACAAAATGACACTCTAACACAGCAATACATATAGTTAATATGTTTTTAAATGTATTTATACACTCAGTGTGAAACCCGGGCCTGTTTCGATGAACACAACATAGATATCCTGGCAGGAATGACAGAAAGACACACACGAAGGTCTTGCTCAACAACTGTCAGTCCCTCTCTGAGTTTAGTTTTTTGCAGTCAAGCTATAGAAGCTCATTTCACACAGATATGTGGTTGAAAACTGGAGCAATGTCAAAATAGACCAACAGAAAATACTGGAAGGGTTTGGTGGGCATTAACCTTGAGTTTTGGAGTTGTAGTTCTGCGCAGACTCGCCCCACGTCTTCCTCCCTCCCCCCCCCTCCTGAACGCACTCACGCTGCCCCCTCAGATCAAAATGGCAGCAGCATGAGCAAAGCGAGGCAAAGCGAGCAGAGCGAGGTTGGGAAGAAGGGAGCCCGAGTGGAGAAGAAAAAGTGTTCGGCAGGAGTGGGAAGAAAGGGTATTGGAGGTTCCAATTTCCCACGGCACACCTGATGATCACTCACGGCACACTAGTGTGCCACGGCACACTGGTTGGGAAACACTGCAATAGCATATATATATATATATATATGGCGTCTTCTTCTTCGAGGTCTGCGGTAGCCCTTTGGAGCAGTGGTTCTCAACCTTCCTAATGACACGACCCTTAATACAGTTCCTCCTGTTGTGGTGACCCCCTATCATAAAATTATTTTCGTTGCTACTTCACAACTGTAATTTTGCTACTGTTATGAAATGTAATGTAAATATCTGATATGCAGGATGTATTTTCATTCAAATTTGGCACACATTTATTTATTTTATTTATTTAAAATTTTGAACCCTGACCTTCTCACCTCTATAGAGGACTCAGACCGGTTTACAGCAAAAAATTCAATGCTATACAAATTAAAACCTGTTACAACAACATTACTAAAAACTTAAACACCAAATTGCATACATACAAATTACATACATACATACAAATACCCGATACACCCAAATTTGAACAATGGTGTGATGGGGGAGGGAGTTGTAGTTACTGCGATTTGAAGTTAATCCACAATCAAAGAGCATTCTGAACTCCACCAATGATGAAATAAAAGCAAACTTGGCACACAGAACTCCCATGACTAACAGAAAATACTGGAAGGGTTTGGCGGGCATTGACCTTGAGTTTTGGGGTTGTAGTTCACCTACATCCCGAGAGCACTGTGGCCTCAAAACAATGATGGATCTGGACCAAACTTGGCTTGAAAATTAACATGCCCAAATGTGAACTCTGGTGGAGTTTGGGGAAAATAGACCTTGACATTTGGAAGTTGTAGTTGCTGGGATTCAGGGCCGTAGCCAGGATTTTGATTCGGGGGGGCTGAGTTTGGTTCGGGGGAGGGGCTGAGACTGGGTGGAAGAGGGTCTACCCTAGCAAACCTTTTGTATTGTTATCCCAATAACCCCATTAATGTGGGATATAATGAGCATGGTGATCAGATCATGATATGAATAAACATAACAGTTTAAATAATGTACCAGTAAGGCCTTTTCGCGAACCATCCTGAGAATTTCGGGGGGGGGGCTGAAGCCCCCTTAGCCCCCCCCTGGCTACATGCCTGCTGGGATTTATAGTTTACCTACAATCAAAGAACATTCTGAACCCCTACCAAAGTTAGAATTTGGCCAAACTTCCCACACAGAATCCCCATGACCAACAGAAAATGTTGTGTTTTCTGATGGTCTTTGGCGACCCCTCTGATACCTCTTCGCGACCCCTCCAGGGGTCCCGACCCCCAGGTTGAGAAACACTGCTTTGGAGCATAATAAATAATAGATAATAATAAATTCTCTTTTAACTGCAATTCCCAGTATAGTCCCCTGCTGGCTGTGATCCTGGGAAGTGTCATTCCACCCCAGAAGCAACTTTCCCAAGTTCTGCCCTGTGGAAAGATACCCAATGTTTTGTAGTTGGTCTCCTTGACTCCCTTGCGCAGAGGAAAATCGTCCTGTTGTGGATCAGGATCCTCTCCACTGAAAGAGGAGGGGGGAAAGGGAGGGAGGAGGAGAGATAGATGGAGAGAGAGAGAGAAAGAAAGAGAGAGAGAAGGCAGCCTCTTTCTGTCTCTGCCACCAACAGCGACAAGGGAGAGAGAGGGAGCCAAAGGCGCACACAGCCAGAGTGAGCCACCTTCCTGCCTGCCTCCAGTCTCTCATTATTGGTAGTTTGGTCTTCGTTTGGCTCGGATTGGGCGCCTTGTGTTGATCTGCAGCCCAGAAAAATACCCGTCGGAGTGGAGGAGCGACTACTGCTCGTTCCCTGGCTGGAGGAAGAAGGGCTGGTCTGGGAAGAGAGACCAAGAGAAGCCAAGCGAAGGAGCCCGGGGTGCGCCCGCAGTGCGCTATCCGTGGTGCTGAACGCTGTCCTTGGTGCTGAAAGCGCAGCCCTGCCTTCGCCAGCCTCCTCTCCTCAATCCAGGTCCGCTGCCGACCAAAGCAACCCTTCGCATCCTCCTCATCCTCCTCCAGGTTTTCAGCCTCCACCTTCACGCTTGGGACTTGGAATTGGAAGGCGGTGAGGAGATGGGAGAAGTACTTTGGGGTGAGTAAGTGTTGCGGGAAAGCCTTTGGCGGGAGATTGAGACTCTGGGATGCCTGTGTGTGGCTCAGAATGAAGGCGAAGCTCTTCAAGTGGAGAGTCCTACAACACTCTATACATTAAAAAGGATAGCCATGTTGAAATGTTGGAAAGGGTGTCGTGTTGAAAAGAGGGCAAGCTTGTTGACAAGCTGGAATGGGCAACTCAAATGATCAAGGGTCTGGAGAACAAGCCCTACGAGGAGCGGCTTAAAGAGCTGGGCATGTTTAGCCTGAAAAAGAGAAGGCTGAGAGGAAACATGATAGCCATGTATAAATATGTGAGGGGAGGTCATAGGGAGGAGGGGGCAAGCTTCCTTTCTGCTGCCCTGGAGACTAGGATGCGGAACAATGGCTACAAACTACAAGAAAGGAGATTCCATCTGAACTTCCTGACTGTGAGAGCTGTTCACCAGTGGAACTCTCTGCCTTGGAGTGTGGTGGAGACTCCTTCTTTGGAGACTTTTAAACAGAGGCTGGATGGCCATCTGTTGGGGGTGCTTTGAATGCGATTTTCCTGCTTCTGGCAGGGGGTTGGACTGGATGGACCATGAGGTCTCTTCCAACGCTATGATTCTATTATTCTTCTTTAGAGACTAAGACACAGAGCAAATTTGCAGGAAAAGAGATTCCACCTAAACCAGTGGTTCCCGTTGTTTGTATTTCATGTGCTGTTATTAGCAGTGTGTGCATTTTACTTTGCTTTTTGTAATATCCTGTGTTTACCCTATTGTATTTTTGGTTATTGTCTGCATTTTATTTGACATTAATAATAATAATAGTAATAATAATGAACTTTATTTGTACCCCGCCAAGCCCAAAATTAGAGTACAGCAAAATAAAATACAAAGAAGCAGAAAATACCATCAAAATAAATAAATAAATATCATAACAAAATAGAATAAACACTTACAAAAAAAATAACATGATAGAGAAATAGAAAACAGTGGGTGGGCCAAATGCACTAGGACAAAATTGATAAAACCCTGGATGAGATAAGTGGTGGGAAAATGTGTTTCTGAGGGAAGAGCTCAAAAGCATTTTTATGTATTTTACTTTGCTTCAATGTAAATTTGGGGTTTGGTCTCATGCTAGCTGCCCCGAGTCCCCTTGAGGAGATGGTGGCAGGATATTAATAAAGATTATTATTATTATTATTATTATTTGTTCATTCTGTATTTTGGACTTCAACTCCCAGAAGTCCCAGTCCTCTTACCAACTGTTAAGAATTGTGGGGGCTAAAGTCCAAAACTTCTGGAGGACCAAAAGTTGGGAACCACTGACCTAAATGGAGTCCCCAGTGGTGCAATGGGTTAAACCCTTGTGCTGGCAGGACTAAAGACTGATAGGTTGGAGGTTCAAATCACGGGAGAGCACAGATGAGCTCCTTCTGTCAGCTCTAGCTTCCTATGTGGAGACATGAGAGAAGCCTCCCATATGGATGGTAAAACATCAAATATCCAGGTGTCCCCTGGGCAACATCCTTGCAGACGGCCAATTCTCTCTCACTAGAAGTGACTTGCAGTTTTTCACCCAAAACAACTTGACGTAAACATTAGGAAGAACTTCAGGATGGTAAGAGCTGTTCAACAGTGGCATATACTGCCCTGGAATGTGATGGGGTCTCCTGCTCTAGAGGTTTTAAAACAGAGTCTGGATGGCTCTCTGTTGGGAGTGCTTTGATTGTGTGTTTTTGCATGGCAGGGGGGTTAGACTGGATGATCCTTGGGATCCCTTCAGTCAGGAACAGAAAGACACATAGGAGCATTCAAAAAGTCTACTTTATCTAAGTGTGTCTTGTGCTTGGTTTTGGGTATGCCCAGGGCTGTAGCCAGGATTTTGATTCGGAGGGGTGAGTTTGATGGGGGCCTGAATCTGTGTGGGAGAGGGTCTACCCTAGCAAACCTTTTGTATCATTATCCCAATAACACCCCCATGCATATGGGATATACTGAGCATGGTGATCAGATCATGATATAAATACACATAGCAGTTTAAATAATGTACCAGTAAGGTCTTATCGAGGACCACCCTGAGAATTTCACGGGGGGTGAAGCCCCCAAGCTCCCCCAGCTACATGCCTGGGTATGACATAATCTGGATAGTGTAGGCTTTTGTCTGGAGGGATCCCATGGGAAAAGGAAATTCCAGCTAATGGGAGAGACAGGTGACTCTTTCCATCCATATTTAAGCACTTGCCCAGTTATTGTGTGGTTTGGGAGGTGATAGTTTTCTCCTTTTCCTGCCCATCCCACTGCATGCATCAAGTCAGGGTCAACAAAAAATGCCAAGCCATGCCACAGAATGCACTGCTGTGCATAACTTCCTTTCTGTTCTGCATATAGAGATCTGAATAGAGCTGTATTTGTGTGTGAGAGAGATTTGTTGAGCTGATACCTAAACGAAATTCTACTGATATCTTCTTGATCTAGGTCTTTCCAACTCCTAAAGATGACTACAAAGTTGAAGCCCTCAAGAAAGGGGGAGGACGGTTGGATGGACCAAAGCAACCAAAACACATATTGAAGGTGGATGAATACATACTTTCTGGGTTTGAATTTCCACCACCTAAAAGGTTTATGTTCAATACACCCGGTCACTGTTGTCATGCCCTTCTCTTGTGTTTTCTGGGCACTACTAGGACATAAGAAGACAACTTATGTAAAAAGCCTAGGAGGACCAGCAGAGAAGAAAGCCACTGAGTTTGACCCTCAGGCACTGGGCAAGGAGTTAGTGGACGGAAGGATAACCCTTTGCAAAGAAGTCACGGATTTGTTTGGGAGTTTTGTAGAAAGAAGAGAACCCCGAATTCTGTTGGCTTTTCCATCTGCATTATGAAAATTGACTCCATTCATATCTATCCCTACAAGACCTACCTGCCTTTGATGTGGATAAAGACCGGAATACAAAGACTATGGCCAACTGGAGGCATCCAGGATGGGAGAGGAAGCATGAAGCCATTCCTTTTCAGCCAATGGTTAATGTACTGAAGACCTCTACAGTGGCCTTCAAGTGTGATAGACCTCTAAGAAAACTGATGTGTCTTGGTTGATGTGAGAGAATCCCATGGGATACAATTTGGTGGAATTCTGCATTGACACCAAGCACAACAAGCCAAGGTCCATGACTCAGAAAAGAAACCCTTCTAGAGAAGGGTCCATGTTTCCCTCTTGGACTCTATAACTGAATGGTAGCTCCAATGAGGTGTTGGTCGCTATCCATCACCTCTGCGGTGCTGAAATTTGGATGATGTCTATCAGGAGACCCCAGGGCTGCTGCTGCGTATCACATTTCAATGAGGACAATGGCAGATTTGTGCTCTTAGCTGTGCTCATTGTGGCGTACCTGACCGTTGGAGCAACCATCTTCTCGGCCATTGAGAGCCCGTCAGAAGCAGAAGCTCATCATCGTTGGAACTGGACCCTTCAGAACTTCAGCCAGATCTTCAACATTAGCCTCCCTGAGCTAAGGGCCTTCTTAAGGAGCTATGAGGCAGCCATGGCTGCAGGTATCCGAGCAGACGCCCTCCGACCAAGATGGGACTTCCCGGGAGCTTTTTATTTTGTGGGCACAGTGGTGTCAACTATAGGTAAGATGACTTTCCTTCTTTCCTTCTTTGACATACCTACAGTGTGTGTCAGATCCAAATGGCCATCACTGTGTCTCTCTGAAAAATCTGAAACTATTAAAATATGGATACTTACATGATGCAGTAGTGTTTGGAAAAAGAGGAAAATAGTCGGTTGATTGTTTACAAAGTTAGTGTCCTTCAGAACAAACATTGTTGTGTAAGTTATTTTCAGGGGCGGTCCTACAGGTAGGCCAAGGAAGCAGCCGCATGGGGCGCCATCTGGGAAGGGGCGAATTCCCTGCCCGCTGGGCGCTGGTGCCAGACAGCGTCCTGGCCCTGCTGATGTTCCTCAGGCAGCGCCACAGCTACCTGCTTTTGGGCCCCGGCCTTGTGCGCTCCGACGCCGCTTCTGGGCAGGGGGCGGAGACATAGGGAGAGGGGAGTGGAGCCAAAGGGGTATTGGCGATGTATTGCCTCCTGACAGCCGCCACCGGAAGTAGCCGCCGCACGCTGAGGCGAACTCCCGTGCCGGCCAGGAGCATCAAGGAGAGACAGGCAAAGAGTAATATATAATATTTTATTTTACTTTATTTTGGGTTATTTGAGTTTTATAGGAGTAATGAAAATATGTTGTAGAGGATAATTTTATTTAAATAAATAATTTTATTTATTATTATATAATAATAATATAATATAATGTTATATTATATTATATTATAATGTCAATATATTATAATATAATTATATTGTAATGTAGTATAATATAATTATGATAGAATATAGTATGAGTATGTACTATAATATATTGTATATACATTGATACAATATAATACTACTAATGGTATTGTGATATTATAATTGTATATTTGTTTTACATTGGGGGGGCGCCAGAATAATTGGGGGGGGGGGGGCAAAATAATGTTCGCTTGCCATATAAAATTACCTTAGACCGCCCCTGGTTATTTTAAAATACTCTTCCTCCATTTTTATCTCTCCCCTTCCTTCTTCTCCCAAGTCTTGTCCTGAAATCCATCCCAAACTCCCGTCCATCTCTCTTTTCTTTCCTTGACTTACTTTCTCTCTCTCTCTCTCTCTCTCTCTCTCTCTCTCTCTCTCTCTCGGTCTTCCTGTCTTCTCTTCCTCAAGATCTTTCCTTTTCTGTTTTCGTCATTATAGCCAACTTTCCTTCACTCTCCCCCCCCAACCCCTACCCTCTTGATTCATGTTTAATTCCTTGGTGAGAGATCTACTTCTCAGACGTCTCCAATAAACAGTGTTAGCCTATATATTGTGTAAGACATAATGAAGACATAATGTTAGCGTTGCTTTAAAAAAGACAGGGAGGATTACCCCAGTTCTAAAGGCAACGTTGGTCCTTTAAGCATAATTTTTGCACTCCCATCGCAAATGCTAGCAATTGTGAATCTATATGATGTTGAAAATGTTGCGAGAAGTTTAAATCAGGTGGTATGTCAAAGAGTCATTGTGATAAAGATGAAATATTTAGTCATACGCATCCTTTTCTATATTTATTCTGGCATTAACAACATTAGACCGAAACACGTATAACATTCTAAATCCAACTGTTAATCTGTAAATAGTTGCCTCATTATTAACTGCTTAAATTCAATGCTTCCATAAATCCTCTTGCTACAGAGGGTCTCCTCTAGCTAGGAAGAACCATTGGATTCAGGCCATGATGGCAAATTGTATTTTGGGGTGTTTGGTGTGAAAATGATATTAAGCAAACCCCACAACCTCTGAGGATGCCTGCCATCAATGCAGGCCAAAAGTCAGGAGAGAATGCTTCTGGAACATGGCCATAGAGCCCAGAAAACTCACAGCAACCCAGTGATTCCAGCCATGAAAGGCTTCATTATTTATTTATTTATTTAAAACTTTTGTACCCCGACCTTCTCACCTCTATCGAGGGACTCAGACCGGCATAACAGCAAAAAATCAATGCTATACAATTTAAAAACAACTACAACAACATATTAAAATACATAAAAACCCAGCATAAAACCACATTGCCACTAAAACAATTCCACCCAATTTGTAAACGTGGTCATACATTCAGACAATAGCCAATCTCAGCCTATTCTGGGAAGGCTTGGCTCCACATCCAGGTCTTCACCAGCCTCCTAAAGGACAACAGAGAGGGGGCAGATCAACAATACATCAAATGGTAAAGTTGGTTTGCAGAGAAAATGAGAACACAGGGAAAGGGATATTTATTTACTGTATTGAGTTTTGGGATTGCGTGGACAAGATTTTGTTGTTGGCTCCATTTTTTCTCTCTCTCCAAAAAGAAAAGGCACGGATTGAGTAACACGCACATGTCTGCCCCTTTCAAGAATCCAAACAAACATAAACAGCTGCTACGCTTTAATGAAGTAGATGGGGAGAAGTTCAGAAGTGATGTGTGTTTCTTTTTTGAGAAAGCTTTCTTAAATTGCCATGGCAACAGGGGGAGTTTAGAAAGTGGATGGAAAATGAGGATGCCTTCATGAAAAGAGCTGGTGTCTCCCCACTGTGAGCCGTTAATTGTATTTTAGATCTGGAAGGAAAGTAGGGCGTAAATGGTGGGTGAGATAAAGTGGGCCAAATCCCTGCTTCCTCCCTCACCTCCCTTTTGGACACCTTCTAAATCCAGTCTTGCGGTACTTCCCCTGAGGCTGATCAGTATGGTGCTTTGCCTTACATGCCTTATGCTGTATTGTTTTTAATTGATATTCTTAATTGGTAAATGTTGTCTTCTGTGTTTTAATTGTCTTTTGGGCAATGTCCCTTGTAAGCCGCCCTGAGTCCCCATAGGGAGATGGTTGACGGGGTATAAAAATAAATTATTATTATTATTATTATTATTATTACATTTCTTCACAGTGAGAAAGAATTAATCATTCACATCTTAAATATATAACTCCTTTTTTCCAAAATTTGAATTGGGTCCTTACCTTTATTTGTATTATTTATATATTTATTTATTCATACTTGATTGGCCGCCCTTCCCGAAAGGCTCGGGGCGGCTCACAGCATATATAAACAGTCAAGTAGAAAACAATGGTTAAAAACAAGGTTAAAACACATCTAAAAATACAATAAAAACACAAAGCCATATGCTAAGCAAGGTGAAGTAGACGACTGAGGCAACATATAACAGTGCCTGTAGTTCATCCTACTCCAAACGCTTGCCGAAATTGCTTTGTACATTTATCCTTAACTGGTTGCATCAGCGCCCCCCGCCTTCCTGGAAGAGTTTTGTGTTGAGATCATCTCTGACATAGGAAAACGAACAATACGCAAAACTTACATATTGTTTTGCTGTTTTCGATTTTGCCAAAATCTAAATGGTCTGTTACATAACTCTGTTATGCTGGAATCATTAAACTCGGGTCTGCATATATCCCATTGTTCAGCATTCTTTCAACGATATGCTAGTATAACATGAATTTACACACCTAGGTTTCCAGAGAGTAAAAATATTATAGTCATGACCACCGCTGGTGGCAAGGAGGCAACATTTGTTGTCTGGTGGCTTCTAAATGCATCTCACCTAGAGACAAGTTCCTAAAACTGCAATGTTCCCTGGGAATCCGACATGCCTGCATTGTTTGCAGATGGTTTTAATCCTCCAAGAGTATATTTGTTGCTCTTTGCCATACTGACAATACTTTCAAGAGGTACCAATCCCTCAATTGGGCATATGCTGCTGCTTTCTCTCCCTTGTGTACTTGGCAGAGGGGTGTGTGCATGAAATAGGGAGGGTAGTGTATCCGCCTCTGCATAAACAAACAGATTGTAAAGTGCTGCTGCCCTAAAACATTGAACTGCAGCAAAAATGTTTCTTCTCCCAGCAGCACTATTGCTGCACTCCCCTTTCCCCATAGATTTAACTGCAGCAAGGGTGTGATTATGTATTCTTTTTAATTATGATATGTTAATTTGTGATTTTATTATTATAATTGCTTGTAATAGCTTCTTAACAGGGCAAAATGTAAGCCGTCCCGAGTCCCCCTTCGAGGGTTGAGAAGTGACGGGATAGAATTGCGGTAAATAAATAATCTGATGGTAAACACAATGAGGGGCCGGATGGTGTAGTGGTTTGAACCGTTGGACTATTGCGCATCTACATGATTGAATTAACACAGTTTGACATTTGAACTGCCATGGCTCAAGGCTATGGAATGCTCAAAGTTGTAGTTTGGCGATGCACTAGCATGGTGAGAAGGATACAGACCTTGTAAAACTGCAACTCCATAAGGATTCCATAACGTTAAGCTACATCAGTTAAAGTGATTTCAAGCTGCATTAATTCCACAGTGTAGCGCAGGCATGGGCAAACTTGGGTGCTCCAAGTGTTTTGGACTTCCCACAATTCCTAACAGCCTCAGGTCCTTTCTTTTCTCCAGCCGCTTAAGCGGCTGAGGGGAAAGGAAGGGGCCTGAGGCTGTTAGGAATTGTGGGAGTTGAAGTCCAAAACACTTGGAGCACCCAAGTTTGCACATGCCTGGCCTACACTGTGGAGACTGGGGTTTCAATCCCAACTCAGACATGAAACCCACTGGGTCAGGCATGTAGCCAGGGGGGCTAAGGGGGCTTCAGCCCCGAAATTCTCAGGGTGGTCCGCGAAAAGGCCTTACTGGTACATTATTTAAACTGTTATGTTTATTCATATCATGATCTGATCACCATGCTCATTATATCCCACATTAATGGGGTTATTGGGATATCAATACAAAAGGTTTGCTAGGGTAGACCCTCTTCCACCCAGTCTCAGCCCCCCCCCTAAGCATACTCAGCCCCCCCTCGAAACAAAAATCCTGGCTACGGCCCTGCACTGGGTGGTCTTGGGCAAGTCTCTCAGCCTAGGAGGAAGGTAAATGCAAACTCCCAATGAACAAGTCTTGCCACAATTTGCTTCACATTAAGGCAGAAGTAACAGTAAAGAAGGGATGGCGACAATTGTGATGTCTGGACACAGAGTTTTATTGCTTACTTTTAGCAGAACCTTAAATTCAGTTAGTTTATCAGAAGTGTAGCCTGTTTTTTTAAAATTGATGTTGACAACTGGTGGAATGGAAAGTCAGCTTTTAAGATGTTTGGGGGGATTTGGAGGTAAGAGTAGTGACTATTTTCTTTGGGAGTTTGTGTACTGGTCCTTTCAGATAGGAGTGGAATTGGCAGGTCGATAGGTCGGTATGCTTTGTATTCACATTGGCATTTATTGTGTGTATTAGGGTTGTTAACAATTTCGGATGGGCCCGAATTTTGGAAGGTTTTCGGATACTTCTGACTTTTTTAGAAATTTCGAAAGCAGCCCTCCCAACAGGAGTTCGGAAATCCGAATTTCAGATGTCATTTCTGAATTTTCTTGCTGATTGCTCATTGGCTGTTGGCTAACAGCTGACTCTCTTTCTGCTGATTTTTTTGCCCATTTTTGAAAGCGGACGCCATTTTTGAAGACTTTCGAATTTCGCAAATACTTCCGAATCAATTTTGAAATTTATCGGAATTTTTTCAGAAGTCTAAATAATCCGAAACGCAATCTATGGCTACATCCAAAATTAGTTTTGAAACTTTTTTGGGGGATCAAACAGCCCTAGTATGTGTTGCAACCTAGACCTGGAGGATCCTTCAGTAAACCACCACGAAGCAGCCGTGATTAAATGCTTTATTTAGAATAGGTAGAAAAAAGGAAAGAGATAAAACTATAGTCCACTGATGCTCCCAGCATCCGAATATTGCAAGGCAATAGTTTTTAAAGAGTTCAAAGATCCACTAACTGAAGCAATAGTCTTGAACCCCAATGGGCTAAAATCCAGGATAAGTCCTTGGCAAACGATGGCTTGGCTGAATACTTGAGTCCGTGACGGAGAGGCTCTGCGGCCTGGTCCTGAACTTGAGTTCCGTGGAGCTTGGCAATGAAAGCTTAATGTTGGCGCGAGATCCCGAGCGCCAATGGGAACCAACTTAAATAGGTCCCCCATTGTTTTGGCCTCGGAGGCATTGACTTCGGCGCAACTCTTTCTCGGGAACAGTTTGTGGGCCTGACTTTCCCAGGCCTCCCGAGGAAGGCAAATATGCCAGCTCATTAGCGGCTGCACCTGGAGAAGAGGGGGAAAGCGAGGCTCTGCCTTTCCAGCGTTTCTTATCAGTTTGGGAAGAAAGAAGGCTGCGTCTGGCCTTGACTGCTGGCTGACCCGGAGGCCTCTGCAAAGATTTTCTCTCTGCCTTGGCTGGTGACTGGGATTTAACATGGCTTCTATCTGGCTTGGCTATGGAGTCAGGTTGGGGCATGACAGTATGTATGTATGGGTAAGTGTGTATGTTTTGTATGATTTGATATGGTCAAAACTGACTAATCAATAAAGAAATTTGAATTTGAATATATAACAGAATCATAGAATCATAGAGTAGGAAGAGACTTCATGGGCCATCAAGTCCAACTCCCACCAAGAAGCAATCGCATTCAAAGCAGTCCTGACAGATGGCCATCAAGCCTCTGCTTAAAAGCCTTCAAAGAAGGAGCCTCCATCACATTCTGGGGCAGAGAGTTCCACTGCTGAAAAACTGTCACCATTAGGAAGTTCTTCCTCATGTTCAGGTGGAATCTCCTTTCCTGGAGTTCGAAGCCATTGTTCCGCATCCTAGTCTCCAGGGCAGCAGAAAATAAGCTTGCTCCCTCCTTCGTATGACTTCCCCTCACATATTCATCATGTCTACCCTCAGCCTTCTCATGCCCAGCTCTTTAAGCCACTCCTCATAGGGCTTGTTCTCCAGACCCTTGATCATTTTAGTCGCCCTCCTCTGGACACCTTCCAGCTTGTCAACATCTCCCCTCAATTGTGGTGCCCAGAATTGGATACAATATTCCAGGTGTGGTCTGACCAAGGCAGTAAATAATAAGGGGACTCGGGACAGATTCCAACAAACAAAAAAGGCAAACATTCAATGCTTCAGCACAACAAGAGATACAAACATCACCCCACTTTGTGGCAACAACTTATAACACGACATCTATAAATTATATATTATTAGCTTGGGGACCCGGCGGTGCCCGGGTTATTTGAAGAAGGCATTGTGTGCCAAGGTTGGTTCCTATTAGATTTTTATGTGGCTTGCAGTGGTCTCAGGAACTTAGTGAAGGTACTGCAAGGCCCATTGGCCATGGTCCATCCCCCTCCAAACAGCACCAGGATGTAGAGTGGGGTCATGGGGGCTCTGTGTGTCACATTTGGTCTTGATCATTCTTTGGATGAGGGTTGCAGCAGTCTCGGAAGGTGAGTGAAGGTATTTCAAGTCCCATCATCTGTGGTCCGTCCTCCTTGAAACAGCACCAGGGTGTAGAGTGGGTCAAGGGGGCTCTGTGTGCTAATTTTGGTCTGTAGTGGTCATTGGGTGAGGGTCGCATTGTGAAGTGGGCCATTGGGCCCCTGTGTGCCAAGTTTGGTCTTGATCCGTCACTGCTGTGGGCCGCAGTGTCTGACTGCCTGAGGCCTTTCCTTTTCCCTCTGAGTCACCTTAGAATGTTGGAATGTGGATGGCGAATTGGAGTCCTTTATGCAAATACCATTTCAGTGGCAACCAATCCCCTCTGTCTGGGGCGGTAGAATGTTGGAATTCTGAGGCTGACCAATCAGTGTCCTTTATCCAAATAATCCCATAGTGGCAGCCTATCGAAACGCTGTCACATATTCCTTGGTGCCTCCGCACCTTCCAGAAAATGAACATTCCATTTCCAACGGAAAAAACTGTCTTTTGGCTAACTCAAGCATTCAGTTGCATTCTATTTTGTTGGCCAATCAGAGTCCTTTATGCAAATTGTCTCTCAGTGGCAACCAATGCCCTCTGTCTGGTGCCTTAGAGTGTTGGAGTTCTGAGGCTGGCCAATCAGAGTCCTGTATGCAAATAATCTGGTGCCTTAGAGTGTTGGAGTTCTGAGGCTGGCCAATCAGTGTCCTTTATGCAAATAATCCCACGGTGGCAACCAATCAAAACGCTGGCACATATTCCTCTCTCCGCACCACCGCACCGCCGCCCGCAAACACTGACTTTTATTATATACAAAGATAGATAGATACATAGATAGATTGTAATGTTCACTTTGTAGTTGTTAAAATATAATAAAATCTATTTCACAACAAGAAACACAACATGATGAGTGCTAGGGATCAAGTCTATTAACCACGCAGTTAACATTATGTCTACCAAAATGAGCCAATTGGGTGCCATAAGGAAGATCACGTACAAACCAGCATCTGTTGTTATTATTCCTCATCATGTTTCTGTTGGCATCATGACCAAGCACAAACATTGTATACATCCTCAATCCCAGTTCTGCCCCATCTAATTCATTGGGTAGAATCCATGCAAATTAAAATATTGCAGATACAGAATCAATATAGATATATTAAATGGTGGAGCCATTGGTATTGAACATCTTTTATCAATGGACAACCTATTTCTGGATCAAATTCATGGTTTGGAGAGCATCGACTTGTATCCCTCTTAGCTATTTGTGTAGAAGGCAGGTGGCAAAACATCTCAAGCAATGGCAGTGTTTAAATAAGGCCTCCAGTAGGTTTAATTTCACTTTAAAGCTTTGCTTCTTTTAATTAGGATGGGATAACTTTAATGTAGAAGGTCAAAGATGGGGTGGAGAAAAACAAGCACACGGTGTAATACTGGGGCTCTTTTTGATTCCAATATGTCATTGTAAAGGGATGAAATGGAGAATATTAAACAAGACCTTTTCCCCTCATAGTTATTAGTAATTTTCTTTTTTTTTTCTCATTGCAAGTTCTCTCATGCTTTCCCCCAATCTTTCAGAAAGGCATTTTACTTTAAAATCTTGGTCCTCCATAAGTTTAATTCAGTGTCATTTGATGAATTATTCAGTAAACTGACTAAAAGAGGAAAATCTTCATAATTTGAAAGTGCTTTAAGAAGATTACAGTCTTCATAGAGATAAATCATAAATATGCTTCATTGATAGTACCGGAACCTCACAAGGGGCGTTCAGTACAATTCATTTACTCAGACAGTGGGCGCCCATCTACACTGTGGAATTAATGAGGTTTGGCACCACATGAACTGCCACGGCTCAATGGTATGGAATCCTGGGATTTGCAGTTGCAGAGCTTGCAGATGACACCAAATTGGGAGGGATAGATAATACTCCAGAAGACAGGAGCAGAATTCAAAACGATATTAACGGATTAGAGCAGACCTGGGCATCTCCCGGCCCGCGACCGGAATGCGGCCCGCCAGCCGATGCTGACCGGCCCGCGGCTCCCTCAAGGCTTCGCCCTGAAGAGAGGTAGGCGAACTCCCATTGAGGTGGCTACATGTTGAAGAAGCAAATGTGAAGAAGCAGGCAGGTAGGCAAGCAGAGCGGAGGGGAAGGGAGGGGGGTAAGAGGAGGCAGCCAGGAGCAATCGCTGCTGCAGAGCACGCCTTCGCCCTCCTCCTCCTCCCTTCCCTTCCGCCTCGCGCGCTCCCCCCTCCCTCTTGCCTCATGCTCTTTCCCTTCTCTTGCCTCATGCTCTTTCCCTCCCTACTGTCCCAAAAAATGATGATCAGGCCCTTACTGCCGGTGCTTTCCAGAGGTTTTTCGCAGACAAGATATTGAGCATCCGCCGGGACCTCCCTGCCACAGTTGATACAGTAAGGGAGCTTGAGACCCCGTGGCCCTCCGCAGGGCCCACTCTTGACCGGTTTTGGCCACTGGACGCAGATGCTGTTGATAAGATTGTGGCTGCAACCATGCCTACCACCTGCTCCCTCGACCCGTGCCCCTCCTGGCTTGTTAGATCTTGCCTGGAGGGGTTACGTGGGCCTCTGTTGAACATCATAAATACCTCCCTTGAGCAAGGAGTGTTTCCAGAGTGCTTAAAAGAGGCGGTGGTAGCTCCATTGCTGAAAAAACTGTCATTAGACCCTGCGGTTCCCTCCAACTACCGACCAGTGTCGAATTTTTCGTACCTGGGAAAGGTGGTTGAGAGGGCATCAATGGAGCAGTTGCAGTCCTTCTTAGATGATGCAACATGGCTATACCCCTTCCAGTCCGGCTTCTGTTTGGGGCATGGGACAGAGACGGTCCTGGTCTCCATCACAGACCAACTCCACTGCCAGCTTGACCAAGGCAGGTCTGCGCTGCTCGTGTTATTGGACCTCACGGCAGCGTTTGACATGGTCGACCACAATCTTTTGATCCACCGCCTGGCCATGGCTGGAGTGAGGGGGACAGCCCTCAAATGGCTGGCCTCCTTCCTCCTCCATTGGTCTCAGCGAGTGAGGAGGGGCGAGGTGGTCTCTGAGGGCTCCCCATTAGTTTGTGGAGTCCCTCAGGGGGCCATTCTCTCCCTTCTGTTATTTAACATCTACATGCAGCCGCTTGCACAGCTGGTGCGGAGTTTTGGGTTTGAGTGTTATCAGTACGCTGATGACACTCAGCTCATTCTGAGAATGGAGGGCAGGCCTGGATTCGTCCCCGATAATTTCCAACGTTGCCTCGAAGCCGTTACTGGATGGCTGCGAGCCAGTAGGTTGAGGGTGAATCCAGCGAAGACGGAGATCTTGTGGCTGGGTCGTCCGGGTGGTGGGGATGTCCAGCTTCCAACCCTGGACGGTGTGGCGTTATGCCCATCGCCTTCTGTAAAGAGCCTGAGAGTCCACTTGGACTTGGCTGACCATGGAGACCCAGGTCTCCATGGTCAGCAAATCTGCTTTTTTCCACCTCAGACAGGCAAGGCGGCTGGCCCCCTATTTATCCCGGAACGACCTGGCCACGGTGATCCAAGCCATGGTCATCTCGAGACTGGACTACTGTAATGCACTCTACGTCGGCCTTCCTCTGTTGGTGACCCAGAAGCTCAGGCTAGTGCAGAACACTGCCGCCCGGCTCCTGTCTGGCACACCAGCAGGTTGCCACATAACACCCACCTTGCAGGATCTGCACTGGCTTCCTATCGAGCACCGGATCACCTTCAAAGTGTTGGTACTCACCTTTAAGGCCTTACACGGCCTGGGGCCAGCGTATCTGAGGGACCGTCTTTCCCTATATTGCCCGACGAGATCACTCCGGTCCGAAAACACTTACCAGTTAGCCATTCCATCGCGAAGTCAGCCAAATTGACAGCAACACGTAGGAGGGTTCTCCCGTGATTGCGCCCACGCTGTGGAACGCCCTCCCAGCTGAGACGCGCGCCATCCGAGATCTCCTGCCTTTCAGGAGGGCGTGCAAGACCTACCTTTTCCAGCAGCCTTCGGCCTATAGGTCCGCAATGCACTGCCCTCCGATTTTGTACCATGTTGTAATGCTTTTATACCTTTTATACCATCTTATCTCAGCACGTTAGGTGTTAACCTATTTGTGTTAAGTTGCGCTCATTTAATGTGTTTTAACCTGTTTTAATGTATTGTTTTTACTTGCTTATGTAAGCCGCCCCGAGCCTTTTGGGAGTGGTGGAGCAGAAATCCAATCAATCAATCAATCAATCAATCATTCAATCTTTTTCTGTTTCCTGTCTTCCCTCCCTGTTTCCTTCCCCCTTTCCCTATTTCATTCCTTCCCCCTTCCACCACATGAATGCAAGAGAGAAGGAGGGGGAGTGCAGTGAGGGAGAGGGGGCGGGGCCAGAGGGAAAGGGGCGGGGACGAGGCCGGAGTATGGGGGCACTTCCATTCCCTCCCGGCTTCCTCCTCTTCTCTTCTCTTCTCTTCTGCCTCTTTGGGCATATTGAGGATTCGTGCCAAGTTTGGTCCTGATCCATCATTATTTGAGTTCACAGTGCTCACTGGATGTAGGTGAACTACAACTTCCAAACTCAAGGTAAATGCCCAGCAAACCCTTTCAGTACTTTCTGTTGGTCTCATGAGAGTTCAGTGTGCCAAGTTCGGTTCAAGATGGCTGAATGGCCATCTGTGTGGAATGCTTTGATTGTGTTTTCCCTTATGGCAGAAGGAGGTTGGACTGGATGGCCCTTGGAGGTCTCCTTCTACTCTAGGAACCCCTTGTTGTTGTTATTATTATTATTAGCAGAGGCTGAATGAATATTATCATTATTATTATGAATAAATTCAGGGGCTTATTATACTCACATTTAGTTGAATTCAGGCTTAAAATATATTATATGGCTCTCACTGAAATAAATTTCCAAATATTTTGCTTTTATGGCTCTCTGAGTCAAAAAGGTTCCTGACCCCTGATATAATGAATCACAAATGATCCCTGGTCAAGTGGCTCCTGGTCAAAAAAGGGTTAGGAACCACAGATATAGATGCATCCATAGCTCAGGGGGAGTTAAATAAAGTATGCTAAAGATGAAAGCATTAGCATTAGAACTCAATATTATAAATTAATATTTTGGCCGCAGTTCTTTTGGTGCGCAATGCTAATAGCTGTCCTTGTTCCAAGATTTTGCAGTTTTGCAATTGTGATATGTAAAAGCAGTGAAATCTAACTCATCCAAACAGCCTGTTTCTCCAGTGACTTCTTTTCTGCACAGCTGCTGTGTCGGCATCCTTTTTCCTCCGTCACTCCTTGTGCCTATCAATGCATTGCTACACCAGATTTGCAGAACTTTTAGAGATCATTTAAAGATATTTTTACCCCACCTTTTCACACAAAACTCCCAAGGCAGCTAAATAACATCCCCTTAAGAATAAGGCGTTTGTAACAGTATATTAAAGCAACTGAATCATTAAAAGTGTCCCAATAAAATGCATGCAGTCAAAACATTAAAATTCCTTTTCATGTCAGGAGCGACTTGTTAAACTGCAAGTTGCTTCTGGCCTCTCAATTGGCACCCCCTTGTTGTGGGGGAGAGGCTAGTGTACCCTAATGAAGTTGTGAGCTATGCTGGCGATGGCATAATAGTCACAGGTAAGGCCTCCCATGGCAGACAGGCCACAACCGAAGGGTCTGACAAAGAGCGTCAAAGGGCAGGATGGGCTCTCTAGCCTTTTGGCAACCATCCTAGGAGAAGGAAAACTCTGATTTCAAACCCGGGCAGATGGTGCTTGTCTAACCCTGTAAGGTCAACCATCTAGAGAAGAAAACTCGAACCAAACCTACGAACTGAGGACCTCGCTGCCACCGTCCCAGCTTGCTAGGCCCCGGCAGATGTACCATTGGTTTAAAGGGTGAAGCCAGTTCTGTGCACGCTGCGCTCCACCAGAAAAATCCATTGCACAGGCTCGAAGGACACATCCAACCTCCGAATCATCAACGCACTTGTAGAAAGCATGGGATGAGTCCTTCCTGAATCTTCGTTCATGAAGAAAAGCCAAGAGAGGGGGGCTTCTGGTGTGAGGGAATTGGCCGTCTGCAAGGACATTGCCTAGGGGACGCCCAAATGTTTGGTTTTTTTTCAAAGATTTTTTTATTCAACAAATATTAAAGACATAGTACATTACATTGGTATAGATTACATTATTTTCTCCCTCCCTCCCCCTCCCTTCTCAACCACAGTATATTTGTACTAATCTTGCAGATCCAGCCACTGATAAAGTCTTTGTGTTTTTTGTATGATGTGAACATTGGCTCCTCCATTTTTCACCCAGTTGAAATAGATCTTCCATCTATCTGTAATGTCCTTTTGTTTGTCTGTTCTTGTTGCTTGATTAGTCATAATTCCCATAATATCTAATAACACTTGATCATACATATAATCATTCCAATTACTTAATGTCCATTTCGTTTGTCCTTCCATCCTCTAGCAATCACCGCATGGGCTGCTCTTATTTTTACCTTAAATAACTCCTGAAATTTGGTTTTTATACTTGGATGATCCAACACTCCCCATAGTAGCAAATCATTGTTAATTTGAATATTTATCTGGAATATCTCTTGTATTTTTCCTTGTATCATTTGCCAGAATTTTTTTTTCAGAACACTCCCACCACATATGTGAATAAGTACCTTTTTCGATATTACAGTGCCAACATGTAGAATTCCTTCCTTTTACCATATAAGCCAGTTGCTCAGGAGTTCTGTACCATCTTAATATCATCTTTTTTTCTAATTCGTTATATTTTTCTATTTTTATTTTATTTGTATTCCTGATTATTTCCTCTACTTCATGTGTTTGTAATGATTTAACTCCATTCCATTTGTTACATATTGCTCTAATCATGAACTTTATCTTGCACCATTAAATTGTATATTTTAGCCACTGTTCCTTTGCTTGTTTTTTGTCTTGCATTTAGTAATTTATCTACCTTTAGTTCTTCAGTGGGCTGTGCACCTTCTTTTTTTTACTTTTTCCCAAATCACTCTTAATTTTAACCAATTTTCATCCCCCCCCCCTTTTCCAAAAACTCTGGCCAGTTTATAATTAGGGTTCCCATATGTCCCTTATTCTAAGGGACGTCCCTTATTTTGGCCCTAAAATTGGTGTCCCTTATTTTCAGGCCCTGTCCCTTATTTTTGACTAGCAGGACAGGACTGGGCGGGGTTGACCAGAGGAAGGTGCGCTCTGTGGTTTCCATGGCAATGCCTGCCCGGGGATTCCAACTCGCAGGGCAGCCTGCGTCCCTGTTGGAAGGAAGAGGCGATACAGGACTTTTTCAAAGTACAGTAGACTAATTAACCATTACCCAAGGGAATGTTGGATCATGTTGGATAAAGATAGTTTCTGGTTGCTTGAGAGTTACTATTAAAATAGGCCTAGCTGTGCATCCCAATACTATACAATGCTGTGTATCCCATACTATACTATACCATTAACTATTGACATAATAATCATGAAGATGTACTGTCTTATAAAATTTATTTTATTTTAATGTTTAGACAGTGCACTTTTAAAGTCAGCAAAGTCAAGTACAACAACAACAACAACAATTTTATTGATTAGCCAGAAGCCATATCAAATACACACAGAACACAGACACATTGCAATGATTCTAAAAACAATCTGAGGAGAATTCTAGACCATTACATCAATTAAAACCCCTGTTTTGCCCAGCAGGAGGGATTCTAAGGGAGGTGGTAACAATTCACAGGTCCTCATCTCCAACACAATTTATTCCAATTGCATCTATGTAATCAGATCTTAGTTTCATGGCTTTACAGAGAAAACGAGCAGTAGCATCTGTTATCAGCTTGTTGGAGCCGCCCAGCAGAAGTGAGACTTTTGCTAGAGGGTCCCAATGATTTTTTCCACGAGAAATATCTCTAGCAGTTGTTTTCTCTCTATTTGATAGATTTTGCAATAGAGCAGAAGATGAGTTAGATCTTCGATCTCAGGGGCACCACAAATACAGATACGCTCTTCATAGGAATTTTCTTGAACCTCCCATATCTCACCATTGAATCTAATTGCTCAAACCTGGCTCTAGTGAAAATTTTCCTTAGGTGGTGTAACCTTCCTTGCTGTAAGTAAGTGGTTAGTTGGAAGGATTTCTTACAACCACTCAACCATCTCAGGGAAACAGTAGAACCCCAGGAGTCTAGATCGGTTTGGGCCGCAATGTCATTACTTCGTTGGCGCTCTTCTTTGAAGTGCTTACTGAGCTCTTGACCAGATAGGTGGACTGGGAATATTACCTGAATGCCACACCTTCTGATGTAATCAAACAAATGGTCAGCCCCGATTTATAAGAACTGCTAGATTGTTCCAGCAAACATAATTTTGGGAGGCGAGACGCCTCCATCTCCATGACCTTGAGCCAGTAGTTAAAGGCTCTGATCTTAGATTGTGTGCTAATAGAGAACATTCCCAACTCCGCCCTAACTGCCGCTGCTGGGGAGCTTCTATCGACCCCTAAAAACCACTTCAGATGTTGAGCTTGGGCCTTATCCAGGAGGGATGGCAACCCTATTTATAATATTTCCATCTTGTTTCCACATATCTTTTACTCTTCTTAATCCCTTTTCTTCTAAGCTATTTGCTAACCTTTCGGGGAGTCCCATGCTCTTAATTGGAGTCATTCCTGATAGTTTATATGCCCATAGTTTTTGCCGTTTTTGCCAACAATCATATGCAAGCTTCCTTGGTCCTGTTAGTTTTTTGTTTATTTTATTAACATCTTATTAACACCTCTGGTGTATAAACCGTATTTTCCCCATCTGTCATTTATTTCGTTCTCTACTTTTATCCATTTATCTTCTGCTTTTAAACTAATTTCTAGTAATGCTCTTAATTGGAAAGCCTCACAATAATATTGTAGATTTGGAAAGCCCCATCCAAGAGTTCTCCTTGGGGAATATTGAATCTTTTTCATTATTCTATTTCCCTTTTTTTCCCATATATCCATTTTTTGTTTTACCATCATTGTGGGAGGCTTCTCTCATGTCCCTGCATGGGGAGCTGGAGCTGACAGAGGGAGCTCATCCTCGCTCTCCCCAGATTCGAACCTCTGACCTGTTGGTCTACATTAGATTGATTAAAACACACATAAAAGCCAAAGTCACAATAGTATCTTCACGAAACCCTAAAGACTTGGAGAAATAAAGAGATCTTGTCTGTTGCCTAACGTTCATCAAACTTCATTTATTTATTTATTTATTTGCTATGCTTCTATACCGCCTCTCTCAGCCCGAAGGCCACTCGAGGCGGTGATATCTGTATTGTTAGATGAAACAAGCTTGTCTTCTGCTTTGCCAGAGAACAGGATACGAATGAGTGGATTCAAGTGACAAGGAGATGCTGTCCAAACATTTGGAAGCACTTACTAGCAGTATGAACTATTTGACAGTGGACTGGATAAGAATCAAAATACTGGAATGGTCCCAAGAGACATCTAACTGCCTGCGGGAAATCCACTGCTAAATTATATCTGAGCGGTGAGCATCTGCCCTCTGTTTCAAAAGCTCCAATAAAGGACAACATACAAGATAGAAGGGACATTAGGAAGGTTATCTGAATAGAGCAAGGGGAGACATTTGCAGGCAAAGGCAAGAAGAAGACAGACGTAAATGCATACTCTGTGAAACTGTATATGCAACTCGACATCTTATTTCTCGCACTACTGAAGAAATAAACTGCCGTTCTTTTCCCAAAGCGACTTAGCTCCCTTGCAGCTGTGAAAGGAACAATTGAAGCCCTGTTGAGAACTTCTTTCTGTTGTGTGTACTAGGCATGAGAAAAAAGTTATGAAAATTAAAAGAAATCGTAAGTGATTCGTATGTAATGGGACTTTCTAGTTTATACGCATCACGGCAGCTAACCAGGAAGTAGACTTGCTTTTACGGTCCTTGAGGCCAACAATTTGCGTAATGATCGTAATTAATTCTTAATTATTGTACTACTCACTTCTCCCTGTCTTCTTCCCCTCATTTCCTTCCCGCCTTCATTCATCTTCTTCTTTTTCCCGCATTTCTATGGGGAACTGGAAGTGACGCTGCTGCTAGGCATTCTGGAAAGTGTAGTCCTCCACGCTTCTCCTCCCTCTCCCCCCCTGCTCTCTCTTCCTCATGGCGCCGGTGGTTTGGGGTCTTGAGGAAGAGCGGGCTGATTCACTTCCTTCTGGGCGCCGCCTTGGTCGTCTTGGCCTTGGTGCTCTTGGCCGGCTTGGGCTTGGCTTTCGGGCTCTTCTCTTCCCCGTTGCTCTGTCTTGCCCCACCGCACGGGCCAACTTCACACACACACACACGCTTCTCCTCCTTTCTCTCCTGCACTCTCTCACATGCTTCTCCTCTGCCTCCTCCTCTTTCCTGGTGGCTTCTCCCCCCTTCTCTTCCCCGTTGCTCTGTCTTGCCCCATCGCACGGGCCAACTTCAGCCCTCCAGGTGTTTTGGGCGCTAACTCAGTCCCCCTCTCCCCCGCTCTGCTTTCTCTCCCTGCCTCCCTCTCAAACACACACACGCTTCTCCTCCTTTCTCTCCTTGCACACTCTCACATGCTTCTCTGCCCCCTCCTCTTTCCTGGTGGCTTCTCCCCCCTTCTCTTCCCCGTTGCTCTGTCTTGCCCCATCGCACGGGCCAACTTCAGCCCTCCAGGTGTTTTGGACTTCAACTCACACCATTCCTCACAGCCTCAGGCCTCTTCCTTTTCCTCTCAGCCTGGGCAAACTTGGGCCCTCGCTCCCTCAGGATCGGGGTGAGAGAGAGGCAGCAAGGAGCGAGGGGGGGCTCCTCCTCCTTTTTTTGCTGCTTCCAAGAATAGAATACCCCCTCCCTCTTCCCTCCCTCCTTCCTATTTGGAGAGTCCCATCTAGAATTCAGTGTGATTTATTCAAGTTTTGGCCTACAACTCCCAGAAATCCCAGCCAATTTACCAGCTCTTAGGATTTCTGGGAGTTGTAGGCCAAAACCATCTGGAATGCGCATGCGCTGGCATACGAACTACTAACAAATTTCGTTAGTAATGACGTTACATTTTAGAAATTTTTGGAATTTTTCTTGTAAGTCTTTCTATTACTAATCAAAAAAAATCCCCCCCCCCCCCGTAGATTTTCGATTTCCTATTTTTGGGTTCTAAACCATGCCGAGTGTGTACATATTAGTTTGGTCCCTGGGTAGTGAGAACAACATGGCAGACGAGAGAGGTCAGTAAAGATATCGAGGACATAATGCTCATATTGCATCAGTGAGACGTGACCTCACCAGTTTGTTCTGGTGATAAAATGGGATAAACTTCTCCCATAGCCTCACGAAGGGCAGAATAGAACCGCAACACACACGTCAGTCATTACAGAAGAGTAGAAGGTGAAATATAGGTATCTTTCATAGCCCAAGGGTACATCTACATTGTATTGTACAGTGTTTTTCAACCTTTTTTGAGCCACGGCACATGTTTTACATTTACAAAATCCTGGGGCACACCACCAACCAAAATGACACAAAATGACACTCTAACACAGTAATACATATAGTTAATATGTTTTTTAATGTATTTATACACTCAGTGTGAAACCTGGGCCTGTTTCAATGAACACAACATATATATGACTTCCTCTCACATATTTATACATGGCTATCATGTCTTCTCTCACCCTTCTTTTCTTCAGGCTAAACATGCCCAGCTCTTCAAGCCGCTCCTCATAGAGCTTGTTCTCCAGACCTTTGTGAAATTTCACTCTGAGTGAGACTTCCTTCCAGTTAACTATGGATGTCATGAAGCTGTTATAAACAGTTCCTTGAGGGGGGGAGGCAACTCTCATAATCCAGTAAAATAGTAAAAAAAACACACCCCACATTTCCAAGTGGAGAGGCTCAATTTGTTTCTTGGAAACCTGTTACGGGGCTGATAGGAGGGGGGAGAGTGCCAATTTCCCACAGCACACCTGATGATTGCTCACGGCACACTAGTGTGCCACGGCACACTGTTTGGGAAACACTGGTATATTAAATGCAGTTTGACACCACTTTAGTCATCATGACTCCATGCAATGGAATCCTGGGACTTGCAGCTTGGTGAGACAACAGCACTCTTTGGCAGAGGAGGCTAAAGGCCTTACAAAACGATAATTCCCATGATTGCATAGCATGGAGCCATGGCAGTTAAAGTGGTGTCAAACTACCTTAATTATGCAGTCTGGGTGCACCCCAAGTCAGACTTTTGTTGTAGTTCAGAGATGTAATAATGATTTACTCTCATACTAGACAAGACTGGGGTGAATGAAAAGATCTAGAAAAAATAACAGAAACTGAATATAATACATTCAAAACTATATTTATTATTTATTATTTATTATTTATTATTTATTATTTATTATTTATTATTTATTATTTATTATTTATTATTTATTATTTATTATTTATTATTTATTATTTATTATTTATTATTTATTATTTATTATTTATTTATTTTCCGCATTTCTATCCCCTCCTTCCCAACCCCCCCGAAGGGGGACTCAGGGCGGCTTACATTGAGCCCCATTTAGAGGCTATTTCAACAATTACAATAAAATCACAACATATACATATCATAATACAACATCATAATTAAAATCAAATAAAGTCATCAATTAAAAACATAAACCAGCCTTGTCAGTCTTAACATCTATAACAATGAATAGACCACTTTGATAGTATCCATGAAAATGTAGGCACAGACGGTGAATAATCACAAACTTGCTCATTGCACAGATTCTAGAAATACATGGAGAAGTACTAACTCAATGGTTCTCAACCTGTGGGTCCATAGGTGTTTTGGCCTACAACTCCCAGAAATCCCAGCCAGTTTACCAGCTGTTGGGATTTCTGGGATTTGAATTTCAAAACAACTGGGGGTCCACAGGTTGAGAACCACTGCACTAACTGATCTGTGACTCCAATCCACCTCAATAGAATGTACTAGCCACCCCCTGCCACATGTTGCTGTGGCCCAGCCTGGTGATCTGGAAAATAAAGTAACCAGAACTGTTGGTTTCTAATATATGTAATTTCTTTATGCTTCTGGGTAAACAGTATTTCTTGTTGTTTCTTCATCAGTATTGATGTAGAGATTGTCTGGTTTGCCTCTTCTGGAACATGCAACATATAATTGTCCTTCTTTAGGAGTCCCTTTCAAATCTATGATACTATATCTCTCATATACATGTGTGTGTGTGTGAATCATATATATCAATCTATATTTATGGCTGGGTGGCTCTGTCAGGAGGGCTTTGACTATGTTTTCTTGCCCTGGTGAAGAGAGTTGAACTGGAGAGTTGGACCTGGGGGTCGGGACCCCCGGGGGGAGGGGGTCACAAGGGGGTATCAGAGGGGTCACCAAAGACCATCAGAAAACAGTATTTTCTGTTGGTCACGGGGGATCTGTGTTCACATTGGAGCATATTTATTTATTTATTTATTTATAGTTCAAACTTGCTATACCGCCACTCCCTGAGGGCTCGGAGCGGTTTACAGTTTGACATAAAAAATACAGAGCATACAACAAGACAAACAACATCGACAGGGAATGACAAAACTAACGAGAAGGGGAAGGACATTCAAGTGCCACCTCGGAGTTGGTTGAGGTAGGCAGGATTTCCCTGGGTACTGGTTGTGGGGGGTCGGGAGCAGGTCAGGGTTTTGCCCTCCCTTCTGCTCGAGATCCCCGTGTACAACTGGTGGGCCACTGTGTGATACAGAATGCTGGACTAGATGGGCTGAGGTCCGATTCAGCATGGCTCTTCTTATGTTCTTATGTTCTTATGGGAAGCCAAGCTCGGGCCCATGTGGGTCGGAGCTTTCTAAGGTCAGCTATCAGGCTCGACCGTCGAATGGGGGAAGCCTAGGAGGGTCCCACAGATCGAAAAACGTTCTCAGGGACTCGAGATCCATACGGTAGTGATCGTCGCAAGCCTGTGGCTCCGGGTTCGCCAGTGTCGGATTATCAAGCCTCCTGGGGTGGGGGTTCATCAATAAATTTTTGTTCCCTCACTTATTGCTGAGGTTAGGTTCCAGGAGCTCCCGCAATAAGTGAAAAACCGTGATGTAGGGATGCTCTATATATAGGGTATTCATGCCAAGTTTGGTCTGATACTTCATTGTTTGAGTCCACAGTGTTGTCTGGATGTAGGTGAACTACAACTCCAAAACTCAAGGTCAATGCTGACCAAACCCTTCTTGTGTGCTTCTTGGCAAGAGGTTGGACTGGATAGCCCACAAGATCTCTTCCAACTCTAGGATTCTATGATTTGTGATTTAATCCAGTAATACAGTAAGAGTCTTCAGTTCTACAAATTTGTTTGTGGGGAAAAGGGGGGGGGTGTCTTTGCCGGCCAATAAAAAGATAGCAAGGAGGGATCGATTTTAGTATCCTAGGAAGACAGCTCCAAAATTGCGGGGTGGGGGTGGGGATCTCTGAGGCCTCTACTGCACTGCCTATAATCCAGATTATCAAAGCAGCTACATTATCTGCTTTGAACTGGATTATTTGTGTCTACATTGCTATATATTACAGTTCAAAGCAGATAATCTGGATATATACAGCAGTGTAGACAGGGCCTGAAAAGCGCCTCTCTCCTGTTCCCATCAACTGTACCTGTGAAGGTGGTAGGACTGGAAAAAAGGACTTTCCTATTTATTTTAGCATCTAAGCAGGTCCATACGTGAAGATATGGTCTATCAGATAGCCTAGACCTAAACTATATATACAGTGTTCCCTCACTTATTGCTGAGGTTAGGTTCCAGGAGCTCCCGCAATAAGTGAAAAACCGTGATGTAGGGATACTCTATATATTTTAGTATTTATACATTATTTTAGTAGTTATACACTATTTTAAGTCTTTATAAACTTAAAGTGAAGGAAAGGAAAGAAAGGCCCTTTAAGGCTTCCTTCCTTCCTTCCTTCTCTTCCTCTTCCCCTTCCCTTCCTCCCCTTTTCTTTCTCTTCCTCTTTATCCCCTTCCTTCCCTACCTATTATTTGACTGCAACTCCCGGCAGTCCTCCTGATCGACCTATCTATCTACTAGGCATGGTTTCGAACCCAAAAATGGCGATTCTAAAATCAAATTGGGGGGGGGGGGGATTTTTTTATTAGTAAAAGAAAGACTTACAAAAAAATTTCCAAAAATTTCTAAAATGTAACTTAATTACTAACGAAATTCGTTAGTAGTTCGTATGCCAGCGCATGCGCATTCCAGATGGTTTGTTTACAACTCCCAGAAATCCTAACAGCTGGTAAATTGGCTGGGATTTCTGGGAGTTGTAGGCCAAAACTTGAATAAATCACACTGAATTCTAGATGGGACTCTCCAAATAGGAAGGAGGGAGGGAGGGGGGTATTCTATTCTTGGAAGCAGCAAAAGAGCCCCCCCGCTCCTCGCTGCCTCTCTCTCACCCCGATCCTGAGGGAGCGAGGGCCCAAGTTTGCCCAGGCTGAGAGGAAAAGGAAGAGGCCTGAGGCTGTGAGGAATGGTGGGAGTTGAAGTCCAAAACACCTGGAGGGCTGAAGTTGGCCCCTCATGAAGCCTCTTCAAGGCTTTAGATCCTGGCAGGCAGAAGGGGCAGGGAGAGCCCGTCCACTTTGGGGGATTTGCTGCAGAATCTTCTCTGAGCCCGGATTCTGCAGCAAATCCCCCCCAAAGAATATGTATGTGTGCAGCCAGGCAGCAAACGCTGTGCCCGGGTTTTGCCTTTCCCGGGCTCATAAAGAAGAGCCTTTGCAGTTTGCACCGCTGAGGAGGACCACAGTCAGAATACTGGTTTGAATTTTACTCCTTCTTATACCCATTGTTATTACTGCTGTATTATTGCATGTGCATGGAATGTAGGTATATGACCAGTTGGGATTACTTATAATATTAGGCACTTACAGTAGCATTCATTCTATTATACATTAGGTTGGTTTCTCACCCCAATACTCTTTGATGCTTTAGATCCTGGCAGGCAGGAGAGGCAGGGAAGCCTGGAAAAAATGTAAACAGAGAGGTTTACTCAGAAAGTGTCCACAAAGGAGGCACTTCATCCAAAGTGCCCTCCTATGTGGATTTACTTCTGAGTAAACCTCTCTGTTTACAATATTTCCAGGCTTCCAGCCGAAAGAAGGAGCGAGTTTAGGGCTTGCCTTGCCATAATACTTATTGGCAACGGAGGCGGGAGGGTGGTGAGAGAGAAGGAGGGTGCCCCCCCCCCTACGACCTAATAACGACACTTAAGAAAATCCTGGCCCCCGAAGTTCTATAAAGAAAGTCCACTTCCTGGTTGGCGTTCCAGATGCGGAAATACTCAAAAGTAGCATTTCTTACGAATTTCTTACGAATCATTTCATTTTCATAACTTTTTTCTCATGCCTACTATCTACTTACCTACCTATCTATCTCTATGCAATCTATCTATCTTATCTATCTGGAGGATTGCTGGGAGTTGAAGTCCAGGAATAGGAAATTGGAAATATGCAGGGATTGGGATGCTCTCAAACAAATTCAAGGAGAAGAAAGCTTGCAGCTTGGATCAACCTTCTCTCCTAAAGGGCCTGGTTTAGGGGATGCTGGGAGCTGTAGTCCAGATATGCGTGGATATGCTATTGTGTGTGTGTCGTTTGCCGGGGGAGTTGTTTTTGCCCATGCGCTGTAGCATCATTTTTGCCTTTTTATGTCCCTTCTTTTGTGTTTTTCAGTGTTTTTATGAGTGATGGTCACTTGTTGGCCTAATAGGTGTATTGTGTCCAAATTTGGTGTCAATTCGTCCAGTGGTTTTTGAGTTATGTTAATCCCACAAACGAACATTACCTTTTTATTTATATAGATAGTTTATTGGTCATAAAAACACTTTAAACAGTGCTACAGTAACTATCATAACTTTGCCATACAAAAACATGCACCTGAATGGCTCTCCTGCATATTCTAATAGCATACTCCATTTGTATGCTGTATGAATCTGGATTTACGCACGGCAATCTTTTCCTTCAGTCAGAGGACCAACAATTAGACTCCCGCAGCAAATGTAGAAAACTATCTCTGACTCAAAAGAAAATCATAGTAGGACTTAATTCTGCCATAAAGTAAATAGCCCAATAATACCCGGATGCAAGAAAGGCCAAATAACAAGGCTGAAAAAGAATCTCGTTGTCGAAACGTTTTCTTTTTTTTAAAAAAAAATGGCTCTCAAATTTTGGGAAGCAAAGAGAAACAATATGAAGTTAATTCAGCCACCATTCCACCATTTCTGCCTCCATTGTGGTTTTCAGAAGGAATTTACCGCACCGGTAATGCTAAAAGGCATTTCGGAAGCTCTCGAATGAGATGCTCACTCAATGCAACATTGATCGTGAATGCACTGATATTCACCATTTCTAATGGAAATTTCAAAGATGATGGCAATGGTAGGGAGAGTATATTGCAAAAAAAGCCCCAGCTTGGTGGGGAGAGGAAGGGAGAGGTTTTAAGGAAGATAGATCACTGTCTATTGTATTGCAATTTCTTTCCTGTTTTCTATTGTTCCCCTTTCCTCTCTTCCCCCGCACATTAAGAGCAACCTTTACTGGATTTTATTGAAACACTCTAATTCAGCCTTCTATTTCTGGCAGTCTGCTCGCCACTGCTCGCCAACATGGAACCGATCTCTTTAGCCCCTTCCACAAAGCCGAATAAAACCCCTCATTTTCTGCTTTGAACTGGGATATATGGCAGTGTGAACTTGGGGCCCTTCCACAAAGCCCTATATCCCAGAACAGGGGTACCCACACTTTTTCAGCATGCGAGCTACTTATAATAAAACCAAGTCAGAAGATCTACCGACCTCCTCAAGCCTGGAGAGGAGAGGGGAGGGGGCGGGGCTTGGTGGGGCCTGGCTCCGCCCCCTCTGGCTTCAGCTCTATCAGCAGCTTCTCCAGGCTTGAGGATGGCAGTGCCAAGCCAGCCTTGTGTTAGCTATGTTACCACTGGCTTGGCATTGTCATCCTCTAGCCGGAGAAGCTGCTGGTAGAGCTGCCAGCCAGAGGGCGGAGCCAGGCCACGCCAAGCTCTGCCCCCTCCTCTGGCTTTGGAGCTCCCAGTAGCTTCTCCAGGCTTGAGGATGGCAACGCCAAGCCAGCTTTGTGCTAGCTATGCCACCACTGGCTTGGCATTGCCATCCTCAAGCCTGGAGAAGCTGCTGGGAGTGCCGAAGCCGGGGGAGGGGGTGGGGCTTGGTGCGGCCTGGCTCCGCCCCCCTTTGAGAAGCGCCCCATCCGGCTGGGATCAACCTCCTTCTGTCCCGGGATCGACTGGTCGATCGCGATCGACTTCCTGGGCAGCCCTGTCCCAGAACATCAAGGCAGGAAATCCCACAATATCTACTTTGAACTGGAACATGTAGCAGTGTGGACTCAGATAACCCAGTCCAAAGCACATATTATGGGATTTTTGATATTCTTGATATTCTGGGTTATATGGCTGTGTGGAAGGGCCCTCAGATAACCCAGTTCAAAACAGATATTATGGGATTTTTCTGCCTTGATAATCTGGGTTATATGGCTGCGTGGAAGGGACCTTCTTCCCACCAAATGAGCCTGGGAAGATGTTGGTATTGGATAAGACTGAAATATCAGGCCTCATGCAAGCCCCCATGTGAATAGTGCTGGTCTTGTCCGTAGACACCTCCAAGGTCATGTGACCGGCATGACTGCATTGAGTGTCGTTACCTTCCTGCCAGAGCAGGACCTATTGATCTACTCACATTTGCATGTTTTCAAATTAAGAACATAAGAACATAAGAAGAGCCATGCTGAATCGGACCTCAGCCCATCTAGTCCAGCATTCTGTATCACACAGTGGCCCACCAGTTGTACACGGGGATCTCGAGCAGAAGGGAGGGCAAAACCCTGACCTGCTCCCGACCCCCCACAACCAGTACCCAGGGAAATCCTGCCTACCTCAACCAACTCCGAGGTGGCACTTGAATGTCCTTTTCAGTAACTACCAATACACTTGGTATCCATGAATCTGTCTAATCCTGCCTTGAAGCTGTCCAGGCTGACAGCTGTCACAACCTCCTCTGGAAGTGAGTTCCATAACCCAATGACCCTCTGGGTGAAGAAATATTTCCCTTTATTAGTCCTAAATTTCCTACCTTGGAGCTTCAGGGAGTGCCCTCTAGTCCTAGTGTTTTGTGACAAAGAAAATAATTTTTCTTTATTCACCTTTTCTATCCCATGCATGATTTTATACACTTCGATCAAGTCACCTCTTAAACGCCGTCTTTCAAGGCTGAAAAGACCAAGGTTGGCAGAAGCTGGGGCTAACAGTGGGAGCTCACCCCGCTCCCTGCAATCTTTTCAGTCAGCAAATTCAGTAGCTCAGCGCTTTAAACTACTGTGCCACAAGGGGCTCCTTACCGGAGATCAATGTATACAACACAGAATTTGTTTGTTGTTTAAGAGAATGTTCTCAGGATTTGACACTGTATGTAACCATAGCTTTTGGTTGTTTACTTTAGACACATAATATTGTAGCTACAGCCTTTCTAGAATAACTCAGATTATGGAGCTCAGCAAATAAGGCAGACCATGAAGACACCATACAGTTGACTCTTTAGTTATTACTGATATCAATAATGGAACAGAGAGAAAGGTTTCTCCGGAAAACCTTTGAGCTCTAATGGTCTCATCAAGCAAGACACTGGCCTTCAAGTAGCTTGGGCCCAAGCTGCATAGGGCATGATTATCAGCACTTTCCAATTCAAATTACAAAAAAGAGATTCCATCTAAACATTAGGAAAAAGTTACTGACAGTAAGAGCAATTCAGTAGTGCAACTAACTGTTTAATGGAGGTAGCAGACTTTTTTTTTCCTTTGGAGATCTTTAAACCAAGGCTGGATGGCCATTTTTAGGAGTTCTTTACCTAGGTTTTCCTGCATGGCAGGGGTTGGACTAGATCAGTGGTTCCCAACCTTTGGTCCTCCATTTGTTTTGGACCCCAACTCCCAAAAATCCCAGCCATTTTACCAGCTGTTAGAAATTATGGGAGCTGAAGTCCAAAACACCTGGAGGACCAAAAGTTGGGAACCACTGAGGTCTCTTAGGTACCTCTCAATTCTGCAAACCTACAATTCAGTTAAAGGTGGAGGGATACTTTCTCCTTTCCTAGTTACAATTTCTTTAATCTCTTAGCAGAGGGGTTTCATTCTCATTTTCAAAGTGGTCCACATCAACCTTACGTTTACCTTCAAAGGGCCATTTGTAATTGTAAGACTGTATAAATGTATAAATGTAACTGTGTTGCCCTAGCAGTGGATGCCAGGGGGGGGGGGGCACATAAAATAATATGTTGGGCCAGATTCGTCCCACGGGCCTTGCATTTGACACATGTGCCTTAGAACAGGCTGACCAGAGATCGGAAGGTATGGACTCCCACCTGCATTATTCTTAACATTTAGCCATATTGGTAATGAAGTCGCTATGTTTATTGCGGATTTTTCTTTGTTAAATGTATGGTTTGTATTATTACATTTGTATTGTGTTAGATGATTAAATGTTAGACAGACCACAAAGGGTTAACGGAGAGTATTAGAGTGCCTGGCCTCTGAGAAGTTCCATTGCCATAGCAACAGGAGGCGGAGCCTACAACTAGCCTTAGAATTTCCAGATTTGAAATTCATTAGTTAGTCAGTAGCGGTTAGACCGGCTGGTGGCAGTTTTGAGAGGTTGTTCTTATCTGTTCTGAGGAGAACAGAATAAAGGCTGTGTTTTGATACTGCAGAAAGGCAGTTAGGTTTTAGAAAGCCTTTAAAGACCACTGTTTGTAGGTTAGGCTGAAAAGCTAACCTAGAAGATAGATAAAAGGCCTATAAGTGGGCAAAGTATCTATAATATTGTTGAGTCAGTGTTTGGAGAAATACAGTCGAGCATTGTATTTAGAAACTTAGTAACCTTAAGATATGTGCCTCTAAGAAGATATTGTAACTAACTAAGCTCTGTGTACCTTAAAACCTACACACTTTAAACCTTGTTAACAAATTAACTGTTAAAGTTCTTTATTCATAAATCTCTCTCAGTAACCTCTTTCGGTGCAAGGTTTAGAAACATCGGGTGGTCAAGAATTATTTGCATGGGCAAATTTTAGCCGTCCAGGTGTTTTGGACGTCAACTGTTAGGAATTGTGGGAGTTGAAGTCCATAACACCTGGAGGGCTGAAGTTTGCTCATGGCTCGGTTAGAGTGAACAAGACTCTTAAGCAAGAATTACTTTTACTTGAATACCTATTCATTGTTGCAATAGTTATGCAATAGCTGCAAAGAAGAGTTAAAGCATTTAGTTCTTCCTTTTGCCTCTGCAGACCTCATTTCCCTGGCAATAGTACAGGACATTTGTGGTGCTTTCGGTGAACGGCCAAGAAACAGGAGTATCTGCAGTCTATGTTGTTCATATCTTGTGGACTGCCTGTACACCACTAGATCAACCCAAATAGCGTCCCAGACTTCTTTGTATCTGGCTACACACATGCACATTCACGCAGAGAGGAAAAATGAGTCCTTTAAATCCCATGAATAAAGTTTGATCGTGGATTGAACACAGCAGGCTTTTCTGCCAGATGCCGCGTTGAACAGAGCCTGCCATGCATGTTCAGAATCAATTGGCTAAAAGGCAGTGATAACAACTTTATGTTTAATTTTACAAAACTATGCTGTGATACAAATTGAGCAACAAAATGGCCAGCAGTCATACAAAACCACTAAATGAGTAAGCCCATTTTATAACTATGGCATGCATCCTATTGACTGTACTGGCCGCATGCCGCATGTTGCGCTGCGCTGTCGGTGTAATTTTATGTGATCCGCCCCGAGCCTGCCGGGAGGAGCGGAATACAAGAATGAAATATAAATGAATAAAATAAATAATGGTAGTCCTGGCTAAAACAGAAGCATAGGATCTATGGGTTGATTCACTAGTCCAGTGTTTCCCAACCAGTGTGCCATGAGCGATCATCAGGTGTGCCGTGGGAAATTGGAACCTCCAATACCCTTTCTTCCCCCTCCTACCAAACACTTTTTCTTCTCCACTCGGGCTCCCTTCTTCCCAGCCTCTTCTGCCACCATTTTAATCCAAGGGGGCAGCGTGAGCAGGTTATGTTCAGGAGGGTAGGGGGGGAGGAAGACGTGACCTGTGTGAGTGCTACTGCGCAGACTCGCCCCACGTCTTCATCCCTCCCCCCTCGGATCAAAAGGAACATGCTCACGCTGCCCCCTCGGATCAAAATGGCGGTAGAAGAGGCTGGGAAGAAGGGAGCCCGAATGGAGAAGAAAAAGTAAGTGTTCGGTAGGAGGGAGAAGAAAGGGTACAAAGGGGAAGGGGGAGGAACTATAAATCCCAGAAACTGTAACTCCCAAATGTCAAGATCTATTTTCCCCAAACTCAATCTGTGTTCACATTTGGGCATATTGAGTATTCATGCCAAGTTTGGCCCTGAGCCAACATTGTTTGAGTCCACATGATATAGGTGAACTAAAACTCCAAAACTCAAGGTCAATGCCCGCCAAACTCTATAGTATTTTGGCTTGGTTATGGGAGTTCTATGTGGGAAGTTTGATTCCATTCCATCATTGGTGGAGTTCAGAATGCTCTTTGATTGCGGATGAACTATAACTCCCAGCAACTACAACTCCCAAATGACAAAATGAATTTTTGACTGATGGTCCCTCCTTGGGTTAGTATTAGTATATTTGTGGCCAAATTTGGCAACAATTTGTCCAGTGGTTTTTATGTTAATCCCACAAATGAGCATTACATTTATATATATATATATATATATATAGAGAGAGAGAGAGAGAGAGAGAGAGAGAGAGAGAGAGAGAGAGAGAGAACACAACAGTGCAGGCAGAAAAGCAAAACTCAGAGAGAGACTGACAGCTGTTGAGCAAGACCTTCATGTGTGTCTTTCTGCCATTCCTGCCAGGATATCTATGTTGTCTTCATCGAAACAGGCCCAGGTTTCACACTGAGTGTATAAATACATTTTAAAAACATACTAACTATATGTATTACTGTGTTAGAGTGTCATTTTGGTTGGTGGTGTGCCCCAGGATTTTGTAAATGTAAAAAATGTGCCGCAGCTCACAAAAGGTTGAAAAACACTGCACTAGTCCACCATTGATTTAATAGGTCTTCTCTGTGTCAAGTAGAGAATGACTTAGATCAGAAGATAAATTATCTGAAATAAAGTTTCAGAAGGTAGAAACTTTATTTCAGGTAACAGAGTAGCCAGCAATAATCATCATCATCATCATCAGTTTCTCACTTGTTAATCGCCCTCCATTAAAATGCTCCAGGCAATTTACATAAAAACAATTGCATAAAAACATTACACAATACCAAACAGACTGCATTAAACATTAAAAGCTCTGCTAAAAAGCCAGGTCTTGAGTGGCTGAGCAAAGGGTTGCAAGTCACACATGGCCCTCAAGTGGGGAGGCAAGGAGTTCCACAAGACAGGGGCAGAAATGGAGAAGGCCCTACGTCTTGTGCTCTCGAGACGTACTTCCCTGGGGCCTGGAACATACAGTAAGTTTAGTTGGAGGAGTCGTGGCGACCACTGGCGGTGAAGAGGGGAGAGGCGGTCTCTGAGATATGCTGGCCCCTGACCATAAAGCGCCTTAAAGGTCAGAACCAACAACCTAAACAGGGCCCGGAATTCCGTTGGAAGCCAGTGCAAATGTAACAGAGTTGGAGTTATGGTCCAAGGTAGCATTTGCAGTTTGAGTGCTGGACTGCATCTCTGGATACCAGGGTTTGAATCCCCACTCAGCCATATGCAAGTCACATACTCTCAGCCCCAGAAAACCTTGTGCTAACATTTGCCTTAGGGTCCCTGTAAGTCGAAATGACTTAAAGGCACACAATAGCAAACATTAGATCATTTGAAATGTTTTTTTCAGAACTCATTGCAAGTTTTATAGATATTTAACTTAACTTGAATTTACTTGGGCTGATACCCTATTCAGCAGTTATGATATTGTAAGATGGTCTTAGGCAGGGGTCGGGAACCTTTTTGGCTCAGAGAGCCATGAAAGCAAAATATTTGGAAATTTATTTCAGTGAGAGCCATATAATATATATAATATATTTTAAGACTGAATTCAACTAAATGTGAGTATATATGTACATACAATGAGAAAAGGATTCCCCCAACAGAAGGACGGGACACTTCAGACCTGGCTCTGCAAAAGGCATGCTCAGGACTCTGGGAAGAAAGAGAAGACGGAAGGAAGGGGGAAAGAGAGAAAGAAAGACAGAGGAAATAAAGGAGGGAGGGGGAGAGGAAGAAAGAAAAGAAGAATGAACTATGGAAAAGGAAGAAAAGAAAAGCAGGAGAGAGACAAGGAGGGGAAAAGAAAGAAGGAAATGGGAAGGGGGAAAGGAAAGGGTGGGGAAAAGAAAGGAAAGGGAGTGAGGAAAAAGTAAAATAATGAAGGGAAACAAAAATAAAGAAGGGGAGAGAGGGGGAAGTGAAAAGAAAGGAAGGAGAAGGAAAGGAAGACTTGGGGGAAAGAATAGAAGAGAAAGGAAGGAAGGAAGGAAGGAAGGAAGGAAGGAAGGAAAGAAGGAAGGAAGGAAGAGGGAGGAAGGAAGGAGGAAAGAAGGAAGGAGAGAATGGAGGAAAGAAGGAAGGAGAGCAGGAGAAGGAAAAGGAAGGAGAGCAGGGAGAAAGAAAGGAAGGAAGAGGAAGGAAGAGGAAGAATGGAGGAAAGAAGGAAGGGGAGAGAGGGAGGGAAAGGGAAACATTTGCGTCACTCCTCCCCGCTGCATGCTGGGAAACCGAGCCCCGGGCCGCTCTGGAGAGCCAGATGCAATCATGAAAAGAGCCACACCAGGCTCCCGAGCCATAGGTTCCCTACCCCTGGTCTTAGGATTTCATATTTGGTGGGGAGTCACATTCATTGTTATGAATGAATGGACATGACCCAAAACCTACACCTAGAGGCACTATGACTGGAGATCTGGGTGGTGGGAAATCCAGAGCATGATCCTGGTCACAGGATGTCTTGAGACAAGCAGCTGCAACAGGACCCCAAAAGGTTTTCCCCGTTACAAGTTCTCGAGGTACCACACATTGGGGCAATGCAGATTTTGGGGGAAGTTGTTCTCAATCATAATGATGACAGAGCTCTGTCAGCAAAGTTTGCAAGGACAACAGGATCTCATCATAAGAGTTTACAACATTTTCTATGTCTTAAGAGACATTTCCTTCAGCATTTTTCTATCAAACTTAGACCTTATGACAGGAATGGACAAACTTTAGCCTTCCATGTGTTTTGGACTTCAACTCCCACAATTCCTAACAGCCAGTAGGCTGTTAGGAATTGTGGGAGTTTGAATCCAAAACACTTTGAGGGCCAAAGTTTGCCCATGCCTGCCTTCTGATTACTTTATGGCCTTACCTCTTCACTCTTCCACTTTAACAGATATGTGTCGTCCATAGAATCCCATTGGGAGAAAAACAAGATATAAATTAAATTGGTAGATGGAATGAAGGTTCACTTTGAATCGCTGGTACTCATTATGACAGTCCCTATAGTCACATAGATTCCTTGACTGTCTCCGTCCGTACCAATTAACAAGTTGTAGAAATGTTTGATCTCCAACAGGAGTAAGTCATTTCTGAAGCCATTGAGTTTTAGCTATCTAGTCCAGTTTTGCATTATGACATGGGTAACTCACAGTCTGTTTTTGTCACTTTGTCACAATTTTTAAAAGCCGTAATGCCCCATAGGCACGAGGCACAACCACCCACCCTAAAGACTATTTTGTCTATAGAAATACAAAGCGAGTAATGATGTAATTATAAATCTCCTTTAAGGAATCTTGCCAGCTTTTCTCCCCTACAACTAACAATATCATTATCAAATTTGGATCGTGACGTGCAGTGACAAGATCATGTTTTGACAATTTTATGAAGGCGGAAAAGATGGAATACAATGTCATTGTACTGTTTACTGCGGGAGCTTCTGGAAGTGTAATTATTCAATCAAGCAGTTGATAACAGGAGTTCAAAAGAAAACCATGAATGTATCTGAGTTAACTAATATTGCCGTACTTAAAAAAAGTACACTGAATAATTTATATGTACTTTTCAAGACAGGCAGAATTTTGGCCCATATGGTCACCCTGGAAGTCCTGTCAAACTTAGAGCAAGAGGTCAAATGTCAGGGTACAATATGCCAGCAATGTAGCATGACCCATGTGGCACTACTAAGACTGCAACAACAGCTGTCGTGGCTAGTTTTGCATCAGCTCCCCACCCACCCAACAGCTCTCACAAAGTACTGAGGGGAAATGCCATATAATGCATTTAATACACGCATTGACAAATAGAAAGGAGCTCTCTCACCTACCTCTGTAGCTATTATACAAAAAATATCTATAGTTGGTTCTCTACATATAAGGCTTTCAGTTTTGTAAATTTGATTATTCAAGAACGTGATTAATATGTTATATCTAGTAATCTCTATATCCTCCAGTGCAATTCTGTTGTCAACATCCGCAACTTCTGCTGTTACAGTACATTATTATGTGTGGGACCCAGTTAAGTGATCAAGGACTTTATCACATGCAAGTCTCCTGTCCCCCCATTTCCATATGCTTCTAAACCATTTCTGCCTATCGTTCATGTCGGTGTTTCCCAACCAGTGTGCCGCGGCACACTAGTGTGCCGTGAGTGATCATCAGGTGTGCCGTGGGAAATTGGAAACTCCAATACCCTTACTTATTAAAGGAGCGCCGCTACGTCACAGTACAAAATGCACAATTAATCATACATAATCATACGCAAAAAATACATTCAAAGTAACCAATCCTGCTGGGGAAAATCAAAAGTCTTACATAAGGTAGTTTGGTGTGGTCACCACAGAGTGCGGAGGAGTTGCGAACCAGGAAGTAGCGAGTTCACAGAATGCTCCTCTATGGAAAACTCACGATATTTGATGAAATCACAGGAGTAAGTGCAAAAAACAAAGAGTGTCCTCATGATGTTATCCAATGTCAGTTCCGGGATCCGCACAATAACACAGTCAGTTTGCGGACAATTTAAAGAAGCAGCAGCATAATCAAGGCGACAAGGTAGAAAATCACGTAGATAATCACATATATTCAAACCGCCAGAGGCTGAAGATAGATGTGGCGATGGAATCGAAAGCTGGCATGGGCAAACTTGGACCTTCCAGGTGTTTTGGACTCCAACTCCCACCATTCCTAGTAGCCTCAGGCCCTTTTCCTTTCCCCCCTCAGCCACTTAAGCAGGAAAGGGTGTCAGGCTGTTAGGAACGGTGGGAGTTGAAATCCAAAGCACCCGGAGGGCCGAAGTTTTCCCATGACTGACAGCTGTTGAGCAAGACCTTAGTGTGTGTCTCTCTGCCATTCCTGGCAGGATATCTATGTTGTGTTCATCGAAACAGGCCCAGGTTTCACACTGAGTGCATGAATACATTAAAAAACATATTAACTATATGTATGACTGTGTTAGCGTGTCATTTTGTGTCATTTTGGTTGGTGGTTTGCCCCAGGATTTTGTAAATGTAAAAAGTGTGCCGCGGCTCAAAAAAGGTTGAAAAACACTGGTTCATGGTATTTTGTCGGTGAACTGCTTTAGAAGTGTAGAAAAATATAGCCATGCTCTGGTTACATCCTGAATAGACTACTGCAATGCACTCTACAAGGGCTTGCTTCTGAAGATGGCTCGGAAGCTTCAGCTAGTCCAATGCTCGGCAGCCAGCTTGCTCACAGGAGCGGGATACAGGGAGTGTACAACTCCCTTGCTACACCAGTTCCACTGGCTGTCTGTTAGTTTCTGGGCTCAATTCAAAGTGCTGGTGCTCACCTATAAAACCCTAAATGGTTCCGGCCCAGTTTACCTGTCCAAACGTATCTCCCCCTACAAACCGTCTAGGACCTTAAGATCACCCAGGGAGGCTGCCATCGCAGTCGTGAGACATCGCAGAGAGACAGGGTCTTCTCTGTGGTGGCCCCTTGGCTGTGGAACTCCCTCCCCAATGAGGTTAGATTTGCCCCTCCCTCCTGACCTTCCGGAAGAAGCTTAAATCCTGGTTATGGCATCAGGCATTCACATAATAGCTTGTTTACTGGGAAAGATAAGATTCATTGGACTGGACTTGGACTGCTTTGGATGATGATTTTAATTCTGGTTATTTTAATCTGGCGAGCGGGTTCTTATTGTATATTTAGAATTATTTTAATTTTGCGGATGTATTTACTATGGTGGGGCCCTGCTCTCAGTCCCACCACTTTCGCAATCACGTCTGGCGGGAATGAGAGACAGGGCCTTTTCTGTGGTGGCCCCTCGGCTATGGAACTCTCTCCCGATTGAGATCAGATCTGCTCCCTCCCTCCTGTCCTTCGGGAGCCTAGTGAAAACCTGGCTATGGAATGAAGCATTCTCAGAATAATGGCTGAGGCCGGATTGAACACACATACGGACTGAGTTGGACATGATTTTATCTTGGCGATTTGGCTTATTTGTAATATTATTCTATATGTATTTTAATCTTTTGTTGTTGTATGATGTTTTTAGACTGTATTATTGCATTGAATCCTTGCTGTGAGCCAGTCTGAGTCCCTCTACACTACAGAGATAGAGAAGATCGGGATATAATAGTTTTAAATAAATAAATAATAAATAATGTGTTTTATATTATGTTTGGCATTGAATTGTTGCCTGTTTGGAAGCTGTTCTGAGTCCCTCCGTGGAGTTGGTGGGTGAGGGGTATAAATGTTTTAAATAAATAAATAAATAAATAAATAAATAAATAAAAATGGGGGAGGACTGCCTTATGAGCTCCTGATGTTTCTGGAAATGGGAGAAAGTGCTTATTTACAAGTGGGATGAGATCTCTCAGATTCACCTGTGTTGAATCATTCCAGTAGAGCAGAGTTTCTCAAACTGTGTTCCTCCAGATGTTTTGGACTTCAGCTCCCACAATTCTTAACAGCTGGCAAGCTGGCTGGAATGTCTGGAAGCTGAAGTCCAAAAAGACCTGGAATAGCAGAGTTTGAGAAACTATGTTTTACTGGAATGATTCAACACAGGTCAATCTGGCAGATCCCATCCCACATGTAAGTAAGCCCTTTATCTCATTTCCAGGTCCATCAGGAGCTCGGAATACAGTAGAGCAGTGGTTCTCAACCTGTGGATCCCCAGATGTTTTGGCCTTCCACTCCCAGAAATCCTAACAGCTAGGAAACTGGCTGGGATTTCTGGGAGTTGTCGGTCAAAATTTATTTATTTATTTATTTACTTTATTTATATTTCACTCTTCTCACCCCGAAGGGGACTCAGAGCGGATTACAGTACACATACTTGCAGACAATCACTGCAGTTCAACATATGACATATAAACATGTGACACTTATCACAATACAGAACAGTACATACATTTTTGACATTTAGACAAACAGAGGCAAACTTTCTGGCCACCAGGGGGAGCAGACGCATTCCTCATCACTCTCAGCGTTTCCTTCCAGCATCGCTTTGTTGTGTCTTCCGCATTCCTCAGCGATTCTTTTATGGCCTCATAAATCAGTTTAAATTTGCCTCCCCACTTTAATGTGGTACCTTTATCTCCTACTTGACAATGTAACTGTCTTTCGGGCTGCAAAGGTCGGCAGCAGGCTACACTTAAGGTCGAGAATCCACCTCGACCTGGGCAGGCATCGAACTCATGACTTACTGGTCAGAGGGATCTTATGCAGCTGACACTTAGCCAGCTGCGCCACATTCCCGGTGCATTCCTGGGGACCCACATGTTGCAGTAGAGGAATGAGTGTTCCTATGGGTGTTCTCCTACTGAGTATTGACGCTCCACTTCTTTTCCAAAATCATGCTACACGAGCTTCATATGGTAATTTAAAAAAATATTTTTAATCATTATGAATAGCTTAGTTGTAAGACGTAATCACTTTATTTTCATTGTATATTCGCCTTCATAGTAATTTTGGCTTTCAAATGCGAAGTTTCAGACTTTTGCGATTTTGATGTTTTTTCTGATTTTAGAGGGGGGGAAAGAATGCAGAGTGGGTGGGGACTGCATTTACTTGTGTGATGGAATAGGATAAAGATCATTTTGGGAGAAAGGGTCGAAAATAAGAGCATGTGGTAGAACCTGAAAAAAATAAACTATGGGAAAACACGCTATGCTAAGAAGACAGCCCCCCACACACACACACACTTTCTGCAACTCATGGGATGAGGTCCCAAGTGAACACATTGTGATAGCAGATCTCAGCCCAAGTGGTTTCAGAACTGGACTCTGGAGACCTTTAATGCATTCAATACATCAAAGAAAACCCGATATTATTTTCACAATATTTCTGTGAGGCAGATCAGGCTTGGAATATGTGACTGGCCCAATGTCATAGCTCAGTAGAGATTATAATCAGTGGCTGGAATCTGCGATCACAGTTATAAAAGCTAGTTACACATCTGTATCCGATGTATCCAATGTGAGGGGGCGGGGGAGGGAATGGCGCCCCCCCTCACCATCGACCTCGCCCCCTTGTCAAGGAAGGAGGGCACGAGGTGTGCCGCAAAGAGGAGGAGGCGGAGGGAAGCCCCGCCCCTAGGGCCGATGCCAGCACCGGCGGCGGGGCTTCCCTTCCTTCCTCCTCCTCGCGCGCGCCCTCCTTCCTTGACTCAAGAAAGGAGGGCGTGCCGCGAAGAGGAGGAGGCGGAGGGAAGCCCCGCCTCCGGGGCTGATGCCGACACCGAGGGCGGGGCTTCCCTTCCTTCCTCCTCCTTGTGCGCGCCCTCCTTCCTTGAGTCAAGGAAGGAGGGCAGCGCCGCGAGGAGGAGGAGGGAGGAGGTGGGGGTGTGTAGTAGAGGTTGGTTTGGGGGCGTAATTCCAAAGTGTGGCCTAGGTGCCAAAAGGGGTTAATCCGGGCCTGACTACCTTCCATTTTACAGGGCATTGATGACTTTTCCATTGCCATGTTGTCTCATTATGAGTCCATAATACAACAGCTTCCTTTTCATCATTTTGGCTTCAAGTGACGGTTTGTGGGCTTGATTAGCTATAAACTCTATATTTATTGGTCATTTCAACAGCCCATGGTCCCCCTAGATCTCTCCTCCAGCACCACATTTGAAATGAATTGATTTTTCTCTGTGTCAACTTTTTTCACTATTCAACTTTCATACCCATACATAAAAACCGGAACACAGTGACATTGATGTTTCTGGGTTTAGTATTTAATGATTTAAAAAATCCTTTATGGCTATTGCTTAGTTCCATCACGTATGTCTTTCCAAGTCTATGCTTGTAGCTATAGAGCAGGCATGGGCAACTTTGGCCCTCCAGGTGTTTTGGATAATTGTACCTATCTAGTTTTGCCAGTTCAAGTAGGGGATAATTTTTCATGTGTCAGGAAAATGTATATCTTTTCTTTTGGGGATCTAAAGCAGTGTTTTTCAACCTTTTTTGAGCCGTGGCACATTTTTTACATTCACAAAATCCTGGGGCACACCACCAACCAAAATGACACAAAATGACACTCTAACACAGTAATACATATATTTAATATGTTTTCAAATGTATTTATACACTCAGTGTGAAACCTGGACCTGTTTCGATGAACACAACATAGATATCCTGGCAGGAATGGCAGAAAGACACAAACTTCCCTGACAGAACTCCCATAACCAAGAGAAAATACTATAAGAGTTTGGTGGGCATTGACCTTTGGTTTTGGAGTTGTAGTTCACTTATATCCAGAGAGCACTGTGGACTCAAACAATGTTGGATCAGGACCAAACTTGGCATGAATACTCAATATGCCCAAATGTGAACACAGATGGAGTTTGGGGAAAATAGACCTTGACATTTGGGAGTTACGGTTTCTGGGATTTATAGTTAACACACAATCAAAGAGCATCCTGAACTCTTGCAATAATGGAATTGAACCAAACTTGGCATATTGAACTCTCATTACCAACAGAAAGTATTGAAAGGGTTTGCTTGGGAATTGACCTTGAGTTTGGAAGTTGTAGTTCACCTACACTCAGAAAGCACTGTGGACTCAAACAATGTTATGTTATGTTGTTGTTTGTTTTCTATCTAGAATGACAATGTTGGAAGGAGGCTCACCACTTTAAGGTCCCTAAAACAGGCATGGGAAAACTTCGGCCTTCTGGGTGCTTTGAACTTCAACTCCCACCATTCCTAACAGCCTGAGGCCCTTTCCTGCTTAAATGGCTGAGGGGGGAAAAGGAAAAGAGCCTGAGGCTGCTAGGAATGGTGGGAATTGGAGTCCAAAACACCTGGAAGGTCCAAGTTTGCCCATGCCAGCTTTCGACAGAGACCTCTTCCTCCCCCTTCCCCTTCGCACCCTTTCTTCCCCCTCCTGCCGAACACTTACTCTTTCTTCTACACTGCCACTTCTGCCGCCATTTTGATCAGAGGGGGCAGCATGAGCGTGTTCAGGAGGGGGGAGGGAGGAAGACGTGACCCGTGCGGGCGCCACTGCGCAGACTCACCCCAGAGCAAAGCGAGGCAAAGCGAGCAGAGCAAGGCTGGAAAGAAGGGAGCCCGAGTGGAGAAGAAAAAGTGTTTGGCAGGAGGGGGAAGAAAGGGTATTGGAGGTTCCAATTTCCCACGGCACATCTGATGATCGCTCACGGCACACTGGTTGGGAAACACTGATCTAAAGAAGTTGAGGGTTTTTTTTAAAAAAAAGAGTTAAATTAGTTAAAACCAAAACTGCAAGGCTTTTCCTTCTCTACTAGCACGGACTGAAGGGACTTGTAATCCAACATCTGGAGGGCCACAAGTTGGCTATGTCTGCTGTACTGGAAGATTGTGTGTATGTGTATCTATAAGCCAAGGGTAGGCATCATGTGGCCCTCCAGATGCTCTTGGTCTACAGCCCTCATCAACCCAAACCTGCTTAGCTAATGGTGAGGATGCTGGGAGTTGTATGGAAGGTGGAATGATTCCCCACCCTGCTATAGGATGTAATAATATGGTATGTGTATTTGTGTACATGCTTTCCAGTTGCCTGCCAACTTATGGCAACTTTGTGCATTTTTCAAAGAGTTCTCTTAGATAAAAAATACTCAGAGGTGGGTTTGTTAGTTTCTTCTTCTGAAAAGAAGCACCTGGTATTTGTTGGCGGTCTCCCAACCCAGTACTAACTAGGCTGACTTGGCTTGGTTTTCAAGATCAAGCAAGCTCTGGGGCATTTAGGGCAGTGTTTCCCAACCTGGGGGTTGTCACGAGGGGGTCTCAGAGGGGTCACCATAAACCATCAGAAAACAGCGAAGGCTGAAGATCTCTTCACCTGCCCTTCTCTTCCTTGTTGGAAACAGACGGCGAATCTTCCCACCAAAAGCCCTCCTCCGCAGTGATTGACCAGCCTCTCAGCCAAGGGGAGGCTGTTATTGAGTCAAAGCACGAAGAGGAGAACATGCATGATTGGAGCATGGCAGTGTGGTGTCCATGTGTGGGTGAGGGAGAGCATGTGATGTTGGAGGGAGGCTCGCACCAGCAAGTCCCTTCAAGGCATGGGGGTTCTATGTGGGAAATTTGGCCCAATCCTCTCATTGGTAGGGTTCAGAATGCTCTTTGATTGTAGGTGAACTATAAATCCCAGCAATTACAACTCCCAAATATCAAGGTCTATTTTCCCAAACTCCACCAGTGTTCACATTTGGGCATATTGAGTATTTGTGCCAAGTTTGGTTCAGATCTATCAGTGTTTGAGTCCACAGTTCTCTCTGGATGTAGGTGAACTACAACTTCCAAACTTAAAGTCAATGCCCACCAAACCCTTCCATTATTTTCTGTTAGTCATGGGAGTTCTGTGTTTCAAGTTTGGTTCAATTCCATCATTGGTGGAGGTCAGAATGCTCTTTGATTGTAGATGAACTATAAATCCCAACAACTACAACTCCCAAATGACAAAATCAATCCCCACCCCACCAGTATTCAAATTTGGGCATATTGGGAATTTGTGCCAAATTTGGTCCAGTGAATGAAAATACAGCTTGCATATTAGATATTTATATTCCGAGTCACAAGAATAGCAAAATTACAATTATGAGGTAGCAACAAAAATAATTTTATGGTTGGGGTCACCACAATATGGGGAACTGTATTAAGAGGTTAGGAAGGTTGAGAAACACTGATTTAGGTTATTTAGGAGTTGCTATAGATCAGGGGTGCCCATTACGTTGATCATGATCGACTGGTCGATCGCGAAGGCCGTAATGGTGGCTCGCAGGCAAGGATATGGCGCTGCTCCTGCTGCTTGCAGGGGGGGAGGAAGGGCCTGGCGGTGGCGGCGAAGAAGAAGGGGCCAGGGGGCCGCCTCCTTCAGCCATTTCCCCTCTGCGTGCACCAGCCAGCCAGCCTCCAATCGGGAGTGTAGCTGCTCTGTAGAGGCGCCGCCCCGCACGCTCGAGGGAGGGAGGAGGGGTGACGTCACTCGGCCCCCGGCCCCTTCCCAGCGGTCGCAATTTTAGGAGGAGGAAAGGCCGCCAGAGAGGCTGAGGTGAGCAGAGGGAGGGTCGGAAAGGGGTGGAGTGTCCCCCTCCCCATGAGGAAGAGGCCCGCCCACCTGTCCATCATTATTTGAGTCCACAGTGCTCTCTGGATGTAGGTGAACTACAACTCATAAACGTCAAGGTCTACTTCCCCCAAACTCCATGCGTGCTAACATTTGGGCATATTGAGTTTTCATGCCAAGTTTGGTCCAGATCCATCATTGTTTGAGTCCACAGTGCCCTCTGCATGTAGGTGAACTACAATTCCCAAACTCAAGGTCAATTCTCACCAAACCTTTCTAGTGTTTTCTGTTGGTCATAGGAGTCCTGTGTGCCACATTTGGTTCAATTCTATTGTTTTGGAGTTTTTCCCTTCTGGCAGAAGGAGGTTGGACTGGATGGCCCTTGGAGGTCTCCTTCTACTCTAGGAACCTGTTGTTGTTGTTGTTGTTACTATTATTATTATTAGCAGAGGCAGAATGAATATTATCATCATCATTATTATTAATAAATTCAGGGGCGTACTCACATTTAGTTGAATTCAGTCTTAAAATATATTATATGGCTCTCATTGAAATAAATTTCCAAATATTTTGCTTTTATGGCTCTCTGAGTAGTGGGTAGGTAGATCATTTTGACTTGGTTGTTTAATGTGTAGCTCGCATGTTGAAAAAGTGTGAGCACCCCTGCTATAGATGACTGACTACTTACCATACTTTGAAAACAGGCATCTGATGGAATTTAGGAGTACCTCTGGCTCAACATACAATTAATGGGCTTATATCGCTGATTAAAATACTGGTAGATGCCCCCTGAAGAGTTGCCTTCCTGTCTATCCTCTGTTTGAGCCATGCCTACTCTCCTTACCATGCCTTTAGTTCTTTTATCGCTTCTTGTCTTGAGAACTCTCCCAGTGATGCTGAGTGTATGTGACAGACAGATTGACTATGTCCAGACTTCCACAGACAGACAATAACAACGCTTGGTATAATTGCCCTTGGCAAGTAGAACGAGTTTATATTCCTTCCAAGTTCAGGCTCAGAGTTGTCAGCATGAATGCTCCTAATTTACGAGATCCTTAGGCAGGCTTGCAAGGAAGCAGCAACCAAAACCAACAAGTAATCTGCTACCATACTAAAAGACTGTAAACAGGGGGCCGAGAACCAGATTCTGCCTGATCTTGGAAACTAAGCAGTTTCTGGAGATTCAAACTTTAAAAGTCATTATCCCATCGACAAGGATACTATCAATCCCTACCAGCTCCTGAAGGAAGTTTATTAGGGATTGCTGATCTTCCTTCCTTCCATTTATTAGTCAATTGCAGTGTTTCCCAACTGGTGTGCCGTGGCACATTAGTGTGCCGTGAGCGATCATCAGGTGTGCCGTGGGAATTGGCACTCTTCCCCCTCCTAGCAGCTCTTTCTCCCTCTTTCCCTCCTCAAAGATTCTCCCCGAGGCAAAGGAAAGGCTCCGCCGAATGCCAGGGCCAGGCCCGCCTTGAGGAAACCTTCAGGAGCCTCGACTCACCATGGCTCCAGCTCCCACTCAGGGCTGCTTCGGCCTCCCGATGCTCCCAGGTTCTCTCACTGCCCAGTTCACCGACGTGGAGCTTCCGGCTTTGGCTGTTCTTGCGGGAAATCCAAGCCAACGTGAAAACACCAACTCAATCACTTCCGCCCAGTGCTCTGCTTTTGCGGAGGGAGGCAGCAAAAGAGGCCACACAGATCTATGAAACGTATAGAGCCTCTCCGCTTGGAAATGGTTTTTAAAAACTATTTTACTGGATTTTTCGAGAGTTGCCTCCCCCCCCGGAACTGTTTATACCAGCTTCATGACCTCCATAGTTATGTAGCACAGCAGTTCTCGTTTGTGCCTGGAGGGCAGGGGATAGGACCTGGGGTCCCATTAGCATTAGAACCAGCTGTGCTAGAACAGGATTCAGAGGATGAGCTAGATGACTGGGGTGAAGGGCAGCTTTCCCCGCAAGGGCCTCTTTCGCCCACAGAGAGCTTGGCCTGGGAAGAAATGTGTTTTGGTCCTAGGGATGATTCAGATAACCAGGTGCAGTTAGATAGCGATTCGTGGAGTTATGAACATCCGGGAGGAAGATCTTCCCAGGAGCCTCCTGAGGAAGATATGGAAGAAGGCGAATGGGAAACGGCTAGGGAGGAGAGCTCTCAGAGAGATAGCAACACAGCTGGGGAAAGACAAGGCCGAACCTTTGATAGGAGACGGAACATAGAGTCTAGCAGAAGGGAATGGTCAAAGAGCATAGACCGGCCGAGGTCCGTGAGCAGCGATTGGAGACACAGAAGCCTAGAGCGTCGGGGACCTTGGCCGAAGGATTAAGTATAGGATCCGTGGGAACGAATCCTCAGTGCTCCGGCCACGTCTCATCTGAATAGGTGTGAAGCGGAGTGGGACCACAAGCTGAGTTAGCTGTGGTCATCAAGCCTTGCCTTGCCTTGCCTTGCCTTGTTTCCTGATCCGCATCGGTTGCGGAGCCTTGCCCTGGTTTCCCGATCCGCATCGGTTGCGGAGCCTTGCCCTGGTTTCCTGATCCACATCGGTTGCGGAGCCTTGCCAAGCTTTTTGCCTATTTGCTACGTTAGCTTGGACATTGATACTTCAAGCCTTTAGGATTATTTCATATTCTATTGGACTATATTCTTTGGAACTGTTTTTACATTCAATAAAGTAGTTAGCCTTTACTCTGTCTCTGTGTGTGTGATTAAGGGGCCGGCCAAGTCCGTGCATCGTGACAAGTTAACTGGAAGCAAGTTTCACTCAGGGTGAAATTTCACAAGAGTCTGGAGAACAAGCCCTATGAGGAGCGGCTTGAAGAGCTGGGCATGTTTAGCCTGAAGAAGAGAAGGCTGAGAGAAGACATGATAGCCATGTATAAGTATTTGAGAGGAAGTCATATATATGTTGTGCTCATCGAAACAGGCCCAGGTTTCACACTGAGTGTATAAATACATTTAAAGACATATTAACTATATGTATTATTGTGTTAAAGTGTCATTTTGTGTCATTTTGGTTGGTGGTGTGCCCCAGGATTTTGTAAATGTAAAAAATGTGCCGCGGCTCAAAAAAGGTTGAAAACACAAAGTCCTAGCTGACCGAGAAAGCAAACGCCATCTTCTTTCCCCCCAAATCCCACACAGCCCCAACATAGGGTTGCCTAGAGGCACTTTGGAAAATTGAAAAGAGAGCACAGCCTTAGTCACACTTCGCTTGTAGCCTGCTTACAGCCTTGGTTTTAAAAAAATGGGAAAGAAATCAAAGTCAAAGTTGGCAGTCAGCATCAGTCCTGGTAGCCCAAGGCTTTTTCACCCAGTCTTTGCCAGATACAGTCACAGCCTGAAGGGGAATAGAAGTCTTGGTGCATCACATCCAGCACCCTGCCCAGCATGTAAGAGCCAAGAAGGAGAGGATGTTTAACTATTAATATTCATATACTGATTACATTTGCAAACCACTTTGCTGGAGGAGCAAAGTGGTAGTTCCCAAAGTGGGTGGTACCATCCCCTAGTGGGCGCTGGGAGGCTCAGGAGAATTTGAGGGCACTGAACCCCTGTAAGGGGGCGGTGGCGTGAGCCAGGCTTGCCACTTGCAGGGTTGCGGACTTGCGAGGACGTCCCCGTTGGAAGAAAGAGGCCGATACACAGGACTGCACCGTAGGCGGGGTTGACGAGAGGAAGGAGGCGCGCACTGCAGTTTCCATGGCAACGCCTGCCCGGGGAGTCCAACTCGCAGGGACACAGTCGCATGCACGCGATCCCTGGGCAGGAGTTGCCGTTTGAGCCAGATCTGTCATTCATGGGGATCTTAGTGGTCTGTGGAAGTCAGAGCTGAATTGGCTGAAGGTACTGCAAATCCCATCATCTGATGCTCATACTCCCCCAAACATATTGTTTTTGTGATTATTTCTGGAAATCAATGTTTGTAATTTACACCTTTATTTACTATATTTTACGAAAAAGGTAGAAACCTTAATGCATATATATTTCTGCTTAATTGCTATTAAAAATTTTTAAAAAATTAACTTCTAGGGGGGCACTGAGTAATTTTTTTTCTGGAAAGGGGGCTATAGGCCAAAAAAGTTTGGGAACCACTGATCTAAAACAACATGTTTTCTCCATGGAATCCTGGGAGTTGTAGTTTAATCATGTCTTTTGTCTTCTCTACCAAAAAGTGTTGGTTCTTCACCAAATTACAAATCCCAGTATTTCCCAGCATTGAGCCATGACAGTTGAAGTCATGTCAAACTGCATTAATTCCATAGTGTAGAAACACCCTAAGACGACAGATTTTCCAGTGAGTAAGTGCAATTCAAAACTACGAGAATTATTTCTGAGTATATAGGTAATTTTAATCAAGCACCACTGAAAATAATGAAACTTACTTCTATGTAGATATGCTTTGGGGCCACGGTGGCACAGCGGGTTACACCTCTGAGCTACTGAACTTGCTGACCAGAAGGTTGGCGGTTCAAATCCGCGGATGGGGTGAGCTCCCATTGTTGGCCCCAGCTTTTGCCAATCTAGCAGTTCAAAAACATGCAAGAGCGAGTAGATCAATAGGTGCCGTTTCTGTGGGAGGGTAATGGCGCTGGCCACATGATCTAGGAGGTGTCTGCGGACAATGCTGGCTCTTCGGCTTAGAAATGGAGATGAGTACCATCCCCAGAGTCAGACATGACTAGGCTTCATGTCAAGGGGAAACCTTTACCTTTACTATGTTTTGATTTTCCGCAACATCATGCCCTCTAGAAATGATAGACTACAACTCCCATCATTCCCGGCCACTATGAAATAGTCATGGTGGATGGGAATTATTGTATATGGGAAGGTGTAGTGTGTGTATCAGCCTTGCACGCTACAGTGCAGTACTCTTTCTTCCTTTCTTGGAATCCATTAATATAGTCATATGGTAGGAGATTATTAAAGTGCCCTTGAGTTTGGTACATTAAAGAAAGGCTTTCAGGAACCAAAGATTTCAGATGATGGAAATAATGCTGTTAAAGGAGAATTGAAAATACGGCATTTCAGCTGTGAGTGTAGATAGATGGCGTAATGAAGAGTTTAGTCCATTACCTGTTCCTTTCCCCCATTCCGTATAGTGCTGGTTGTATAAGTTTTGTCTGCTAGAAGTTTTTATGGATTTATTTATACCTCTCAATAACTTTTACTTGGAAGGGAAAAGGGAACCATTAATCAAGTTGCTTGACTTGTAAATGATGCAACACTGGAAGAAATAGTTAAAATCAATATTGGACTACTCTGCTGATATTTGCATGCAGTTGCAGTATTTTATTACCTCCATTACTTGCTCAGATGGGTTTCCAGTTGTTCAGGCCTGTGGCTAAGACAATAAAATGGAATGGTTTAGTTTTTCCAGGATGCTATTATAGAGCTGAGTTGAATGTTCAGCACCAAACTCTATCAGTTGAAAACGTAAGAGGCTGTCTATGTTTAAGGTGTAATGAAAGACCTGTAACTCACATTTTTCACTACTATTTTATTGCAATTTAGTAGTTCTCCAGCTGTTGGAAATAGCAACCTTCTCAAGCTTCCACTCGTTATTTGTTATGTATATAATTGCTTACTGTATTATATGTGTGGATTGGTTTGAAATTTTACCTTACCTCTTTGTTGGAGGAGGAGCTGCAGGACATGTGATCAGAACCAGGGGCGGTCTAAGGTAATTTTAAATGGTAGGCGAACATTATTTTGGTGCCCCCAAAAACATTATTTTGCCCCCATGTAAAACAAATATACAATTATAATATCACAATACCATTAGTAGTATTATATTGTATCAATGTATATACAATATATTATACCATACTCATACTATATTATATCATAATTATATTATACTACATTACAATATAATTATATTATAATATATTGACATTATAATACAATATAACATTCTATTATATTATTATTATAAAATAAAATTATTTATTTAAATGAAATTATCCTCTACTAAATATTTTCATTACTCCTATAAAACTCAAATAACCAAAAATAAAGTAAAATAAAATATTATATATTACTATTTTGTACAATACCACTATACTGCAATATTGTTTGTAATATTACATGTAATATAAAATTACACTTCCTTCACTGATTCTTTTCTCCTTCCCATAAGCGCACGCGGCGGAGACAAAAGGAGAAGGGAAGCACTCCCTGCCTGCCTGATAGGGAGTGCTTTGCTTACAGGCTTCTGCGCAAGGGAGCTACTGGGCATGCGCACATGCCTAGAAGCGGCGTCGGAACACACAAGGCCGGGGCCCAAAAGCAGGCATCTGCGGCGCTGCCTGAGGAACATCGGCAGGGCCAGGATGGTGCCCCATGCGGCCAGGATGGCGCCCCCTTCCCAGATGGCGCTCTAGGCGGCCGCCTACTTGGCCTACCTTGTAGGACCGTCCCTGATCAGAACTGGATATGTTCAGGACACTGAGTCCATTTTAGTTCAGTGTTTGCTTTAGACTTCAGTGGAGGTGTTTGCTCTTTAGAAGCCATTAGAGAGAGTAGACGCCACTTGTATGCTTTAGACTTCAATGCAGGAACAGTATGCTTAGAGACTTATTAGACTCTCAGAACAGAGAGATGCTTTGGACAGGGCCGGATTAAGGTAATTAAAAATGGTAAGTGAACATTATTTTGGCGCCCCCCTGCTCTCCAGCCTCGTGGAGGGTGCACATGTGCGCCGGGTGCGCATGCGCAGAGCCAGGTAGTTCTGCGCATGTGCACCAGGTGCGCATGTGCGGGCCAGGTAGTTCTGTGCATGCACGGGGCCAGCTAGTTCCGCACATGCGCAGGGCCAGCTAGTTCTGCGCATGCACCATTGCTGCGGAGGGACTCCAGCTGGACCGAGACACCAATCGCCCTAAGCGAGGCTGAAAAGGAGGAACTTGTTGCAGCCGGAGGCGAGAGGTGGGAACCTGGTGGCCAGATGTGCCCCTGACCACGTGGCGCCCTAAGCGGGCGCTTACTTTACTTACCGTTAAATCCGCCCCTGTCTTTGGACAATGGACTATTGTTTCTAAGGAAGATGCTCTGTGCTACCTACACATAAAAACTACTACAACATCTTATTGTAACTGGATTCATAAGCACAGTGCCTGTATGCTGTATATTTATTTATTTATTTTATTTATTTTGTCACGTTTCTATACCGCCCCTCTCAGCCCGAAGGCGACTCGGGGCGGTTTACACAGGCAGTCTCTGCCCTCAATACAACACAAGCAACAAGGCAAAAATACCCCAAAAAACCATATAATAGCAAATTAACAATTGAAAACATACAATTACAGTCTCAGCGTCATGTTGAAATCAGTCTCCATGTAAAGATTTGTGAGTAAACGAGCTCTGTTACTTTTGAAGAAGACTATTTTGTCTCTTGAGAGCATGATTTAAAGTCAAATATATTTAAGGGAGAGTGCATGTTTTTGGGCAACTAAAGGAACACTTCTGAAACTGCGGAATATATACCGTATTTTCTGGCGTAGTAGGCGACTGGGCGCATAAGACGACCCCCCAAACTTTTCAATTTAAAAATTTCAATTTTTTGATATACTCGCCTCATTAGACGACCCTTCTTGCCAGCCCCTTTATTTATTTATTTATTTATTTATTTATTTATTTATTTATTTAGCACATTTGTATACCGCTCCCTCTCAGCTCGAAGGCGATTTGGGGCGGTTTACAACAATATCATAAAAACCACATTTAGAACAAATTAAAAAACATAACACATTGATTAAAATCATAACAATAAAAACACCAGTATGTCTCCAAGATAAAATCATAGTCCGATCTCATAGTCCATTGTTCCAAATTACTATGTCAGTTACACTGCCCCAAAGTCTCCTTTCCTGGGCTTTGAGGCGAGACGAGGCCGTCCGGTGAGTATATCGACTCCTCCTCCTCCGCTGCATTGAAATCCAAGGTGGGCCTGGAGTGGAGGAGCTGAAGCCTGGCGGTGGGAGACAAGTGGAACCAAGGCATGCCCTTGGTTCCGCTTGTCTCCCACCACCGGGTTTCAGCTTCAGCAAGGCTCCTCCACTCCAGGCCTCCCTTGGCTTTCAATGCGGCGGCAGAGGAAGAGGCAATTCCGCCGGCCGGCGAGTATGTCGCCTCCTCCGCCACCGCCGCATTGAATGCTGAAGCAGGCCTGGAGTGGAGCAGCCTCAGAGAAGCTGAAGCCCGGTGGTGGGAGACAAGCGGAACCAAGGGCTGCCCTCAGTTCCACTTATCTCCCACTGCTAAGCTTCAATTTCACCAAGGGGCTCCTCCACTCCATGCCCGCCTCGGCTGTCAGTGTGGTGGCGGAGGAGGAGGCAAAGTAGCCATCCGACGAGTATATCGCCTCCTAAGAACATAAGAACATAAGAAGAGCCATGCTGAATCGGGCCTCAGCCCATCTAGTCCAGCATTCTGTGTCACACAGTGGCCCACTAGTTGTACCCAGGGATCTCTAGCAGAAAGGAGGGCAAAACCCTCACCTGCTCCCGACCCCCCACAACCCGTACCCGGGGAAAATCCTGCCTGCCTCCATCAACACAGAGGTGGCACTTGGATGTTCATTTCAGTAACTACTGATTCCCTTGGTATCCATGAATCTGTCTAATCCTGCCTTGAAGCTGTCCAGGCTGACCGCTGTCACAACCTTTTCTGGAAGTGAATTCCATAACCCAATGACCCTCTGGATGAAGAAATATTTCCCTTTATTAGTCCTAACTTTCCTACCTTGGAGCTTTAGGGAGTGCCCCCTAGTCCTAGTGTTGTGTAACAGAGAAAATATTTTTCTTTATTCACCTTTTCTATCCCATGCATGATTTTATACACTTCGATCAAGTCACCTCTTAAACGCCGTCTTTCAAGGCTGAAAAGACCAAGGCGTTGCAACCTGATTTCATAAGGGAGCTGCTCCATCCCTTGGATCATTTTTGTTGCCCTTCTTTGTACCTTTTCCAGTTCCGTTATACCCTTCTTGAGGTGCGCTGACCAGAATTGTACACAGTACTCCAGATGTGGACTCACCATAGATTTGTAGAGAGGCAATACAACAGTTGCTGACCTATTTTCGATTGCCTTCCTGATCATGCCAAGCATAGAATTTGCTTTTTTCGCTGCTGCTGCGCACTGGGTTGACATCTTCATTGAGCTGTCCACCAAAACCCCAAGATCCCTTTCCTGGTTTGTCTCGGAAAGCTTTGACCCCATCAGTTGATAAGTGTATTTGGGGTTCTTTGTCCCGATGTGCATGACTTTACACTTGTTTAGGTTAAAATGCATTTGCCACTTTGTTGCCTCCTCCGCCATCGCTGCACTGTCAGCCAAGGCGAGCATGGAATGGAGGAGCCCCTCGGTGAGGCTGAAGCCCAGCAGTGGAAGACAAGTGGCGCTGGAGGAGCACAGCAGCTGGGCAGTTACCCACCTCCCTCGCCTCGCCCCAAATCAGGAAGTGATTTTTTAATACCCGGCGGACTAGACAACCCCCTAGTTCAGCAAGGATCTTCCAGGCTTAAAAATTGGTCTAGTATGCCAGAAAATACTGTATGTTTTTGTGTATTGGCATGTCTTTGTCCCTAGCAGTTCAAAGACATACCCAAGTACATCAGTTTAACAGCTGAAAGACCTAGGGCCCTTCCACACATGGCATTCACCACCATTCACGCAAGGCAACTAGGGGCCCTTCCACACTGCCCTATATCCCAAAATATCAAGGCAGAAATTCCCACATTATCTGAGTGTGGACTCAGATAACCCAGTTCAAAGCAGATAATGTGGGATTTTCTGCCTTGATATTTTGGGATATAGGGCAGTGTGGAAGGGCCCCGAGTTGCCTTGCATGAATGGTGGTGAAAGCCATTTTTCAAAAAGGGCAATGACTTCTAGCAAGATCATGCCTTTCCTTTGACCACTGGTTTTCCAAAAAGGTTATGAATCCCATTTCCCAAATAGTTATGGAGATTCACATTTTCCAAAACCAGCACTGTATCTTTGCTATGCTATTTAGTGTTTTTCCTGTATTTCTATTTTACATGAATGGGAGCAGCAAGAATTGGGGTCACTCTGAATTGGCTTTGTACATAATAATCAGTGTGAGGGAAATATTTCTGGGCATCACTTATGATTATCTTTTTGTTTTATTTGTTTTATGTCTCGGCATTACTTCACAAATGAAGATTCTTAGGAAGGACTCATCCCACGCTTTTTACAAGCACGTTGATGACTAAAGAGGCCAATCTGAGATAGCACAGCGGAAAGTTTCCTTGGGTGATGTTGTTTCCAAGTTGCGGTTCTTTCTGCGTTGTCATTTCTCTTCGAGACCCATTTGCTGTGTCTTCTCAAAAGAGGCCGCAGCATTGTGAATAGTGCGTCTCCATGCCTCCCGATGTGAGGCCAGGGTGGACCATTGTTGGTGATCAATCTGGCTGAGCCTGAGATGTTGTTTCAGGGAGTCCTTGGGGGCACCTCTCTTACGCTGACCCGTGGCGAGTTCACCATAGAGAGGTATCTTTGGGAGGCGGTGGTCCCCCATCCTAGAGACGTGCCCTGCCCAACGCAGCTGTGTTTTCAATAGCATGGCCTCAATGCTGGTGATCCCTGCTTGCTCAAGGACAGCAACATTCGTCACATAGTCGGCCCAGTGTACATTTAGGATTGTGCGAAGACAGCGCTGATGAAAGCGTTCGAGGAGTCGTAGGTGTTGGCGATACGTGACCCATGTTTCAGACCCATATAGGAGAATTTTTGTTTTAACTGTGTTACCAAAGGATGAATGTAACATTACCAGACATCACTCACAATTAGTTTATAGTTTTGCTCATTTGTTTCAATAATGTGCTTCCAAGTGCTATCTTTAATATCATCTACAATGGAAAGCCCCTTAACTCACTTTTTGACCCACACTCCTTTGTCATTGCTGATTTTCTCATTCTGACAACAATCACCACTGCATTTTTCAGCACTATTTAATTTTTGCACATATTTGCACAATGCTTGAATGAGGGAAGGAATCATTAGACTTGAAACGGCTTTGAACACAATAATGAAGCCAAATCAAATTGAGAAAAACATTGCCTGGCATCACTCACTATTCGTTTTGGGATTTTTTATTTTTATGATGTGATTCCAAGTAATATCTTCAATATTACCTTCAATTTAGTCAGCAGCATAGCAAGAATAAAAAGAAATAATCCATATCTTCAGGTATTTGTTGCTGGTAAATTACTGCTGGTAGTTAAGATCCTTTCTTGTGTTTGCGCAATTTAAGTCTACCTTCACGGTTAAACAGTGGTTGCATTTTAGATTAAGTGTCCCCCCCCCCAAAAAAAGTAACAGTGAAATGCAATCAATTTCTAGGATGGCTTGCTAGCCAAGCTAGAATACTGTTGGCAGCTCTATTTCAGAGAAGCAAAACAAAAAAATTGCTCTACAAAATAACAAATTGGACATAAAAGCCATAGACTGGGTTTCATGGTCAGATACAGCAGCAATTACTCAACTTTAAAAGGTACATGGCCACAATTCTTCATTCGTGGACCCTGGAAAATTTGACAATAAACTCCCAATTCCCTCTAGTCTTTGAGCCAATAAAGATGTCCTATAGTAGTCTAGGGGCCCTTCCACACAGCTGAAGAAAACCCCACATTATCTGCTTTGAACTGGAATATATGTCAGTGTGGACTCAGATAACCCAGTATTGTGGGGTTTTCTGCTTTGATATTCTTGGATATAGGGCTGTATGGAAGGGTCCAAAGATGTCCTACCGTAGTCTGGGATATTTTTTTCCTCATCTGCTCTGTTGACCTCCAAGTTTTCACTCAGGCATCCTACTGGTTGATGACAGTCAATTAGCCACTGTGTGAATGAAGTGTTGGACAAGATAGGCTTTTGGTCTGATCCAACTTGGCTCTTCTTATGTTAATGTTTGGTGATCCACACTTGAAATGAGCTAAACCAGGCATGGGCAAAGTTCAGCCCTTCAGGTGTTTTGGACTTCAACTCCCACAATTCCTAACAGCCTATCGGCTGGTAGAAATTATGGGAGTTGAAGTCCAAAACACCTGGAGGGCTGAACTTTGCCTGATCTACACTGAACACATAATGGAGATTCACAAGTAGGTTTGGACAGAGGAGGATTGTGGTCACAGTATGGTCAGGAAAACATTAAACTTCTGCAGTCACCAAAGAAAGTGATCTGTAACAGTGCTCAGCCTAAAGATGCTGGCTACTTTTTCTATACTTTGTTGAACCTCCAGATTTATGAGACTGACTTTAGCAGATTTGATTATTTTCAGATCTCCAAGTCCTCCAGTACAACTCTGTACTGGCAGCTTCCAGCAGATGATGACCTAGAGCACTGATTCTCAAAGTGGGCGGTACCACCGCCTGGTGGGCGGTGTGGCGATCTAAGGGGGTGGTGGGAGGCTCAGGGGAATTTGGGGGCGGTGAACCCCTTTAAGGGGGCGGTGAACGATTGGCCATTTAGGAGGGGTCGCGCAGTCCTCTTCTTTGGTCCTGCCCCCTTCGCTTTGAACCCCACATGCAGTGCAGTGCAAAGGCTGCAGTGCAAAGGCCTCCACGTCCTCCGGCGGAGATTCCCTGCCACCGCGGAAGAAAACGCGGCCTTCCCCAGCGGAAGCAATTCATTCCAAACCCCTCCAGTATTTTCTGTTGGTCATGGGGGTTCTGTGTGCCAAGTTTGGCTCAATTCCATTGTTGATGGAATTCAAAATGCTCTTTGATTGTAGGTAAACCATAAATCCCAGTAACTAACTACAACTCCCAAATGAGAAGGGCTATTTTCCTCAAAACTCCACCCGTGTTCAAATTTGGGCATATGAGCATTCGTGCCAAGTTTGGTCCAGATCCATAGTTGTTTGGGTTCTCAGTTCTCTCCAAATGTACAGTAGGTGAAGTACATCTCCCCTAAATCACTGCGAATTCCTCCCAAACCCCTCCAATATTTTCTGTTGGTCATGTGGGTTCTCTGTGCCAAGTTTGGTCCAGTTCTGTAATTTATGGGGGTCTTAGTGGTCTGTGGAAGTCAGAGCTGAATCGATTGAAGGTACTGCAAATCCCATCATCCGTTGTCCATACTCCCCCAAACATATTGTTTTTGTGATTAATCACTATGCTTTAATTATGTTCAATTTGAAACAATGAAAATACATCCTGCATATTAGGTAGTTGCATTAGAATTTGCAAGAGTAGCAAAATTATTTATGAAGTAGGAACGAAAATATGGATGGGATCACCACAACATGAGGAACCTTATTTAGGGGTCACGGCATTCGAAAGGTTGAGATCCACAGCATTAATACATATATCTTTCTGTTTAATTGCTATTACATTTTTTAAAAAATTAATTTCTAGGGAGGCGGTGAGTAAATTTTATTTCTGGAAAGGAGGCGGTAGGCCAAAAAGGTTTGGAACCACTGTCCTATTGATTTCCTAGAGAGAATATACCTCTAGAAACATCCAGGTCCTCCAGTGCAATTCTGTGGCTGTAAAGTCCATTATCTCACATGGAAAGCATTAGGTTACAGGGTGACTCGTTATTGTCGCAAGTAATCCAAATATGAGAGCCTAAAAGAATGCAAAAAGCATGTCAAAACAGAATTTCCCATTTTATATGTGAACCTACCCTGTACCTGTAGATTTGTTTGGACTAATCTTCCATCAATCCCACCTGACTGGTGAGAGGTGCAGTTTGACGCATCTGGAAGGTGCCTGGCTAGAGAAAGGCATTAGATGTAACGGGGAAGGTGCATAGGAATAAAATTAAGAAGGTTGTTCCACCGAACCTAATCCTGCCCTTGGAATAATGAGCATCATCTCCATTAAATATCACAGCAGCTTTGCCTCATGTATAAATCCTGAAAGCTTTCTTCCCATAAGCCTTTAAGTAAAAGGGACTTCCAGTGAAATGACGGCAAATATGCCTAAATTCAAGACAAATCTGAGCAAGTTTGCTGTAGCTAAAGCTATAAAGCATATTTCTCATTAATTCTGCGAAGACATCACGTATTTAGAGATTTCCTGTTCCAAGCCAGCCACCACTCTCCTACTCATATTACAGATGATATCTAGACTGAAAACACACGTCTCCAATCCTGTCTTTTCACTTCTAATGCTAATGAAGGGTCTGCAGGGGAGAGATGTTAGATGGGAGCAGGTGCATGGCCTCTGCCCTCTTCTTCCAGCTCTTCCTCTACAGCAGACCTGGGCATCCTATGGCCCGCAGGCCGGATGTGGCCCGCCAGCCAATTCTGCCCAGCCCGGGAGAAGGGTGTTGGGGGCGGAGCCAAGAGGAAGGGGTGCCGCTGCCGCCATCCCATCGCGGGCTCTGGGGCCTGTGTCGGCAGACAGCCCGTTGCTTCAGAGAACGATCGGAGGAGCGGCGGCTTTGGAGTGCCTGCCATCCCGAGAGGCGATCTGGGCCTGCAGCGAGAGCAGTCAGCAACCTGCGGCGGCTGATTGCCCTGGCGACCCAGAAGACTTGATCCTCTTCTGGGTTGCCAGGGCGATCATTGCCACAGGTCGCCGACTGCTCCCACTGCAGGCCCGGATCGCCTCCCGGGATGGCAGGCACCCCAAAGCCAAGATAGCAGGCACTCCATGGCAGGGCGATCAGCTAGGGAACGGCTGTGTCCACCCCCTTCAGGATGAATATAATCTTAATATAACATTGGTATGTACCTTTCGCTCAACCTATGTACTCTTGGGTTGTTCTCTATGGGTTTCGTGAATTCTATAATGTATACCAGATTGTTAAATGTCATTTTTATTGCCTTTGTTTTAGAACCCTTGGACCAGTGGAATGGTCACTGTGCACTATACTTTGTTTACATTGGGGTCCGGAAGAAGCCTAATTAGGCGAAACGGCGAGGCCTGTAGTTGACCGTTGACCCATTTCCTTTCCGCCTGTCCCGCACCATTTGTTTGCAACTACTAGTGATTTACACATTGATTTATGAACTCCTGGGACTTTTTTGGCTGGAAAGTATGTGACCTGTGATTTACAACAGCATACATTCCACTTACTCTTCTATTTTGTATTGTGATATATTTGAAGTGAACATTAAACCTTGAATACCTTCCAAGAAACCCTTCTCTGCTTACTCCTACGACATTTTCTGAGAACACCCAACTCCTTTTGCTTTGGACCTGCAGCGAGAGCAGTCAGCAACCTGCGGCGGCTGATCGCCCTGGCGACCCAGAAGACTTGATCCTCTTCTGGGTTGCCAGGGCGATCATCGCCACAGGTCACCGACTGCTCCCACTGCAGGCCAGGATTGCCTCCCGGGATGGCAGGCACCCCAAAGCCGGGATAGCAGGCACTCCATGGCAGGGCGATCAGCTAGGGAACGGCTGGGGGCGAGAGCGGGCGGAGGCCTGCAGCCTCCGATCATCTGCTGCTCTGCTCTGCTCTGCTGCAGCGGAGGCTGGGCCCGCTTTGTCATCCTTTGGGCAGGGTCCATTGGGCCATTCCATCAGCCTCTATCTTGGTTCGCACCCTGTCTTCTTGAATTTCATTTTATTTTAGTGGTTATTATTATTATTCTATAATAATTTTATAGTAATAATATAATAAATAATATTATATTATATTATATTATAATTTCAATATATTATAATGTCTATATATATATACTATAATAATTATGATATTAATACTAATAATATATGGATATTTCTTGATATATTAATATGTTGATATTAATGATGTGTAATATATAGTAAATATAGTAAATAAATAAATAAATAATGTAGATTAAAATGTAGTTCAGCCTTTAGGTGCGGCCCTCCATAATATTCTTTGGCTTTTGTGTGGCCCCTTGGAAAAAAATAATTGCCCACCCCTGCTCTACAGGGATACATTCCCGGCCAGAATATATTCCCAGCCAGACTGCAGTTACTTGAAATCATGTTATAACAAAACACCAGTAAAATATCTGAGCTCTGCTTCCAACAACCATAGAGTCACCATGGAGAACCTACAAATTCAGAGAGATATATCCTCTTCTAGGTATTTCCTTGATTTTTTTTTCATGTCAGGAGTGGCTTGAGAAACTGCACGTCACTTCTGGTGTGAGAGAATATAATTTTCAGGGGAAGCATACCATATAATTACTTGAAGGACATAGCAAATTCCAAGACCGTACCTTTTCCCACTAAGCATGGGTAAGCAAAGATGGGGATGCATAAGTGGAAGGTCAACTGAAAATGCTATTACTTCAGACTGCAGGTGGAAAACCTTGCACTGGAATTTCCAAACGGTATCTTGAGGGACACGTCCATTATCTCAGAGCAGGAGATGAATCACCTTCATGGTGTCCACACAATGCCTGGAGATCATTTAGGTTAATGTTAACAAAAGTTGCAGGCTGCTCTGAATTCTCCCTGAGAATCCAGGGGACCCAAAATGGACTTCCTGTTCTTGTTGTAGTGCTCCTCAGTAGGTGTGACCTGACTAGGGTTCATTGACTGTCCCCTAGAGCAGTGTTTCCCAACCGCTGTTCCGCAGCACACTAGTCTGCCGTGAGCGATCACCTGGTGTGCCGCAGAAAAACCTCTCTTCCCCCCTTTCTTCCCCCTCCTGCCGAACTCCTGCTACTGCTTAGGGGAGGAGGAAGGGCCGGGGGGCGGCGAAGAAGAAGGAGGGGGCGGGGAGCCACCTCCTTTGGCTGTTTCCCCAGCCAGCCAGCCTCCAATTGAGGGAGGGTGGGGAACGGAAGCAGAAGTGAGAAGCGCAGTCCGAGGCAGGCCCACAGGCTTCTTCTTTCGAACCGCAGGAAAGAAGGAAGGAACGCAGGCAGGCAACCGCGGCCCGAGTGAGTGCCTTCCTTTCTGGTGTGGAAGAGGGAGAGAGCCATTCAGGAAGGGAACCACTTGGGGGTTCTGTGTGGGACGTTTGGCCCAGTTCTATCATTGGTGGGGTTCAGAATGCTCTTTGATTGTAGGGGAACTATAAATCCCAGAAACTACAACTCCCAAATGGCAAGGTCTATTTCCCCTGAACTCCATCTGTGTTCATATTTGGGCATATTGAGTATTCATTTCAAGTGTGGTCCAGATCCATAATTATTTGAGTCCACAGTGCTCTCTGGGTGTAGGTGAACTACAACTTCCAAACTCAAGGTCAATTCCCAAGCAAACCCTTTCAATACTTTCTGTTGGTAATGAGAGTTCAATATGCCAAGTTTGGTTCCATTCCATTGTTGCAAGAGTTCAGGATGCTCTTTGATTGTGTGTTAACTATAAATCCCAGAAACCGTAACTCCCAAATGTCAAGGTCTATTTTCCCCAAACTCCATCTGTGTTCACATTTGGGCATATTGAGTATTCATGCCAAGTTTGCTCCTGATCCAACATTGTTTGAGTCCACAGTGATCTCTGGATATAGGTGAACTACAACTCCAAAACTCAAGATCAATGCCCACCAAACTCTTATAGCATTTTCTCTTGGTTAAGAACATAAGAACATAAGAAAAGCCATGCTGAGTCAGACCTCAGCCCATCTAGTCCAGCATTCTGTATCACACAGTGGCCCCTAGTTGTACACGGGGATCTCGAGCAGAAGGGAGGGCAAAACCCTGACCTGCTCCCGACCCCCCACAACCAGTACCCAGGAATATCCTGCCTACCTCAACCAACTCTGAGGTGGCACTTGAATGTCCTTTTCAGTAACTACCGATACACTTGGTATCCATGAATCTGTCTAATCCTGCCTTGAAGTTGTTCAGGCTGACAGCTGTCACAACCTCTTCTGGAAGTAAGTTCCATAACCCAATGACCCTCTGGGTGAAGAAATATTTCCCTTTATTAGTCCTAATTTTCCTACCTTGGAGCTTCAGGGAGTGCCCTCTAGTCCTTTGTGTTTTGTGGTTATGGGAGTTCTGTGTGGGAAGTTTGTGTCTTTCTGCCATTCCTGCCAGGATATCTATATTGTGTTCATTGAAACAGGCCCAGGTTTCACAGTGAGCATATAAATACATTTAAAAACATATGACTATGAGTGTCATTTTGAGTCATTTTGGTTGGTGGTGTGCCCCAGGATTTCGTAAATGTAAAAAAAATGTGCCACGGCTCAAAAGAAGGTTGATAAACACTGCCCTAGAGTGACATCAATAGCCTGGCATTGGCCGGGACACCAGGGCAACCTTTCCTGCTCCCATGTTGTTCTGGGACTCTGCCAACATCACTCAGCCAATGTCACTCCAGGAGACAAGAGGCTGTTACTAGCCATGTTACAGCTGCTGGCCACTGCTACAATAAGAATGAGAAGGGATGATCAGAGTGGCCACCTGGTGTTGCTGGCCACTGGATGGTCAGGACTGTCATGATCAGCTGTTTGGTGGCTTTAGTGTAGCTGCTGAGTAATGTTAATTTCTGGGTTGTTGTAGGTTTTTTCAGCCTATATGGCCATGTTCTATAAGCATTCGTTTCGCCTGCATCAATGGCAGGCATCCTCAGAGGTTGTGATGTCACTCTCTCTCCCCCCTATCTATCTATCTATCTATCATCTATCTATCTATCTATCTATCTATCTATCTATATATACGGCGCAGTAACATGAGTTCCTCAAGCTCTATATAAATTCCTTTAAAGTGTGTGTGTATGTGCGTGTGTGTGTATATATATAGAGAGAGAGACAGAGAATATATATATATACTGTATATTCTCTCTCTCTATATATATATATATACACACACACACACACACACACACACACACACTTTAAAGGAATTTATATAGAGCTTGAGGAGCTCATGTTACTGCCTCGTATTTGCAACCCTCTGCTTCAGTCATTGCACAAACACATAACAACTCTACAGATTCTGCCGCATCTATCTTCTACTCACCAAGAGTTTGCGTATTTAATGACTGGCACAGAACAAGTGACAGGGCATTATGAATTACAGGCTATAGATCTATCAAGAAGAGTTATGACGAAAACTCTGCATTGTCATCAGGATCCTAAAAGAGGTTGTTTTTGGGTTTTTTGCCTGCTGTTACTTAGCTGACTACTTGTAAAATACATTAAAATAAAGCTCTATCATTTGTTGAGAGGGTTTCCGACAGCATCTAGAATTTCTCAATGTCTGGTAGCCTGGGAAGAAGAAAAAAAGATGCCCACAATGATCTATCTCCTATTTTTGAAAGCACCAAATTTAATATATACTTAAAAGGGTGACACGCATCCTTAGGCAAAATACACAGGTTCCTTGGTGCAGAGAGGCAGAAGTGCAAAAAGAAGCATGTCTGTTTGTGTATCAAAGTAATAATCTTGAACTGAGCAGTAAAGATTTTGATATTAATCAAAACATGTCGCTGAGACTGCAATTGTATATTTTTAATTGTTAATTTGTTGTTATATGATTATTTTTTTGGTTTGTTTGCTTGGGTTGTATTGAGGGCAGAGACTGCCTTGTGTAAACCGTCCCAAGTCGCCTTCAGGCTGAGAGGGGCGGTATAGAAACGTGACAAATAAATTAACAAAAATTGAGATACTTTTGTATTGTGCTCTGTGAATTAGGCGGATTTATGAACTCACTGTCCTCCAAGGTGGGTGAATGGTTAAATTTGGTGTTTTCCACAAAGTGCTGGCCAAAGATTTCTGAATGTATACTCATATTGTTATGGGCTTGGTGTCAGTGAAACTACACTCATTGGTTTGATTTAAAGGAAAAATGTCTTATTCAGGACTGAAAAATAATTTTGATACAATTTTGATTTTGGAGGTTTTGTTTATGATTTATATTAAACCAGTGCTTAGTATTGAGGCTTGTGATACAGAGATCTCTATGCAGTCTTCCAGATGGGAAACCATTCATTGGCCCAACACTCTCCAGACTTTGTACATCAAGGCTCATCAGCCCCAGCACTCATGACCAATGGCCAAGAATAATGGGACTTGTCCTAAACATCTGAGAGACTCTGGTCTAGAGAATTTGGTCTTTCTCCTCAACTACAATGATCTGATTGTGCCATCCAAGGGTGCAAAATCTCTCTCATAAGATCTGGTTGTTGTAATTCAGCCTTTGATTGGGCTTGCATCTTATCTTTCTTGGGATTCTGGGCCTGTTGGTGGGGATTCTGGGTTTGCAAATCAGCAGGAGAGCCAGCAAGAGATTTTGAGCCCTGGAAATGAGCAGTCTGTGTCTGAAAACCACATTCCTGAAAGGTGGTTCGCTAGAGAAGCAAGGTGAGGAACAGACCTGAGCTCAGAGGATGAAAATGAAAGTCCAGGTGGACAGACTAATGAGCAGTTAGATAGGAGACTTATGTTCCATCAACATAGAGCTTCTCAGGAGAGTTTATGAAGATCAAGACGCCTATTAGCTACAAAGTCCTTATCAGTTTCCCAGGGGCGAAGGCATTATTTTATATCTATATTAGCTAGCCCAGTAGATGGGTCCGTCAGTCCAGGCAATGTTGAGTATCGATCCATTGTACTGGAGTGTGCATTAAGTGCAGAGGTTGTTCCCAGCCTTGGAGAGCAACACTGGTCTCTGGAGGCACATCATATATTTATTTATTTATTATTTGGACTTATATGCCGCCAGTCCCCGGGGGTTCAGAGCGGCTTACAGTCATATAAAAACACAACAGAGGTAAAACAACATATTAAACTAGATTTTAAAAAAGGTTTTCCAGCTTAGCAGTCAAATGCTAGCCGGAAACTATGAGTCTTGCAGGCCTTGCCAAAGGAGGATAGATCCTGCATGGCCCACACATCACTTGGAAGGGTATTCCAGATTGACGGCGCCACTACTGAAAAGGCTCTGCACTGGGTCGATGTGAGATGGATTGCTTTGAAAGTCGGCACTTCAATGAGGTTCTGTTGTTCAGAACGGAGTGATCTCTGGGGTTGATAGGGGAAAAGACGATCCTCAAATACAGCGGCCCCAGACCATGCAAGGCCTTGAAAGTTAACACCATCACCTTGAAGGTGATCCGGTGCTCGACCAGAAGCCAGTGGAGCTGCTGGAGGATGGGTGTTATGTGACATCTCACTGGTGTCCCAGAGAGAAGTCGAGCAGCGGCATTCTGGACAAGCTTAAGTTTCCGTATCACTGACAAGGGTAGGCCAATGTAAAGGGTAGTCTAGTCTCGAGATGACCGTGGTTTGGAGCACTGTGGCCAGGTCATTTCTGGATAGGTAGGTAGGGGGCCAGACGCCTAGCTTGCCGCAGGTGGAAAAAGGCAGTTTTGCTGACGGTGAACACCTGGGGTTCCATCGACAGCAATGGGTCTAAAACGACCCCAAGACTTTTAACTGAGGATGTCGGGCATAATGCCACACCATCCAAGCTAGGCAGTTGGACCTCCCAACCCACTGGGCGGCCCAGCCACAGTATCTCCGTCTTTGCTGGATTCACCCTCAATCTACTGGCACGCAGCCAACCAGTGACGGCTTCAAGGCACTGTTGGAAACAAGGGGGTACGGAGTCCGGTCGGCCTTCCATTTTCAGAATGAGCTGGGTGTCATCAGCATACTGATAACATTCCAGCCCAAAGCTTCGGACCAGACCAGCAAGTGGTCGCATATAGATATATAAAGGGGAGAGAATGTTATATGCTGCTTACTTTTACTTATGTTCTTTATATAGTTTTATGAATAAAACCGATAAAACCAAATAAGCCTTTAGATTAAGTTGTGCAAGGCGTGGAATAGCTTGGAATTTCTCACCACTTGGGGAAAGATTCTGAAATACCATATTTAACAGAAGCTTCCAAACAGAGTCTGCTAATAAATAAACCCATCATAAACATGATCATCCCCCTTTTTTAAAAGCACCCGTTAAATCCTTAATTTTATAACAAATCTGGCTGGGTTCTCAACAGAACAGCTGCAGCCTAACAACATCCAGCAATTATTTTCTGGATAGGTAGCCATGGGGGAGGTGGAAGTGAAATTGGTGTGCTTGGATGCACATCAATAATTTTTGAAGCATCCACAAATAGCAAAATGGGTGGAAAACAGGGATAGCTATTTATTAGGGGGGTGGAATAGCAAGGAGACTTCTGACACCTTGAAGATTAACTTTTTATTGAGGTACATATATGTTTTTGTGAAGAAGAGATCATTATTATTATTGTGTAAAGTCATTTCCAGCTTACACCAACGCTAAGTTGAAAATGTCATGGGATTTTCTGGAGCTGAGAGTATGTGGCTCACTCAAGATCACTCAGTGGGTTTCCATGGCCCAATGAGGGTATGAAATCCTGGCCTCCATAGTCTCGGTCTAACTCCATAGTCTCAGTCTGGACTGCTCTTCTGATTCTGACGGAGAAGACGGATAGGTGGATGAAGAAGCAACATTTGGGGATTTGGGACTAAATGGTGAAGTAGAAGAAGGGGTGGCATACATATCACAAATGCCCACATTTCAGAAACGACAAAGAGGGAAAGAAGTCAGAAGGAGATCAGCTAGATTAGCAGTGAAAATGCTGAGGAATCAGACCTTGCCCTAGTGTTTTTCAACCTTTTTTGAGCCGCGGCACATTTTTTACATTTACAAAATCCTGTGGCACACCACCAACCAAAATGACACAAAATGACACTCTAACACAGTAGTACATATAGTTAATATGTTTTTAAATGTATTTATACACTCAGTGTGAAACCTGGGCCTGTTTTGATGAACACAACATATATATGACTTCCTCTCACATACTTATACATGGCTATCATGTCTTCTCTCAGCCTTCTCTTCTTCAGGCTAAACATGCCCAGCTCTTCAAGCCGCTCCTCATCGGGCTTGTTCTCCAGACCCTTGTGAAATTTCACCCTGAGTGAAACTTGCTTGCAGTTAACTATGGATGTCATGAAGCTGTTATAAACAGTTCCTTGGGGGGGGGAGGCAACTCTCAAAAAATCCAGTAAAATAGTAAAAAAAAAAACATTTCCAAGTGGAGAGGCTCAATTTGTTTCTTGGAAACCTGTGAATGCTTCAGCCTCCCGATGCTCCCAGGTTCGCTCACTGCCCAATTCACGGTCATGGAGCTTCCGGCTTTGGCTGTTCTCACGAGAAATCCAAGCCAACGTGAAAACGCCGACTCAATCACTTCCGCCCAGTGCTCTGCTTTTGTGGAGGGAGGAGGGAGGCAGCGAAAGAGGCCACACAGATCTATGAAACATCTAGGAGCATCGGGAGTCTGAAGCAGCCCGGAGTGGGAGTTGAAGCCATGTTGAGTCGAGGCTCCTGAAGGCTTCTTCAAGGCGGGCCTGACCCTGGCATTCGGCGGAGCCCTTCTTTTGCCTCGGGAGGATCTTTGGGGAGGGAAAGAGGGAGAAAGAGCTGCTAGGAGAGGGAAGAGTGCCAATTTCCCATGGCACAGCTGATGATCGCTCATGGCACACTAGTGTGCCGCGGCACACTGGTTGGGAAATACTACCCTAGAGCTCAGGGCTATAAATTAGCAGCAAAGTCAGGGGCCCACTGCCGACAGCAACTGACCTACATTGGGGGAGTTCCCATTTCAAGCACCATGTCTGTTTCAGCATAGGTTTTTGCTGAAGGCTCTTTTTTCTGCAACCTGTAAGCCTGTTTAGCCAAGACCTAGTTACTGTCTGATGTGAAGACTTTTGTTTTACATTTGCTTGAAGACCGTGCATTACTTTCTGCTTCACTTATTACATTATCTTTATTCTGACTGAAGTAAAGCCCTTTTATTTACTTTCCCTTGTGTCTAAGGCTGTTTCTGGGGAAAAACTAGATACTAACACTCAAAGCAGTACACCATGCTGACTGTCATGTATGAACACACTGTCCAGCATTGCATACAAGAAACTCGGGACACTTGCAGCCAAGCACCTTTAGAACATCATGACGATGGCAAATGTTACTAATGAGGAGAGGAAGAACACACAAGATAAAGAACAGCTGCAGCCGTTTGCTTTTGCCTTAGCCTACTGGGTTTTGACTGAATTATGAGGCCATTAAAGAACTCCAGGAACGTTGGAGGATGCGGAAGGAACAACAAGGGATGCTAAGAACGCTGAGAGATGAGGAGTGTGTCAGCTCCCCCTGGTGGCCATAATTTGCCTCTGTTCGTCTATATGTGTGTTTGTGGAAACGGCAGGGATTGTCTGCTAAGTATGTGTACGCTCTGAGTCCCCTTCGGGGTGAGAAGAGCGGAATATAAATAAAGTATATTATTATTATTTCTTGTATTTACTTTTGTTGTGAACCACCCCAAATCTTTTTGGGGAGATGGGATGGAATAGAAATAAAGCTTATTATATATTAATTCGATATAAATCTTAAAATAGGCCCATTTTGGTTATTTTAATCTTTGCATAGGAGGGCAGCATGTTCTGGATATAATTTTTTCCAGTTGGTCTCACTCTTTGCAATTTTGTTGAGGATGATGTTGGAATATTTGGTATCTCTGTCAAGCAAACTACAGCATCATAGGTGCACTCAGGCATGTAGCCAGGGGGGGGGCTAAGGGGGCTTCAGCCCCCCCCCCCCGAAATTCTCAGGGTGGTCCGCGAAAAGGCCTTACTGGTACATTATTTAAACTGTTATGTTTATTCATATCATGATCTGATCACCATGCTCAATATATCCCACATTAATGGGGTTATTGGGATAACAATACAAAAGGTTTGGTAGGGTAGACCCTCTTCCACCCAGTCTCAGCCCCCCCCCCCCGAACCAAACTCAGCCCCCCCCCCCCCCGAATCAAAATCCTGGCTACGGCCCTGGGTGCACTATAAGGTTGTGTCACAATGCACGGACTTGACCGGCCCCTTAATCACACACACAGAGACGGGCTGAAGGCTAACTACTTTATTGAATATAAAAACAGTCCAAAAGGTAAATTGTCCATAGAAGAGATAAATGCAGTCAAAGGCTTGAAGCAACAAGGTCCAAAACAGCTTGGCAAAACAATCCAAAGGCTAATGCAAGGCTTGAGCAAGGCTCCGCAAGGCAATGCGGGAACAGGAACAAGGCAAGGTGAATGCAAGGCAAACTTGGTGACCACGAGCCAGCTCGGCTCCGTAGATCCACTTCTAACATGCCTACTCAGAAGAGACGTGGCCGAAGCACTGGGGATGCGTTCCCACGCCTGCTCTACTTAATCGTTCGGTCGAGGTCCCCGACGCTCTAGGCCCCGTCGTCTCCAATCTCTGCTGACGGACCTCGGCCTGTCTAGGCTGCGGTGCCATCCCCTTCTCCCAGACTCAAGGCTACTTCTCCTATCAAAGGTTCGACCTTGTCTCTCAGCAGCTGGGTCACTATCTACATGAGAGCTCTCCTCCCTAGAATCTTCCCAGGCTCTTTCATCCATGTTTTCACTCAAAAGCTCCTGTGACCCTCTTCCTCCCGGGTGCTCATAACTCCCAGAATCGCTGTCCTCCATTTGCACCTGGTTATCTATGTCTACGTCAGGGCCAAAACACAGCTCTTCCCATGCCAAACTTTCTGTGGGCGAAGGAGGCCCGCTGATGGGAAACTGTCCTTCCCACCCTTCCAAATCCTCTTCTGAATCTGTCTCTGCAGCTGCAGGCCCCAATGCCAATGGAACCCCGGGTCCTAGCCCCTGCTCTCCAGGCACAAACGAGAACTGCTGTGCTACAGGTTGTGTCGAAAAAACAGGAGAGAAATATGTGCGATGCTCTGGTAAGGTTAAAAAAATTGTGTTGGGTTGTTGAGTTTTCTGAGCTGTAGAACCATGTTCCAGAAGCATTCTGTCCTAACGTTTTGCCCACATCTATGACAGGCATGCTCAGAGGTTGCGAGGTCTGTTGGAAACAAGACAAGTGGGGTTTATATATCTCTGAAATGTCCAGGGTGAAAGAAAGAACTCTTGTCTGTTTGGGATAGGTGTGAATGTTGCAATTGGCCACCGTGATTAACATTTAATGGCCTTGCGGTTTCAAGGTCTGACTTCTTACTGCCTGGGGGAATCCTTTGTTGGGAAGTGATTAGCTGGCCCTGATTGTTTCTTGTCTGGAATTCCCCCATTTTTGAGTGTTGTTCTTTATTTACTGTTATGATTTTGGAGGTTTTTAAAATACTAGTAGCCAGATTTTGTTAATTTTCATGGTTTCCTCCTTTCTGTTGAAATTGTCCACACGCTTGTGGATTTCAGTGGTTTCTCTGTGTTGTCTGACATGGTGGTTGTTGGAGTGGTCCAGCATTTCTGTGTTCTCAAATAATATGCTGTGTCCAGGTTGGTTCATCAGGTGCTCTGCTATGGCTGACTTCTCTGGTTGAAGTAGTCTACAGTGCCTTTCATGTTCCTTGATTCGTATTTGGGTGCGAACCTGTGTTTATTAATTAATTAAATCCAGCTGGGATAGAAAAGGAGACAGACAAAAGAAGATTACCTATATTTTTGGTAGAAGAGCCTCTAAAACAGGGGTGGGCAATTATTTTTTCCAAGGGGCCACATGAGAGCCAAAAAATATTATGGAGGGCCGCACCTAAAGGCTGAACTACATTCTTCATAATACGGTATCAATTGAATTTCTTTAATAATAATAATAATAATAATAATAATAAGGCACTACATTGTGTTTTTGATATATTAATAAGACTGATAAGAGTATATGTTACGAGCAATGAAAAAGAGAGGTTGTCATAGGAAAAATGACATTTATTCACTAAAATTTTACAAAACAATGGTTAACAAAATGTGAACATTTATATCATTTGTGATTGATTATATCAGGGGTCAGGAACCTTTTTGACTCAGAGAGCCATAAAAGCAAAATATTTGGAAATTTATTTCAGTGAGAGCATTATAATAATGATGATGATGATGATGGTATTCATTCAGCCTCTGCTAATAATAATAATAACAATAACAATAATAACAACAGGTTCCTAGAGTGGGAGGAGACCTCCAAGGGCCATCCAGTCCAACCTCCTTCTGCCATAAGGGAAAAACACAAAGCATTCCTCACAGATGGCCATTCAGCCATCTTGAACCAAACTTGGCACACTGAACTCTCATGAGACCAAAGTACTGAAAGGGTTTGCTGGGCATTTACCTTGAGTTTGGGAGTTGTAGTTCTCCTACATCCAGAGAGCACTGTGGACTCAAATAATGATGGATCAGGACCAAACTTGGCACAAATCCTCAATTTGGCCAAAGAGGCAGAAGAGAAGAGAAGACGAGGAAGATGAGGAAGGAATGGATGTGCCCCCCCCCACACGCGCGCGCGCTCCGGCCTTGGCCTCGCCCCTTTCCCGCTCTGGCCCCACCCCCTCTCCATCGCTGCACTCCCGCTCCTTCCCTCTTCCATTCAGGTAGTGGAAGGGGGAAGGAATGAAAGGGGGAAAGAGAGAGGGAGGGAGGGAGGGAAGGAAACAGGAAGACAGGAAACAGAAGAAGGGAAAGAGTGCCAAGGCAAGAGGGAGGGGGGAGCGCGCGAGGAGGAAGTGAAGGGAGGAGGAGGAGAGCGAAGGCATGCTCTTTCTCCTGGTTGCCTCCCCTTCTTCCCCCTCCCTTCCCTTCCCCTCTGCTTGCCTGCTTGCCTGCTTCTTCACGTTTGTAGCTGCCCCAATGGGAGTTCGCCTTCTCTTCAGGACGAAGCCTTGAGGGAGCCAAGGGCCGGACAGCATCTGCTGCCTGGCCGGATCCGGCCCGCGGGCCATAGGTTGCCCACCCCTGCTCTAAAAGCTGGCCTTTTTGAACCAATAATCTCATGGATGCTTCCACGCTAGACAAAGGGACATAACAGACTAACTGCTTTTTGGAAGAAAGAGGAAATGATCTCTACAGGTGGGAAGGAAACAGGAGAAAAATAAATCAATCAAAGAAACAGAGAGGTGAAAAACAAACAAAAAGTCAAGTAAAGTACAGCTCCTTCTCCCCCTAATTAACATATAAAGGCATTGATGCCTCTTCACATCAATTTTTAAATTGAAATCTAACATTTTCTTTACCGCCAACTAAAGAAAGGTATTTGGATTTTCTTTACCACCAACCAAGTGAGGGTATTTGGATTAGAGCATGGTGGGGAAAAAACCTGCCTTTAATCCAATTACTCGGATAATTTTATTTGCATTGTGGATAATGCTTTAATCGCTTTTGCATGCTGTAAATACATTTCCCTGATTTCAGGCTATTATATCTGGCTCGGAATCATTACTACCATATTGCGAGATGTAAAAAAAAAATGAACTAAACCCGATTTTGAGTGAAATGGGAGGGAGGGAGGAGTAGGAATGTGTTTCTAAAGCATCAAGTCCCAAATGTTACAACGGCTAGGAGAGGTCTCTCATATCTGGAGATATAGTGAGTTCTGCAAGTGAACGTTACAGGTGAAGATCGAAACAGATGCTTGTTGAAAAAGACCTAATCTCATATTGATCAATGGTAGAGGGAAGCGAGAAGTGAAGTCAGCTTCACAGCTTGGAATTTTATTTTATTTTATTTTTATTTTTTGAGAACATCATCCAGAATCCCACAGCTATCATGGTCAGCCTCAGGCCAAGCATTCTGTGGTCAACGAGCATTATGAATTGAATTGTTTTTTTAAAAAAAACATTAACATAATTTCCAATAGTCCTAAAATAAGAACATGTGGGAACAACTTTTTAAAATTGCTGTGACATGCAAAACCAATGGGTCTACCTAGTATTTTGAGGATGACTGAGTCTAGACCAGTGTTTCTCAACCTAGGGGTAGGTTGACAAGATTGCTTGGAGCATCTCTTTGCGTTTTCTCACCAAAGTGGTACCTATTCATCTATCCACATCACATGTTTCTGAATTGCTAGGTTGGCAGGAACTGGAGCTGATGAATCTTACACATCAAACTGCCGACCTTCAGGTTAACAGTTCAGCGGCACAAGGGTTTGACCCATCTCACCACCACAGCTCCTAGATCAGGGCTGTCCAACTTCTACAGGCCCAAGGGCCGGAATTCCAGCCACTGATCGCCTGGGGGACCGAAGGGTCTGCCTCCGTCCCTGGCTCCGCCCCCTCCCATGGCTCCGCCCCTCCCCAGGCTCCCCCTGGCTCCAATTTACTTACAATTGACCTTGAGTTGTGGAGTTGTAGTTCACCTCCATCCAGAGAGCACTGTGGACTCAAATAATGATGGATCTGGACCAAACTTGGCATGAATACTCAATATACCCAAATGGGAACACTGGTGGATTTGGGGGAATGTTTCCTAATACCTTTGAGTTATTTGAGTCCACACTCAAATTGGGACACACCAAAAAAAAACCAAACACCTCAATGCCGTCGCAGGGCTTGATGGGGCCTCCTTTCCCAGAGGCGGGTGGAGGAGGCCCAAAGAGCTCCCTCCCTCCCTGAAGGGAAAACAAGCCGTGGGGGCCAGGCATGTAGCCAGGGGGCTAAGGGGGCTTCAGCCCCCCGAAATTCTCAGGGTGGTCCGCGAAAAGGCCTTACTGGTACATTATTTAAACTGTTATGTTTATTCATATCATGATCTGATCACCATGCTCATTATATCCCATATTAATGGGGTTATTGGGATAACAATACAAAAGGTTTGCTAGGGTAGACCCTCTTCCACCCAGTCTCAGCCCCCCCCCCCCGAACCAAACTCAGCCCCTCTGAAACAAAATCCTGGCTACGGCCCTGATGGGGGCAGACGCAAAGGAAGCCACATTGCGCCCTGCATGCGGGGGAAGGCAGCACAACAAGGGGAGGGGGCGGAGGAGGGAAGGAAGCATCACCAGGAAACTGCCGCTGAGGGACCCCTCCCCCCCTCACCCAACGTCCCACTGTTTTTAGATTGATTGATTCGAGCCAGGCCCTTCCTTACCCATACTGCGGGAGCCCCGCCACAGGGCCGAAGTGCCAACGCCGCCGCCGTCCCTGAAGAGCCCCGCTGGAGCCGAGGCCATCCGCAGGCCGGGCGCGAGGGCCCTCCACAGGAAGAGGACCCTCCAGCCAGGAGGGCTTTCCCAGGAGGGGGGCCCCTCCTCCCTCTCTCTGAGGGAATGGGGGCTGGCCTGGAAGCAGCCGTGGGGGAGGAGAGGCGCGCGCCCAGGCCGGCCGCAAATCCCGCAGGACCCGAGATTTCGGCAGCTATCGCGAGACTACGCAGCCACAGACGGGATTTCGACCTCCCTCGAAATCCCGTCTGTGGCTGGCGTAGTCTCGCGATGCTTGCCTAAACCCAGAAGTAGGTATTATTATTATTATTTTTAATTTGTATTTTATTAAAACAAGTTAGGGGGCCAGAAGGAAGGGGCTCGGGGGCCGTGTACGGCCCCAGGGCTGCCTGTTGGACAGCCCTGTCCTAGATCAACAACTGCCCTGCTCAGGTCTAAGCCCAAGGCTGCTTGCTTGATGGAGTCAATCCAGCTGTAGCATAGTCTTCCTTTTTTCTGACTGCCGTTCGCTTTACCAAGCATTATCTTCTTTTCCAATGAGACACGCTGTCTCGTGATATGTCTGAAGTCCAATAACCTCAGATTAGTCATCTTGGCTTCTAGGAAGAATTAACATTTGATTTGCTCTAAGATCTATTCATTTGTCTTTTTAACAGTCCGTGATGTCTGCAGAACTCTTTTCCGGCCGCACTCTGCCTAATCACCAGGACTTTGGCACCAGAGATTGCTACGGAGATGAGCCCTGGAAGGGTGGAGAAAGGAAGCAATTTCCACTCTTCCCTTTCTTTGCCATAGGTCGATGGGCTACTTGAAGGCTCAGACTCACACATTTCTTTTGAGAGCCAGATTAATGATGCCCCCAAGAAGAGATCTAATCTTCCATTTCTGATGATGTATAAATCCCACAAGTTTCTCATTTCTAATCACTAGCCCATCTTCTCCTAAATTAGAAAGTAGAAGAGATTTCGAAAAGCATACATGTATTACTAGGGAAATGATGGACGGGGGAACAAGAGAGTTTATACATTCACTTTCAGTGCACACGTTCTCCCGAGCTTCATTGTTTGGAACAGGGCCAGATTTGACATTACAGTCCCAAACAAGATGAGAACGCATTCATTTCGAAAGACATTAGAACTATTCAGTGGCAGGGGGAAAAAAATGTCGATGTGATATTTAAAAAGCACTCTTGACGTTTGAAGTGCTCCGTTTTAATAGGTGTACGCTCCCCGCGCCCCCTACGAAATTGCATGTTTTGTTTCCGTGTGAGAAAGAAGATGGAAGAGGTGAAATTTTATGGGGATGGTGAATGATAATGTGTTTTCCGACCAGAGGGATTAGAGTAGGCACTTACTCATTGCGTCTTCCATCCAAAAAAGTGGAAACTCATCACCCAAAAAGAGGACAGATTGATACATTTTCATAAGCATAGGCATCTGTTCAGATGCCAATTCAGAAATAATGACGGCAATTCTGCACCGGAAGACATAAGAAATATAGCAATACAGAGATATAGCTATACAATATCAACAGGGCATATATTTCTGATCTTTGTGTGGATACATGAAACCATGGATAATAGTGAATCCTAATAGTAAAATCAATGACTTCTGACCCAGTGATACCATAGAACAGTGTTTCCCAACCAGTGTGTCGTGAGCGATCATCAGGTGTGCCGTGGGAAATTGGAACCTCCAATACCCTTTCTTCCCTCTCCTGCCGAACACTTTTTCTTCTCCACTCGGGCTCCGCTTCTCCCGAGGGGGAGGGAGGAAGACGTGACCCGTGCGGGCACTACTGCGCAGACTCACCCCATGTCTTCCTCCTTCCCCCCTCCCCTCCTGAACACGCTCACGCTGCCCCCTTGGATCAAAATGGCGGCAGAAGTGGCGGTGTAGAAGAAAAAGTAAGTGTTTGGCAGGAGGGGGAAGAAAGGGCGCGAAGGGGGAGGAAGAGGTCTCTGTTGAAAGCTGGCATGGGCAAACTTGGACCTTCCAGGTGTTTTGGACTCCAACTCCCACCATTCCTAGCAGCCTCAGGCCCTTTTCCTTTTTCCCACTCAGCCATTTAAGCAGGAAAGGCCTCAAGCTGTTAGGAATGGTGGAATTTGAAGTCCAAAGCACCCAGAGGGCCGAAGTTTTCCCATGCCTGTTTTAGGGACCTTAAAGTGGTGAGCCTCCTTCCAACATTGTGATTCTGGATAGAAAAGAAACAACAACATAACATAGTAGTGTTTGAGTCCACAGTGCTCTCTGGGTGTAGGTGAACTACAACTTCCAACTCAAGGTCAATTCCCAAGCAAACCCTTTCAGAACTTTCTGTTGGTAATGAGAGTTCAATATGCCAAGTTTGGTTCAATTCCATTGTTGCAAGAGTTCTTTGATTGTGTGTTAACTATAAATCCCAGAAACTGCAAACTCCCAAATGTCAAGGTCTATTTTCCCCAAACTCACCTGTGTTCACATTTGGGCATATTGAGTATTCATGCCAAGTTTGGTCCTGATCCAACATTGTTTGAGTCCACAGGGCTCTCTGGATATAGGTGAACTACAACTCCAAAACTCAAGGTCAATGCCCACCAAACTCTTATAGCATTTTCTCTTGGTTATGGGAGTTCTGTGTGGGAAGTTTGTGTCTTTCTGCCATTCCTGCCAGGATATCTATGTTGTGTTCATCGAAACAGGCCCAGGTTTCACACTGAGTGTATAAATACATTTAAAAACATATTAACTATATGTATTACTGTGTTGGAGTGTCATTTTGTGTCATTTTGGTTGGTGGTGTGCCCCAGGATTTTGTAAATTTAAAAAGTGTGCTGCGGCTCAAAAAAGGTTGGGAAACACTGTGTTAAGCAATAATGCTTGACCTAACCTTGGTGTGTTAGTGTTTCCCAGAAAATCTCTAAACACAAGTGACTTTTTGAATGAAACAAAGATTTTTGGATAAAAATCATTTTATTTTTCAACGTAGTCTCCTTTGAGCTCTATACACTTTGTCCAACGTTTTTTTATCCCTTCCAAAAAATAAGATTTGTCGAGGTCATCAAAATAGGTATTTGTTTGTGAGATGATTTCATTGTTGGAGTCAAATCTCTTTCCGCCGAGCCATTTCTTCAGGTTTGGAAACAAGAAATAGTCACTCGGGGCTAAATCCGGAGAATAGGGTAGATGAGGGAGCAATTTGTATTCCAATTCATGGATTGTTGCTATGGCAACTACACATGTGTGCACCCTTGCATTGTCCTAGTGCAAAATAACTTTTTTCTTGGCCAAAAGCGATAATTTTTTTTCAAATCCTCATTAAATCGACCCAATAAGTTGGCATAAAATTTGCCATTGATTGTTTTACCCTTTTGAAGGTCGTCAATGTGGATTATACCACGTTTATCCCAAAAAACGGTCGCCATGACTTTATTGGCTGACAAACCCACCTTGACCTTCTTTGGCGCTGATTCACCCTGAGAAACCCACTGTTTTGACTGCTGTTTGGTCTCTGGTGTGTTGTCGTGAATCCACATTTCGTTCATGGTTACGAAACGGCGCAAAAACTCGTCCATATTGTGGTTGAACAACTCGAAACGCTCCTGCGAAATTGTCACACGATTGCGTTTGTGGTCGATTGTGAGCAAATGCAGCACCCATCTTGCAGAAAGCTTCCTCATACCCAAGTGATCATTTAAAATTGAAACCACTGAGCCATGTGAGATGCCTATGGCTTCCACAATCTCTCACACTTTCAATCTCTGATCAGCCAACACCATATCATGAATTTTTTCAATTGTTTCAGGTGTAGAGACTTCAACTGGGCATCCAGAATGTTCGGCATCTTCCGTGCTTGTACGGCCACAACAAAATTCAGTAAACCTCTTTTTACCATTGAAATTGATGGTGCAGAGTCCCCATAGTATTTATCAAGCTTAGCCTTGGTTTGAGTGATAATTTTTTGCTGCAAAAAATAATGCTTAATGAGCACACAAAATCCACTTTTTTCCATTTTCTCCTCAAATCACGCGGCAGTCTGCTATCAATGGCTGTCAAACACAAACTAAATGATGCAGCTTGTTCAAATTTTGACTAGAGTCAACTGACTGATGCCTGTTGACAGGAGCAGTATTGCCCTTTCAGTTAAGAGGTGGGAAATTCAAAAAGTCACGGACTTATTGACCCGCCCTCGTAAGTACATTTGTATTGCATGCATGCTGACATCCCATATATGAAATGCTTGGAACCAGAAGAGTTTGTGTATTGTTGTTGAAAATGTAAAAATTGCCTGGTAACATGGTGGGAATATTGCCTTTCAAGATTTTCTGGGGTTGCCCATATATCTGATCTAATATTGTACATATTGCGAACATCATGGAAAACTGATTTGATTAGGAATCCATTTAATGTCATTCTTAGATATTAGTAATTTTGAGGACATGATGGCTCAGATTTTACACTGAGTAAAGTAGATTAACTTTATGATTACAGAGTTCTGTGGCATCGCTATGCCACTCTAATAGTGAATTGTGCAATTGTGGGTGCATGTACGTCTCATGTACAATGTGAAACATATACAACCACATGAAAATAGTGGTTGTACATGATGCACCCCAAATTCAAGGTGCTGGCTTTAGCCTATAAAGTCCAAAATTGTTCGGGCCCAGCCTATCAGCCCACATGAGCCCTGAGATTATCAGGCGAGGCTCTCCTCTCAGTCTCACCACAGTCACAAGTTCAGTTGGTGGGAACAAGGGAGAGGGCCTTTTTGGTGATGGCCCCATGGCTCTGGAACTCACTCCCTAAAGAGGTGCGTTCAGCCCCCTTGCTATTGTCCTTTTGCTCCCAAAAGAAAACCTTTGGAAGCAGGCCTTCCTTGATAACATACAACAGGAGCAACTTCAGTCAGACAAGACTCAAAGCTTATATGAGCCAAATATAAGGAGCTCTGAACAGTTTAGCTTAATCTTTTATTATGTTAGGACAACCTCAGTAGCCTAAGGTGTAGAGATTTCAAATGATAATGTTATATGTGTTATTTTTATGCTTATTTATATTTATGTACATTGGATTTATGTATGTGTTGAGTTATGGTTTATATCAGGGCTGTCCAACTTCTACCGGCCCAGGGGCCTGAATTCCGGTCACTGATGACCTGGGGGGCCGAAGGGTCTGCCCCCGCCCCCGGTTCCGCCCCTGGCCCGCCCCCGCCCCGGCTCCGCCCCGTCCCCTCCCCCGGCTCCAATTTACTTACAATTCATAAGAGGCATCCATACAATCAAATATAATCTTTTACTAAGGGGAAATGCAGGGAGGGAATACATAAGGGGCATCCATACACAATTACATAATAATAACATAAAGGTTAGCCTACCTTCCCAAACGCGCCTTTTCTATCCAGGAGTAGCTGGACCACGAGCAGAGGCGACGACTGACCGAGGCAGCAGCCGAGAAGGTCCAAATCGAGTCTGCGTGGGCCGCAGGGATTAAGTAGCTGAGATTTCGGCAACAGGAGTATCGCGAGAATACGAAAGCCACACGGGATTTCGCTCTCAACGCAGACGTGATCTCGCGTTGAGAGCGAAATCCCGTGTGGCTTTCGTATTCTCGCGATACTTGCTCCGGAACCCGGAAGTGGGTAATTTAAAAAAATATTATTATTTAATTTTTTAAATTTATTTTTTATTTAAAAGCTTAGGGGGCCGGAGGGAAAGGGGCTGGGGGGCCTTATACGGCCCCCAGGCCGCCAGTTGGACAGCCCTGGTTTATATGTTGAGTTGTGGGATGATGGTTTTCGTATTGCGTAGTTGTTTTTTATCTTGTACACCACTTTGAGTCCCATTCGTGGGAGAAAAGTCAATAAGTAAATAAATAATGCACAGCCACGCACCATGTGCATGTGCAACTAAGTACAATTGTCCTGCAGCTCATCTTCTGCAACCTTGAATTGAATACATATGTTCTGTATGAGACAAAATAACCAATTACTGCCATAGAGGAATTTATGTATGCATAAGACACCGACAACTTTCCAGCCAAAACTTTTACACGTGCTTAATAATCCCCATTTGAGACAAGTTTCTGCAATTGTATTGTGTGTGGCTTTTTCCTCTTGTTTTTTTTCCCAATTACATTGCTACCTAAAGGCAGTCTTGTTTTGTGATACTGTTGGAAATAGGGAGGGGGAGAGACAAACTGACAGAGAGAGGAGCTATGACGGTTTGAATATATATTGAATCTAATGTCAGATAGCATGTTTCAGTTGTTATGGTACACGAGTGGGGAGGTGGTGGCACACATATTCCAATGTTGTTGGTAGTTGTCATGTTTGTAGGGTGATAATTCCACTCTAGATTTTGATCCAGCCTCTTAAGAAGTTGACTAAGTTGAACCTTCTCCATAAATCATCCCAGCACCATGGCTAGTTCCTTTATAGCTAGCAGCCAAGATCTGGAATGGATGTTTGGAACCACTGATAAAAAAGCCACTAAATCAGGGGTAGGGAACCTATGGCTCGGGAGCCAGATGTGGCTCTTTTCATGATTGCATCTGGCTCTCCAGAGAAGTCTGGGCCTCAGTTTCCCAGCATGCAGCAGGGAGGAGGGACACAAATGCGCCACGACTGCCACTTCCGCGCCGGCATCACCCCCTCTTCCTCATCCCCCGCTGCTCTTGGGGTCCTGCGCCCTCTTTGCCGGGAATGGCGGAGCCCAGTGGCGGTGCCTCATCCTCGTCTTCCTCTTTGTCCTCCGCCACGGGCCACGGGGGAGGTGGGAAGGGCGGGCCTGGCCCTGGCGCCACAGAACCGGCCTCGCTGCCCCCCGGGGGATGCCCAGCTCATCACCCTCATCGTCAGGCAGCTCCCTCTCTCCCTCCCTTCTTTCCTCCTTCCCTCTTCGTTCCTTCCTTCCTCTTCCATTCTTTCCTTCTCTCCTTCCTTTCCCTCCCTCTCTTCCTTCCTTCTTTCCTCCATTCTCCCTCTTCCTTCCTCTTCCTTTCCTTCTCCCCTTCACCCTTTCCTTCTCTCCTTCCTTTTCCTTCCCTCTCTCCCCTTCCTTCTTTCCTCCATTCTCCCTCCCTCTTCCTTCCTCTTCTATTCTTTTCCCCCAAGTCTTCCTTTTCTTCTCCTTCCTTTCTTTTCACTTCCCTCTCTCTCCCCTTCTTTCTTTCCTTCTTTTCCCTTCATTAAATTACTTTTTCCTTACTTCCTTTCCTTTCTTTTCCCACCCTTTCCCTTCCTCCCTTCCCATTTCCTTCTTCCTTTTCCCCTCTGTCTCTCTCCTGCTTTGCTTTTCTTCCTTTTCCATAGTTCGTTCTTTTCTTTCTTCCTCTCCCACTCCCTCCTTTATTTCCTCTGTCTGTCTTTCTTTCTGTCTTTCTTTCTTTCTTTCCCCCTTCCTTCCTTCCGTCTTCTCTTTCTTCCCAGAGTCCTGAGCATGCCTTTTGCAGAGCCAGGTCTAAAGTGTCCTGTCATTCTGCCGGGGGAATCCTTTTCTCATAGTATGTCTGTATATACTCACATTTAGTTGAATTCAGTCATATATATATATATATATAATGGCTCTCACTGAAATAAATTTCCAAATATTTTGCTTTCATGGCTCTCTGAGTCAAAAAGGTTCCCGACCCCTGCACTAAATCATGGCTTGCTTGTGGAGTTCTGAATAGACATTTGGATGTAAAGTGGAGGAACAAACTATTGGATTTAGATGGGCTTTTGCAGTTTGACCCAAGAGGACTTTTCTTCTATCCTGAAAGGTGGACATCAGTTGGGAAATTGTGCAAGAAGTCTATCATGTGTGTCTCGTGCAAAAATGAATCCACAACAGGAAACTTCTAGTGATTTAACAGAGATTAAGAATTTGTCATTGTTGTCTTGTGGGATTATTGGATGGAATTATCAATAGTGGAATTTGAAGATTAGTAGGATTTTGATTTTTAAAAATCCATTAGTTTTTAGTAGGGGGAGTATGATATTTTGATATTTACAATCTCTAATAAAAATTGGAAGTTGTTGTATTTGTATGTTCTTTATTGTTTTAGGTTAATATATATATATATACACACACGCACTTCAGTTATACCCCGTTACCATCTCCCCAAGGGGACTCAGGGCGGCTTATATGAGGCCAAGCCCAATAACACATAATAACAACACAACTGCAATTATAAAACAATACAATCAATAAAACTCAAACATAAGCAATAACAGACAATTTTAAACCATATATGTATTATCATCATTATTAGTATCATTATTTTATCTGTTTATACCCTGTTGTAAAGACTCCTCTATATTATCCCTTTTCAACTGTGGCCAGGTAGTTTTCTTATTCCACCCTTACCACCAATTTATATAGAGACTTCTTTTAATTCCACTTGCTGCCACCATATATTGTAATAAGTATTCACACCGGTCAGCTTTCCCACTGACCTTCCGATTATTGTGTCAGGGCAGGGTATCCCTTTAACCCAAACTCCCACTGACACTATTTGTTAACTTTCGCTACCACCATTCACTATACTTGGCTACCCACTAGGAAGAAGTTGTTTTAGAGGCTTGTGTTTGAAGGAACTACGCAGGGAGATCTCTTTGTTAAATAACTGTAAAGTTTATTCAAACAGTGTTCTAAGTGTGGAGGTTTCAGAGTTCAAAGCTTAGGTGGTTACAGTATCTTCTTAGAGGCACGTATCTTAAGGTTACAATACAGTAACTATGGAGATACAACTTGATATTATATAGCTGCACTCCCAGAACCAATAGCTCAGCAGCCTTTACACTAACTGCTTGTCTTTAAACCCAACTGTTTTCCTAGCAGTTCAAACACAGCTTTCCTTCTACTCTCTCTCAGAGTAGAGACAGAGTCTTTTTAAAAACCTGCTGACAGCTGGCTAAAACAGACTCTCTAACTCTCCACATACCCTCTCTCCTTCGACTTTCGCTGTCAAATACCAACTGCTAAAATTTGAATTCGAAGATTCTAAGGCCAGTTGCAGGCTCCGCCTCCTGTTTCCAAGGTAACGGAAACCCCTTGGAGGTTCTGCATGCTAATATCTTCGTTAACCCTTTAGGGTTTGCCAAGTTTTTACTCCTTCAACATATATACACATAAAGCCACTAGAAGAATTAAGAGTACAATTCAAAAATTTGTCCTGGTTGCAATATCTGCAAGTCAAAGATTTGCTTAAGAAAGACAAAATTAAAGGCTTTGAGGCTAAGGAGGAATTCTGGGAAAAATTAATGGAAAAAAAGAATAAGGTTATTACTAAGCTATACAAAAAACTGATAGAATGGGAGACGGAAACAGAAACGGTCAAAAGCTGCATGGTGAATTGGGCAAGAAATATTGGACATCAGATAAAATTGCAAGAATGGCAGCAAATTTGGAATAAAAAAATGAAGTATACCTATGCATCCAGTCTCAGAGAAAATTGGCTTAAGATAGTGCATCGGTGGTATTTGACCCCTAAAAAGCTTAGTATTATGTACAAAAACAATTCAAATATTTGTTGGAAATGCAAGTCCCATGAGGGCAGTTTTTACCACCTATGGTGGACATGTGAAAAGGTAACGAAATTTTGGAAAGATATTCAAGCCGCAACTCAGAAAATAATAAAAAAAGAGATTCCATTAAAACCGGAATTCTTCCTTCTCGGCCTAACGGATAAGTACATTCAATTAGATGCAAATGAGGACAGGTTATTTACATATGCAATTACGGCGGCTCGAATCGCCTATGCAACAACCTGGAAGCAGGAGAAAATGCCGACGCTGGATACATGGTTGGACAAACTTTGGGAAATAAGGGACATGGACAAGCTAACCTACTTCTTAAAACAAAGCAAGGGGAACCCAATAAAGAGGACTGACTGGTCTCCATTAGAGGAATATTTAAAGGAAGACTGAAATCTAAGGAGACGTAGGAGACCCCAACGCCAGAGCTACGAGAGAAAAAATAGATAGGCAAAAGTAACAACTATAGCAGTTAGAGAATGAAATGTTATAAGAGAATAAGCATAGAGTTAAAAGCGTATGATAGCAAATGATATGTACCTATAAGTAAAATACAAGAGTTCTTGACAGTTTATGTAATTGTTGGAAGTTCAAATATGTTTTTAAAGGTTACCTCTCTCTACTTGCCTAGAGAGATTCTGTATTGTTGAGTTCTGTACTATACAGGACTCCTGGTGGTTTTGGGGGATTTCTTTCTCTTTTTTTTTTTTTTTTTTTCACTTCTTTTGGGCTATCCGGCTTCTTTGTTTGTTTCTGTTTCTTTTACTATGGTGTGTTTCTTCTGTTGTATCACTGCATAAAGCGAAAAATCTCACAATAAAAACTATTTTTTAAAAAAAACCATATATACACATATATAAAAATATCAACCATATTTAAAACCTGTAATAAAGAAATATGACTTCACTACACCTGTCTTTCTCAAGAAAATGGAAGTCAATAATACAACAAAAAGTCAGAATAATAGTACAAATTTAAGATTTAAAAACAATTGAATATTTCGTATATTAAAATATGAAATACTGCCAATATGTACACTACAGACATACCAATTTTTAAAATGTTCACAACAGTACCGCGCAGCATTAACAGCCCAACTCTCTATAAGACTGGGAGAACAGATTTTTTAAAAAAAAATGCCACCAGAAACTTGTATTTTATGCTTTAAAGCAGTGGTTCCCAACCCGTGGTCTGTGGACCACCAGTGGTCTGCAAGAATGAAAATGTGATCCACGGCCACACCATTACTCTACCATTGCTATCTTATCAAGCATTCCTGTGTTTTTAAAATGATTCGTGTTTTCTCACGATTTGTCCAAATTACAACAGTCTCAGTTTAGCCATCTTGGCTTCTAGTTACTAATCAAACTCAATTTGCACTAAGGACCATTCATATGTGGATATGGAGTTGGACGGACGTTTTTCTGGCCCATGGTATCTGTGTAACTATTCTCCAGCACTAAATTTCAAATGAGGCTGTTCTCTTCCTATCAGGTTTCTTCACTTTTCAGCTTTTATACCCTTGCACAGAAACTGGAAATATTGTGGCCTGGGTGACTCTGATATTGGTCTTTAATTATGTGATTGAAAGGAAGATGCAAAATGTCAGTTTGATTTAGTATACTTCTTTGCACAGTGCTCAGTCAAGTATAAAGTGAAAGATTACCAACAGGGCACATAGACGAGAGTCCTGGTATACCTTTGTCTACTATCCCATCGCTTGGGGTAGATTGAAAAATATAGTTGGAGTTGAGATTCTTTGTGAAAATATCCACTTTGCACTACTCAAAAATCAAGAAACTCAAAGACAAGGCACATGTTGTCTTTGAAATATGCCCATTTCTGAGGCTTGCCATTCAGTTTTGAGAAATAAATCAAGGACAGAGCTGTGCATACAGTTAAGAATTGGATTGTGTGTTGGGATTGTATTGTGTAGATCACATTGATTTTGGTACCTTTGCAGTGAACAATGTTGTGCAATTGAATGCATAGGCAAATGCGCCTTCAAATGCACAACTGAATGTGCTTGTATACACACACATGCAAAACGGTGTTTCATGCTCAACTCTGTTTCCCCAACTTTGAACTGAATGTATTTATTATTTATTATTATTTATTTAAAACTTTTATATCCCGATCTTCTCACCTCCGAAGAGGGACTCAGAGTGGCCTTAGAGCAAGAATTCGATGTTGTTGATACAAATTAAAACATCGCATAACCATACAAAGTTAAAATACATATAAATAAAATACATATAGATAAAATACATTAAAATACATTAAATGTAGATATTCAGCATTGGATAAAATATAATGGTGCTTCTTCCCATGTGTAAGATATCTACAGGATTCTGGCCTATGTTCTTAAGCATGATTTAGTCCAGGGGTTCCCAACCTGTGTTTCGTGGACCACCAGTGGTCCAAAAGAATGAAAATATGGTCTGTGGCCAAACTATTACCACACCATCGCTTCAAAAGCACGCAGCAATTAGAGCGACTAGTCTCCTGAAACCGTTTCATAGTGCCAAGGCAACAGGGATGTCGGGAGGGGAGGGGCTGACTACCTACGAAAGATTATTACTACAACATCAGCTTTAGATTATCTATATCTATAAAAAGAGAGTGGTCGTGCAACGAGGCAAATGGACGCAAAAACTACATGTCCCAGACACACAAAACTCCACAGGCCACTAATCCATACCACAAGGTCCATAGCCGACCCACAAAAACATCCCAAAACACAAACACAACACCCCCAAAAACACCCCCGAAAAACTACATTATCACGCATGCGCAAAACGTCACAACCGCAGCAGCAACAAGAAATCCACACCCCACCTCCATCTCCAACTCTCCCTCCCACCCCGCATCCGCAGAAAAACACCTTACCACGCTCCCGGACCCTAACCGCCTCCTAGCCGCTCCCGAAACCCGATCCACACCGACAACAAAGCTCCTCAGGAACCCGGGCTGCGCCCCACTCCCAAAGAAACGACGGAGGAGGCCAAGGAGGCACGGGGCCCAGCCGGCTCCAGTAACGGATGGGAGCCGCCGAGGCAGGCCGAGGACGTGGCGGAGAAGGAGCCATGGCCATCGCCCGCAATATCCGGGTGCAGCAACGCCTGCAAGTCGGTACAGCAAGTGGGCCTGGCCATGGGACTACACGTCCCAGAAGGCTCTGCGCCGCTCACAGAGAACACAGGAGACCCGGGACCATCAAGGAAGTGTAGCCCCATAGCCACGCCCCTTCCTTCCCAAAGGCCGGCGCAAAGCCTTCTGGGAAGTGTAGTCCCATCGCCAGACCCTCCTCCTACAACACCATTTAACGAACGACACCCTCCCAACAGGCACACACCCACAAAGACAGACAGCAGAAAAAAGAACACACAAAAGAAGGACATGGAAGACACAGACAAGATTACAAAACACATACTAATAAATAACCATAAACAAAAAAAAAACCATAAAACCACCAAACACAACAACACCAACATACACACACACACATACATACACACACATACTACATACACATCAACATACATACACATATACACACACATACATACACACACATATATACACATATACACACACATATATACAAATACACACATACATAAATATCTACAACCACACAAAAAACACAAATACACACACATACACATATATACACACATACACAAATACACAAACACATATAAAAACAAACACACACACATAAAAAACCACATAAACAAACACATAAACATATATACATATACACCAATACATACACAAAACCAACTACACATATATTTTATTTATTTATTTATTTATTCTGTCTTGTATTCCGCTCCTCCCTGCAGGCTCGGGGCGGATCACATCATAGAACTCGGCAGACATGTGCATCCATGTCGCCGTACAGTAAAAAACAATAAAATACAACATAAAACAACATAGGTCCCGAGAATTATATCATAACATGCCAAGCATTCCCTGAACCAGGGTGTTAGTTTAGAAGATGAGTAGGATCAACTGTTCATCTGGCCGAAGGCCATTCTGAACAGGGCAGTCTTGCAAGCCCTGCGAAATGGGAGTAATTCCCTAGTGGCTCGGACATCATCCGGGAGAGAGTTCCAAAGAACCGGAGCCACTACAGAGAACGCCCTTTGCCTCGTAGTAGATAGGTGACAGGCGCGGACCGATGGAATCTGGAGTAAATTCAACTCCTCTGAACGTAGTGATCTCGGGGGAATGTATGGGGCAAGGCGGTCCCTCAGGTACGCAGGCCCTAGGCCATATAAGGTCTTAAAGGTTAACACCAACACCTTGAAAGCAACTCGGTACTCAATGGGCAGCCAGTGCAGCTGCCGCAAGATCGGTGTAATATGCTCCCTTACCGACGTTCCCGTCAGCAGGCGAGCGGCGGCATTCTGCACTAGCTTGAGTTTCCGAATTGTCGCCAAGGGAAGGCCAACGTAGAGGGCACATATAAAAACACAAACAAACAAACATACACATATATACACACACATACATACATAGCCACATCATTTCAAAACCTAACATACCCAGACGTACTCACATCTCCTAAATAGGGCACAGCAACGCGTGCCGGGTTCAGCTAGTCAAATATAGTTTTCTTTTTTTTAATAGTCTTTATTAAGGTTTTTCAAAATGTCAAACAAACAAACAAACAGAAGACAAAAAGCACATAAAATCACAGGGGTCGTAGGGTAGTATTGGAGGGGTACATCATGGAAACAAGGGGAGGGTTAGACAGGGGGTGCTCAAAACAACGTGGGGGAGACAGCATGTTCTTGTTAGCTTAAATCAACTTGTGTCTTATTCTAGTTCTTCATCCACTCCTTTTTATATATATACAATATATCTATCGTGCCTAAAAATATAAACATAGATAATTATTACTTATAAATATTACCAATATACATTGTCTTAATTAACTAAAACTCTATTATCTAATTCCAATTAAGTATAAGCTCAATGTTATGTTCCCTACTACAGTAATCTTTCACAATTGACCAGTCCGTTTTTTCAGTATGCTCATCCACTGGCGTTTTTAGATTATCAAATATAGTTTTCTTTGGGGAAGCAGTTAGTAACTAGTGGGTGGCATATGTTCTGTATCAGAAACTAGAGCTGATATGGTCTATCCAATGACATTTTCTGAATCAGCACCCCAGATAACCAAACTGAATCTAAAACTGATTTGTAACTTTTTTGGTCCTAATGTTGTTGAGTGAGTTGGAGAGTGGTCCCTGGTCAAAAAAAGGTTGAGAACCACTGCTGTAAAGGTTGTGCTGTGTATATATAACTCCTAATTCACTTCAGACACCAGGCATTCAAAGGAACACACACTCCCTATGATCTACCTGTTTTATTTCCCATAACAATATTTCATCAGAGGCACATGCCTTAACAATCAGATTTACAAATTAAACCTGTCTGTTGATCTTCCAATTATCCCACAATCCCAGCAAATAAACAAACTAAAACTAGATAATTACTTTGTCTAGTTTTAGCCCGACACCTAAAGACTTGCACACAGGGCCGTAGCCAGGATTTTGGTTCGGGGCTGAGTTTGGTTCGGGGGGGCTGAGACTGGGTGGAAGAGGGTCTACCCTAGCAAACCTTTTGTATTGTTATCCCAATAACCCCATTAGTGTGGGATATAATGAGCATGGTGATCAGATCATGATATGAATAAACATAACAGTTTAAATAATGTACCAGTAAGGCCTTCTCAAGCGACCACTCTGAGAATTTCAGGGGGCTGAGCCCCCTTAGCCCCCCCGGCTACATGCCTGCTTGCACACATTTCAATGCCTTGCACAAACCTCAGCAAAATTGCATAATGTTTTGTGGCAGGTCTAGTTCAATTGCTTTTCCTGCCTTAGAAAAAGAGAATGGTGGAGACAGACTGAGGCCCCATCTACACTTGATTATTTAATGCAGTTTGAAGACAACAAAGAGCATGAAAGAAAACCCTCAATATGCATCAGTGGTCAATAGTTTGTGTAATTACCATCCGGGCCTCAAACTAGTTCCACTTCCCTTAATATCAGTTTGAAATTTGACTTGAGTAGACAGTGTAGACAATATAAAAGCTTTAAAACTTTAAAACTTGAAAAGAAACTGTTATTTTCCCCTTCCAACTTGTTTTTCTTCTTTCCCTCTTTTATTCTTTCTCTCATTTTCAGATACAATAGAGATCCACATTCAATCCCTTAGTTGGTCCCAATACACAATTTCTGCACAGATCACAGAAAACATCTAGCTGGATATTAATATAAATAGATTCTGGGTCAAGCAATGGCTAAACCCCACTTTTCCATTTCTTTTCTACAGGGACAGCCCAAAGCTGAAATGTTGCACATACCAAGTTGCTTTTTCCATTTCTTTTGGGAGGAAACCACTCATAAATCTTCTTGCTCTGCTTGTGTCACCTATAAATACTCTTATGAATCTTCACTTCTCTTTATTCACTACCTCTCTATAAATCTCTCAGTGTGTCTTTACTTCCCTGTGCAGTCAAGCTCTCCTCGGTAGTGTTAGCTGCAAGCTGTCTTTTATTTCTTGTAGTTAGCCGCAGGCATCCATTTTCCTAGCGAAATTTGGTCAAATATCTGGGTACAAAACTAGGCAGGCTCTTTGTGGCCTCCAGACAAATGTCTCCCTTGTAAACTTAGGTCAGGCCTTTGGCGTCATTATAGAACTGTAATACAAGAAGTGTGGCCTTGCCAAATACAAGCTCAAAACACCAATGAGAAAATAAGTAGTTTTGTTTAATTTGCCAGCAAGTCAATTTTGACTCTGAAAATACAAGACCTCCAAGAGGCCTGTTCATCATCTATTCTGCTCAGGTTTTGCAAACTCAATTATGTTGCTTCCTTGACTAAATACAATACAGTACTGCACTATACTGTTATAGCACTATTTTTGTATATTAACTGATATGACTGCCTCCTATGGATTCTTGGAATTTACCTTGGGAAGTCTGACTTGGCCACAGTACCCGTACCTTGGGAAGTCTGACTTAGCCACGGTAGTCCATGCTCTGGTTACATCCCGTATAGATTACTTCAACGCCCTCTACGTGGGACTGCCTTTGAAGACTGTTCGGAAGCTTCAACTGGTCCAACGGACAGCAGCCAGGTTGATAACAGGAGTGGCACTCAGGGAGCACACAACACCTCTTTTGCGCCAGCTCCACTGGCTGCCAGTTTGCTACTGGGCACAATTTAAAGTGCTGGCTTTAGCCTTTAAAGCCCTAAACGGTTCTGGTTCAACTTACATGTCCGAACGCATCTCTCCCTATGAACCTTCAAGATGTTTAAGATCATCCGGAGAGGCCCTGCTCTCGGTCCTGCCTGCTTCGCAAGCGCGATTGGTGGGGACAAGAGCCAGGGCATTTTCAGTGGTGGCTCCTTGGCTTTGGAACGCCCTTCCTAGTGACATCAGATCAGCCCCCTCCCTCCTGACATTTTTCAAGAAGGTCAAGACCTGGCTGTTTGACCGGGCATGTGCAGATGTAGTATGATTATTAAATTGAGACCTAAGGAACAACAACGATGCAACTGGAAATCGATTAAATAATGAGACGCTGATATTGTGTTTTTAACATTAAGTGTTAATTTGTATATGATGTGATTGTGTTGATAACTGTTGATATGTTTACCTCGGGCAGTTCATGCCATTGTACACCGCCTCGAGTCGCCTTCGGGCTGAGAGGGGTGGTATAGAAGCAAATAAATAAATAAATAAATACTCTTTAGAATCCCTCGGCAGAAACCACTAAACTATAAATCCCAACATACCACAGGCGGCCATCAGCGTTGCCTCTGAAAAATCCTGCAAATCTCTTTGGAAGACAGGCAGACAAATATCAACGGGATGGAAAAAGCAAAGACCACCAGCATTGAAGCAATGGTCCTCCACCATCAACTCAGCTGGACTGGCCACGTTGTCCAAATGTCCGATCACCATCTCCCAAAGCAGTTACTACACTCCGAACTCAAGAACGGAAAACAGAATATTGAAGGACAGGAAAAGAGATGTAAAGATGGGCTCAAAGCCAACCTTAAAAACTGCGGCATAGACACCGAGAACTGGGAAGCCCTGGCCCTTGAGCACTCTAGCTGGAGATCAGCTGTGACCAGCAGTGCTGTAGAATTTGAAGAGGCACGAATGGACTTGGCCACAGTACCCGTACCTTGGGAAGTCTGACTTAGCCACGGTAGTCCATGCTCTGGTTACATCCCGTACGAAAAAGAGAAACGTACCAAGAGGAAGGCATGTCAAGCCAACCCCAACTGGGGCCGCCTTCCACCCGGAAACCAATGCCCTCCCTGCGGGAGAACATGGGGCACCTCTCTTATGCTGACCAGTGGCAAGTTCACCATAGAGTAGTATCTTTGGGAGGTGCTGGTCCTCCATCCTAGAGACGTGCCCTGCCCAGCGCAGCTGAGTTCTCAATAGCATGGCCTCAATGCTGGTGATCCCTGCTTGCTCAAGGACAGCAACATTCGACACATAGTCGGTCCAATGTATATTTAGGATTGTGCAAAGACATAATAATAATAATAAGCATTAATTATATGTACCACATTGCTATATGTACCATATTATATGTAACTACATTCAGCCATCCATATCTGCAGAAGTTCCAGCAGATATTGAGCATAGAACTGCTCTGGAGGACTTAAACAGGCATGGGCAAACTTTGGCCCTCCAGGTGTTTGACTCATCCCCACACCCTAACAGCCGGTAGGCTGTTAGGAATTGTGGAGTTGAAGTCCAAAACACCTGAGGGCCAAAGTTTGCCCAAGCCTGACTTAGACCTCCTAGAGCAGGGTGCTCACACTTTTCAGCATGGGAGCTACTGATTAAAAACCAAGTCCCAAAGATCACCTACCCAGAAATGTAAAACGTTTAACTATTTTCTTATTTATTTGTTTATATTTATTATTCATTTTTATGTACCGCTCCTTCCAGCAGGCTCAGGGCAGTTTACATAAAATGAAGTTATAAAACATCAGCATTTCAATTTAATAACAACAATATAAAACAGAGCATAAAAATACATCCAACCACCCCATTTCTCCCACATTGCCATATTACCACACATATTATCAGCCAGAAAGTAAGAAGAGAGGCTTTTGAACTGCAAGGCCATTTAATACTCAGCAAGGTAAATAAAGGGGCATGCAAAAATACATCCAACCACCCCATTTCTCCCACATTTCCATATTCCGCAACATATATTTCTCAAGGAACAAAGCAAGCAGAAAGGCTTTGGAGCTAACAGGCCATTTTTAAACATTAAAAATAAACAAAGAGACATGCCACAGAACAATCAAGCACCCACCCCAAAGTAAGAAGACCGACCTTTGAGATGCGGTAAGGAAATGACCCCAAAGCGTCCTTCTCCTCCTCCGTCGTTGCTCCTATTTCCAAGCCGCCAGCATGTGTGCCACCTCCAAGAGCTCACGAGAAGTCCGAGAGGCAGAATGGGCACTTCTGCGCATGTGCGCGGGGGCAGCCATGCATCGCGTCATCCAGGCCCGCCCCCTTTGGTCTCCTACGACTCTGAGTGGCTGGAGAAGGACGGAGGAGGAGGAGGAATCCAAAAGAGGGGGCCCATTCTCCCTCTTGGACTCTGGAGCTGGAGGAGGCGCGCGAGCAGGGAGCGGGGAGGAGCAATGAAGGAGGACTTCTTTGCAGCGTGCAGGGGCGTGTGAAGAGGACCAACAGCAAAATACCTGGTCAGGGGCCTGAAGATCACCAGGATGAGGCCCGAAGATCACCCTGGTGATCGAGATCACCATTCTGAGCACCCCTGTCCTAGAGAGAGAAAAATACTTTTTAATATGCAGTGATACGACGTTTGCGAGGGTCCTTCACTCCTAGTTTTCATGAAAGTGGAGTGCCTATTGTAGTTTCTTTCAAGCTCTACAAGCAGCGTAGGTCTTGTAAGCCTGAATTATGCTCACTCCTGATCTGTGACAAATCTATTTCCAAAAAAAACCCCAGTAAGAACCTTATAGCATCCTTACCTCCAGTCTGATGAAGAGCCATTGATAAGATCTTTTCAAACAGCACTCTAGCCAACTATTTATGAATGTACTTCATATTCTGGTTGCACAATCCTGCTTGCTCACAAAAATAGCCTGCAGGACTTTCTCGCTGGTTTTGTCAGATGCTTTGTTGGAATGAAAACAAATGTCATTCATATCATTCCCAGAAGTGACAGATTGCATTTGTAAGAAGAGTTCTGCTGGGTCAGATCAAGAGTCGAGATGCATCAGGTCAATTAGGAATTTGCATTGTGCAACATTTATCATAGGAGATACTCAATGAGTGTCTGGAAGAGGAAAAGTAGCTTAGAGAGAATTAGGAATATGGCAGGAGATTATCAGCAATGTGTTCTTCAATAACACTGAAATTTCTTTATTAATTGGCAATCAGTTCCTGCTTTAAATGATAAAGACAGTCATTCAACCGATAGCGAACTGTGACACTTGTTCTCATTAATCATAACCCAAATGTGATGTTATTAATTGCTTAAATCAGTGTTTTTCAACCTTTTTTGAGCCGCGGCACATATTTTACATTTACAAAATCCTGGGGCACACTACCAACCAAAATGATACAAAATGACAATCTAACACAGTAATACATATAGTTAATATGTTTTAAAATGTATTTATACACTCAGTGTGAAACCTGGGCCTGTTTCGATGAACACAACATATATATGACTTCCTCTCACATATTTATACATGGCTATCATGTCTTCTCTCAGCCTTCTCTTCTTTAGGCTAAACATGCCCAGCTCTTCAAGCCGCTCCTCATAGAGCTTGTTCTCCAGACCTTTGTGAAATTTCACACTGAGTGAAACTTGCTTCCAGTTATCTATGGATGCCATGAAGCTGTTATAAACAGTTCCTTTGGGGGTGGGGAGGCAACTCTCAAAAATCCAGTAAAATAGCAAAAAAAAACCCACCCCCATTTCCAAGCGGAGAGGCTCAATTTGTTTCTTGGAAACCTGTGAGGGGGCTGCTAGGAGGGGGGAGAGTGCCAATTTCCCACGACACACCTGATGATCGCTCACGGCACACTAGTGTGCCACGGCACACTGGTTGAGAAACACTGGCTTAAATGTTATATTCTATTGTTCGACTTTCACCTGACTTAGCCGATGGTTTGTTGACCGAAATAAAGGCTACTGTAATACTGTAATACAGTAATCTTATGAATGGGAGACTTTGAAGATCTCCATTCATCAATTGACCCACTCAGATCTAACTAACCTTTGTCAGTCATGACTTCCTTGGTTGAGTCTCTCGACCTGTCATGTGGACTTTCCCCTTTCCTACTGCTATCTTATCATTCATTACTGTGTGTAATGAATCATGTTGTTTCATGGTTTGTCCAAAGGACAACAGTCTCAGTTTAGCCATCTTGACTTCTAGTTAGTAATTAAACTTGATTTGCACCTAAGCCCATTCGTATGTGGATTTGGGGTTGGATGGGTGTTTTTCCAGTCCGTGGTATCTGTAACTATCCTCCAGCACCACATTTCAACTGAAGTGGTTCTCTTCCTATCAGCTTTTTTCACTGTTCAGCTTTTATACCCATACACAGAAACTAGAAATACTATTGACATTTAATTACGAGGGTGGGTCAATAAGTCAGTGACTTTTTAAATTTCCCGCCTCTTAACTGAAAGGGCAACACTGCTCCTGTCAACAGGCATCTGTCAGTTGACTCCTGTCAAAATTTGAACAAGCTGCGTCATTTAGTTTGTGTTTGACAGCCATTGATAGCAGACTACCGCGTGATTTGAGGAGAAAATGGAAAAAAGTCAATTTAGTGTGCTCATTAAGCATTATTTTTTGTGGGGAAAATACCATCACTCAAACCAAGGCTAAGCTTGATAAATACTATGGGGACTCTGCACCATCAATTTCAATGGTAAAAAAGTGGTTTACTGAATTTCGTTGTGGCCGTACAAGGACGGAAGATGCCGAACGTTCTGGGCACCCAGTTGAGGTCTCTACACCCGAAACAATTGGAAAAAATTATGATATGGTGTTGGCCGATCAGAGATTGAAAGTGCGAGAGATTGTGGAAGCCATAGGCATCTCAAATGGCTCAGTGGTTTCAATTTTAAATGATCACTCGGGTATGAGAAAGCTTTCCGCAAGATGGGTGCTGTGTTTGCTCACAATGCAGGACCATGCAAGGGTGCACACATGTGCAGTTGTCATGGCAACAATCCATGAACTGGGATACAAATTGCTCCCTCATCCACCCTATTCTCTGGATGTAGCCCCGAGTGATTATTTCTTGTTTCTAAACCTGAAGAAATGGCTCGGCGGAAAGAGATTTGACTCCAACAATGAAATCCTTTCACAAACAAATACCTATTTTGATGACCTGGACAAATCTTATTTTTTGGAAAGGATAAAAAAAATGGAGAAACATTGGACAAAGTGTATAAAGCTCAAAGGAGACTACATTGAAAAATAAAATGATTTTTTAAATCTAAAAACCTGTGTTTCATTCAAAAAGTAACAGACTTATTGACCCACCTTCATATGTGGATGAAAGGGAAGATGCAAAATCTCAGTTTGACTTAGTTTACTACTTAGCTCAGTGATCAGTCAAATATAATCCGAAAGATTATCTACAGGACATGCAGATAAGAGGCCTGGTATACCTTTATCCACTACCCCATCCCATAAGAATGAAAAATATTGTTGGGATTGAGATTCTTGGTGACAATATCCACTTCCCATTTTGCACTTTGCACATCAAGAAACTCCAAGACAAAACACATATTTGTTTTCCCCTGACATCTTTTTTGTGTGACACCATTTAGGAAAGATAGACTAATGCATATGTGAAACACAAGGCCCATGGGCCAAATCTGGCCTGCCATGTTATTATATGTGGTTCACAAGGCTTTCAGTGCCAGAGAAACATACAAGGGATGAATGAAAAGTAATGCCTCCACCTTCGTCACTCCTCAACAGATGGTACTACTGGTATGCGGCAGGTACTGGCTTGTTCAGTAGGCTCTCCTCTACAGTTTGGGGGGAAGCCTTAGCATTGAACAGTTGTGTTGTTAAAGTATGAAGTATGGAACCCTGCGCAGACGGTCGGTCAATGAGACTTTATGCAAGTTAATGATATTCGTATCAGAGAGAAATTTCAAGCATAATCGGCATCTCACAAAAACGTGTGGATCACATTGCTGTGCTTGTGTAGTGTTTCAGCCTGGTGCTCATGTGCATGCTAGGGATGATGGGATTGTTCCTGAAAATGCTGATGATGGGATGCTTAGTGAGAATTCTGAGATGCAAAGTGACCTTTCAGATGAGGCTTGCTTTCCTGGGAACAGTTCCCTTCCCAGGGCCTCATTAGATGAGAATTCTTGTGTTCAGGACTCTGAAGGTCTTGATGTTGATAACGGGACACCTGGGAATCTTAACGAGCTTCCATTCAACCGCCGAGATAGCATTCGGGAATCTAGGCAGGCTGCCAGCCTCCGACGCAGCAGTCGGTTTGCAAACCGAAACTGATTTGTCTTTATATTAGATTGCTAGGGAAATTGTCTTCAGTTTCCAGGCTTCATTCAGAATACCATGCCAAGTTTATCTTGTCTCCAAGCTCCTGATTTTGCTTAGGCCTCTGCTCACGTTTGGATTCTATAGCTGCCTTGTATTATTCATGGGATTATGCATCAAGCTTTCTACCCTTGCCTTTGGATTTTGGAACTAATTGAACTGTATGATTTTACCTTGGATCTATTCTACAATTGATCTCCTTTTAACCCTTTTGTTGAACACTATATTTGTTTCAATAAAAGCCTATTATTCAGACTGTCTGTTGTGTGTGTGAACTAGGGGGGTGCTCCTTGTCTGAAGTGCAACAGCTTAGCTATTGGAAGATCTGTGCACGATGAGTACCCAGGATGCTGTCTCCTAAAGTAAAAGTGCACAGACTTCTTCTGTGACCGCTTCGGAAAACTTGTCCATCATTGGCAGAAATGAATCCAATTGTCTGGTGATTATGTGGAAAAGTGAATAGTGGTAGTTAAAGAGCACATTCTAAGGATTATGTCTGTGTTTGATTTATTAAAATATTCCTATCCAAACCCAAGTAACGAACGTGGAGGCATTACTTTTCATTCAACCCTCATAGTTACATTTATACAGACTTACAATTACAAATGGCACTTTGAAGACAACCATAAGGGTGATGTGGCCCTTGGTGAAAATGAGTTTGACATCCAGGCCCGGATTAATGGTTTGTGGCGCCCTAGGCCACACTCTCTAAATGCCCCCCTGGGTGGCGGGGCCGCTTGAGGTGGTGCGGCCTCTTGTGGGGTGGGGCCTCTTTTGGGGGCGGAGCCAGCATGAGGGAGAAGGAGCTGGGGGAAATCCCGCCCCTAGGGCGACTGACGTGGCTTCCCCCGCTGCCTCCTCACTCGCACGGGTGAGCGAAGCCACGTCAGTCACCCTAGGGGCGGCGGAGCTTTCCCCCCCCCCGGCTCCTTCTCCCTCGCGCGGGCGGGAGCCACTCCTTCCTTCACTGAAGGAGTGGTGCCCGCCCGCGCGACGGAAAGGAGCCGGGGGAAGTCCTGCCCCTAGGGCATCTGACGTGGCTTCCCCCACCACCACCTCGCCCGCACGGGCGCCCCTCCTCCCTTCACTGAAGGAAGGAGTGGCGCCCGCCCACGCGAGCAAGTAGGCGCCGGGGGAAGCCATGTCAGACGCCCTAGGGGCGGCGGGACTTCCCCCGGCTCCTCCTCCCTCGCTCCTTCTCAGTGCACAGGTGCAAAAGCAAGCACCCGAAGTTCAGACTAAAAAAAATTTTTACAATTTTTTTTTTCAATTTTGGGGGGTCCGGACCTGCTGCCGCCCCATAGCCGCCGCCCTAAGCCATGGCCTAGGGTGGCCTTATGGGTAATCCAGGCCTGTTGATTTCTCTGGAGATGCAGAAAAAAGCCAAATTTGGGGCATCTGTTCAGTCCAAACTTCCATGGAAGATCTTTCAGCTGTAGTAACCATTTGTTGTAATGACAGCAGAACCAGAAATGGTGTAGTAATGATTTCCCCAAGATACCAGAGGATGTATATCGAGCAACACCCCAGTGAATGACACAAGAGATCGCTAACCCTTTCAGTTTACACTTACTGTTACAGTTTATAGATCAGGTTGCTTAAACCTATTTAGATCTAAGAGGAAGAGGGCAACTAAGAATCCAAATATTTGCTGGAAGGTTCACAGCTTTGCATGTTATTTGTGGGTGATGTATTCCTATGAACAAGCCGTTGCAGATCACAGTGTGCTACCGGGTAGGGGTTTTGAGCAAGAAACATTGGCCTGAAGTTGTGTAAACTCCTCCAACGATTAAATTACAACTGCCCCCAGTTAACAGATGGATCTTAACAGTAAATATGCTGTTTGCCTTCGAAGCCCATCTGCAGAACTTCACCCGCGTCTAGTTCCCGGTTTTAGAAAGCAACACTGTTCTCTTCCATGCTCTTTCTACAATAAGAGCAAAGTAAACATAATATCTCCATAACAACCAAATGCACTAATATTACCTCTTTGGAAATCAGACTGCATGCTGTTAAAGAGATCTCTCTCTCTTCTTTTTTCCCCCATCTTCTGGAAAACAATAAAACAGTTTAGCTATTCTCTCATAATTTCTGTTTTTCTGTCTTTTCTCAATGATGGTGCAGTTTCTCATGAGATGCGAGACAAAGTTTGCAGATCTTGCTAGATCAGATCAGAGGGGAATTATACTCAGATGACAGAAATAGCACATGAAAACCCAAGAGGGGGAAAAGAGAGAGAGATACAAGGACCTGGTTAGAACAAACAGATAACACGAATACAGCAAGCTTGAACAATTTATGACCTGTCAGTATGAATGCTTGGAAATCATTTGAAGGCGATTATACAAATTTCATGGCGAGCCTTGATCAATGGCTTATAAGCATGAAGGCTGAATCAAATGTATATATTCAGGGGTAATTTATCTCTGTATAGGGATAACTTTCAGTCTTGATTTCATTGCATTTCTCCACATCTTTCCTGCACTCTCATCCCAACCATTGCTTTTAACCAAATGTACTCTTGCTTTTTAACCTGAATTGAAAGGAACTCTCCGCAGTGCTGAATCCTGACTCCCAAATAGGTGCAGGGCTCTGGGTAGTGCCTATAAACCAGGGGTCGGGAACCTTTTTGACTCAGAGAGCCATAAAAGCAAAATATTTGGAAATTTATTTCAGTAAGAGCCATGTAATATATATATACTAGCTGTACCCGGCACGCGTTGCTGTGCCCTATTTAGGAGATGCGAGAAAGTCTGAGTATGTAAGGGTTGGAATTGATGTTACTTATGGTCTTGGTGGGGTCATGGCTGTGTCGTTGTGGGTTGTTCTGGTGGGTGGGATGTTGAACTCCTGTGGAGTTGTCGGTGTGTGGTGTTCCTGGCGTTCTGCAGAGCTTGTGGATATACAATGTTTTTTGTCTTTCCGTCTGCTGTGTTGATGTAGAGGTTCTGTGGTTTCCCAACTCTGGAGCACGCTATGTAGAGTTGTCCGTGGGAGAAGCATTCTGTGTCAAGGTCTATGCCACAGATTTGTAGTGTTTGTCCTTGAGCCTTGTTTATGGTGATGGCAAAAGCTAGTGTAGTGCAGTGTCTTTCTGTTCTGGCGTTTGTTCTGCCCTTTTTTGTTTGATGTATGTAGCGTTGCGAGTGTGTCATCCGATGCTGTTATTTTTAGGAGGCATGGCTTGTCTTTTGGGTCAGCTTATGCCTGTGTGGAAGGAAGGAATGACATACAAATGGGTTGAGCAGTAGACGCGAGGTTGTGTTATGTGCGTATTGTGTTGTGTGTAGGTATTACTTTTGTGTTATTCTGGGGATATGTGTTTGTCAGTGGTGCCTGTGTCCTTGGTGCCCTATTTGTCTCCCTCCTAGATCTTGACCGTGGCAGTTTAATCCTCAACTGAAATCACTCAGCATTCTAAGTGGCTTTGCCCACCGTTACTATGGTAACTGATGTTGGCCAATGGGTTTCGCTGGCGGCCGCAGAGGATGCTGGGAAATGTAGTTTTTTAAAATCATTGTTTTGGGGGCCTTCTAGGTTTTGGGGGGGGGAGTTTCTTTGCTAAAAACCTCCCTTGCCTGAGGCCTATTTTTGTTGCCAAATTTGGTGTCTCTGCCTTGTAAAGTTTTTCTGCCTAGGACGGTCATTCGATGATGACTCTTTCTTTATATATATAGATATATACATAATATATTTTAAGACTGAATTCAATGAAATGTGAGTATATACGTCCATACTATGAGAAAAGGATTCCCCCGGCAGAATGACAGAACACTTCAGTCCTGGCTCTGCAAAAGGCATGCTCAGGACTCTGGGAAGGAAGAGAAGATCGAAGGAAGGGGGAAAGAAAGAGGAAATAAAGGAAGGGGGAGAAGAAAGAAAAGAAGAACAAACTATGGAAAAGGAAGAAAAGTAAAGCAGGAGAGAAACAAGTAGGGGAAAAGAAAGAACATAAGAACATAAGAAGAGCCATGCTGAATCGGGACCTCAGCCCATCTAGTCCAGCATTCTGAAGAAAAGTTGTAAAGGGATCTCGAGGAGAGAAAACCCTGACCTGCTTCCGAACAACCAGTACCCAGGGAAATCCTGCCTACCTCAACCAAGAAAGAAGGAAATGGGAAGGGAGGAAAGGAAATGGTGGGGAAAAGAAAGGAAAGGGAGTGAGGAAAAAGTAAAAATAATGAAGGGAAAAGAAAGAAGGGGGAGAGAGAGAAGTGAAAAGAAAGGAAGGAGAAGGAAAGTAAGACTTGGGGGAAAGAATAGAAGAGGAAGGAAGGAAGGGGGAGGGGGAGGGGGAATGGAGGAAAAAAGGAGGGAGAGAAGGAGAAAGAAAGGATGAAGGGGGAAAGGAAGGAAGAGGAAGGAAGGAAGAGGGAGAATGGAGGAAAGAAGCAGGGAGAGAAGGAGAAAGATAGGGTGAAGGGGAGGAAGGAAGGAAGAGGAAGGAAGAGGGAGGAAGGAAGAGGAAGAAGAGGGAGAGGGGAAGAAAGGAAGGATGATGGGGAAGGAAGGAAGGAAGGAAGGAAGGAAGGAAGGAAGGAAGGAAGGAGAGAAGGAGAGAAGGAGAGAAGGAGAAGGGTGAAGGGGAAGAAAGAAAAGAAGGAGAGAAGGAAAGGAGATGGAAAGGGTGCATGCTGGGAAACCGAGGCCTGGGCTGCTCTGGAGAGCCAGATGCAATAATGAAAAGAGCCACATCTGGCTCCCGAGCCATAGGTTCCCTACCCTTGTTATAAACCTTGGACTAAGACCCAAGGAGAATTCCTTTGCCCAACTGACACCAAGACAACCAACCTCCACTGTTTCTGGGACTTTTCTTCTTGAATTAAAGTTTGGATATCTTTTTTTCTATGCATTTTCTGGAAGACACTTTTCTTTTGCCTCCATTTTTCCACACACGCATGTTTCTTTAGGCATTTTCCTACTAACTAAATCATAGAATCATACAGTTGCAAGAGACCTTGTGGGCCATCTAGGCCAACCCCATTCTGCCAAGAAGCAGGAAAATTGCATTCAAAGCACCCCCAACAGATGGCCATCCAGCCTCTGCTTAAAAGCCTCCAAAGAAGGAGCCTCCACCACACTCTGGGGCAGAGAGTTCCACTGCTGAACAGCTCTCACAGTCAGGAAGTTCTTCCTAATGTTCAGATGGAATCTCCTTTCTTGTAATTTGAAGCCATTGCTCTGCGTCCTAGTCTCGAGGCAGCAGAAAACAAGCTTGCTCCCTCCTCTCTATGGCTTCACATATCTATACATGGCTATCATGTCTCCTCTCAGCCTTCTATTCTTCAAGCTAAACATGCCCAGCTCTTTAAGCCGCTCCTCATAGGGCTTGTTCTCCAGACCCTTGATTATTTTAGTTGCCCTCCTCTGGAAACATTCCAGCTTGTCAACATCTTCCTTCAATTGTGGTGCCCAGAACTGGACACAGTATTCCAGATGTGGTCTATGTGATCATTGTACATATGTTAGAAAAGGAGTAGTTTGGAGAAGTACTCTTTTAATATGTCTCCATCTATCCATCACAGACTAACTGAAGGACAAGACAAAGGGCCAGTAACCTGTAGCAGCTATTGACTACATGGCTGGGGTTTAGTGAATCCATTCTAGGTTTAGACTTAATTTTTAAGGCGGAATCCAAAAACTTAGTCTGAACTCAATTAAAATGGGTTCACCACATTAGATATCTCCTTTAAAGTTCAGGGAAAACCCAGAACAGTTCAATACTCTATGCCAGTGATTTTCAACCAGTGTGCCGCGGAACTCTAGTGTGCCGTGAGAGATCATCAGGTGTGCCGTGGGAAATTATTTTCAAACTTCATTCATATATAAACTATAAAGCGCATCTGTCCCTTTAAGAAATGGAACCATAGCACTCTCGTGTCACCTAAGAAGTGACGCGAGAGTGCTATGGTCACGCCATCTTGGATTCGCTCAGACGCGGCTAAGTAAACAAAGTTTAAGTTCATGCTGCAGCTGCGCCTCAAGTGACAGTGGCAATTTAGGATCACAGCAAGACAAGCGAGTGACAGTGATGGAGAAGTTTTTGAGAAAGAAAAATGCCAGGATATCTATGTTGTGTTCATCGAAACAGGCCCAGGTTTCACACTAAGTGAGTGCATAAATACATTTAAAAACATATTAACTATATGTATTACTGTGTTAGAGTGTCATTTTGTGTCATTTTGGTTCGTTGTGTGCCCCAGGATTTTGTAAATGTAAAAAATGTGCCGCGGCTCAAAAAAAGGTTGAAAATCACTGCTCTATGCTTGGGAGAACCAACAGTAACCATTCAGGGACCTTCCACACAGCCCTGTATCCCAGAATATCAAGGCAGGAAATCCCACATTATCTGAGTGGGGACTCAGATAACCCAGTTCAAAGCAAATATTGTGGGTTTTTCCGCCTTGATATTCTGAGATACAGAGCTATGTGAAAGGGCCCTCAGCAGGCATGCCAAATAGCCCTCCCGAAATTCTCAGGGTGGTCCGTTACTGGTACATTATTTAAACTGTTAGGTTTATTCATATCATGATCGGATCACCATGCTCATTATATCCCACATTAATGGCGTTATTGGGATAACAATACAAACGGTTTGCTAGGGTAGACCCTCTTCCACCCAGTCTCAGCCTCCCCCGAACCAAACTCAGCCCCCTCAGAAACAAAATCCTGGCTAAGGCCCTGGCCCTCAGTAAACCTATACTGGAATTGCCACACTTGAACCAACTTCTTAATAGATTGAATAACATTTCTTACCATATCAACAGCGGGATCTAACCTTAAATCCGTACGTATCACAAAGCTATAGCAATAATATACGTCTTTGACAGCCTGATTATTCCCTTACCTTCTCATTTGAGCCTGATGCCTTAAGGGCATCTGACACGCACTCTTGCTCTCAGCCTCAATTAAGCTCCTTGAGCATGTGGATGCCCCGTCAGAGATTAAATTGAACACAGACAAATGTAGTACGCAGTGGGGAAAATGAACCGGACATGCCAATATCCCAGCCTAATTGGAAACGAATTTTACCAGCCATCAAACAATCTACACAGCAGATGTTGACATTGCAGCTGGTCCAACAAAATCTCCCCCTGGAGAATTTATTAGACCTGAGAGACCAACTGCATCAAAAGGGCATAAAAGTGACTAACATACTTTGGAGGCATGGAAAAGGCTGGCCTGATGTGGAGTGGCAATTCGGAGGGACAGCTGCTCATCATGAGAGTTCCCCATGGCGGCTCCCATGAAGGGAGTCCGAAAAGGCAGGCAGCTGTATTGATCTGTATCCACAAAGTAATTTTAGCAGTTTCTCTTCTCCATCAGGACATGTTTTATGTGAAATCCCTGTCACATTGGCAGGAAATGCCTCTCCCTGCCCCAGTCCATGCAAAAATCACAGCTAAGGCCCAGTCTACACTGCCATACAATTCAGTTTCTGAATCCAGGTTATCTGCTTTGAATTGCCATATAAAAGGGGTAGGGCTGAGAGTATTTATTTATTTATTTATTGGTTCGACTTAATATACTGCTCTCTCTGGAGCCCAGAGCGGTTTACAGAGTTAATAGATAAAACACATAAAATGCAATAAAATACAACAAGACCAATTTAAAACCCCCAGTTAAAATCAATTCCAGCAAACTGCGATGGCAGTAGAAATATGCGGCAGATGACATCACAAAAAGCGGCAGATGACATCACAGTCCAAGTAAATTAAAGAAATGCTAGGGCTGGCTTTCCATTCAGTAGATTCAAGACAAAAAACCTGGGATTTTTTGTACTTGTTAATGACCAAATGCAACGCCCTCCAAATCGACCTCTTTAACCAGGCAGCTCCCCATTCAAAATTACTGCAGACTAGAAAAATATCATTAAAACACTGCCTCAGCTGTGGGGCACATGGAAAGAAGTAGTTGATGCTTCAGCTGTCTATCTAAATCAGTGGTTTCCAAACTTTTTTGGCCTACCGCCCCCTTTCCAGAAAAATTTTTACTCAGCGCTCCCCTAGAAAAAATTTTTTTTAAAAATGTAATAGCAATTAAACAGAAAGATGTATGTATAAATGCAGTGGTTCTCAACCTTTCTAATTCCGTGACCCCTAAATAAGGTTCCTCATGTTGTGGTGACCCCCAACCATATTTTCGTTGCTACTTCATAAATAATTTTGCTACTGTTGCACCTCAGAACGCTGGCAGTCCCCCCTAGAACACACACACCAGGCAGATGCAATGAATAATATTTATTTAAGTAAAGATATAGTCCATGAGAAGAAGTAATCATCAAACAATAAAATAGTCCAAAAGTTCTTTGCATGAAAACCAAGAGGCTTGAAACCAAAAGAGTCCAAAATCCAAAAGCATGAAACACCACCCTTGCGGCCAGGGCTTGAGACTTGAAACTGGAAACCGACTGCTCCTGCAGTCTTACGAGAGCATGGAACTTGGCAAGGTCCTTCCTTTACCAACGTAGCCTTGGATCTGACTAGAGATGGTCCGAGCCCCAATTAATAAAGCAAATTAATTCTTGTGTGTCCAACGTACCCCCCTGTTCAGGCCCCAATCTCTCCTTGAAGACCGGATAGAAGCTCTTCTATCAAATTCCCTCTCATTAGCCTGACCAGGTGCAGAACTCGATGGCTGGGAACTAGGAGCCTCTCTTGTGTCCCAATCTTCATCTTCCGCATCTGGCAAAGGAGTAAATTATTATTATTATTTCAGGATTTTACCCCGCTCTTCTCAACCCCCAAGGGGGGACTCAGAGCGGCTTACAGCACGGCACACATTCGATGCCACATCAAACAGCGTAAAACCCCAAACCCCACAACACATTAAGATACATTAAAAACATTAAAATACAATTCCTCAGCAACATCTACAGTCATTCCAATTAAAACAATATTCGATCCATAAAGCATTGACCCTCTTCCTCCCTTCCATTAAAATCCCCATCTAACATGCTGCTTAGTGCTGATGTGGGAACGCCTGGTCCCAGAGCCAGGATTTTACCTTTTTCCTGAATGCCAGGAGGGATGAGGTGGACCGTACTCTATAGGGAGCGCATTCCACAGGCGGGGGCCACCACGAGAAGGCCCTGTCCTCGTCCCCACCAACCGCATTTGAGAAGTCGGCGGGAGCGAGAGCAGGGCCTCCCGGATGATCTTAGGTTACGGGATGGGACGAGCGGCTGATGCGTTCGGACAAGTAAGCTGGGCCAGAACCGTATAGAGCTTTAAAGGTCAAAACCAGCACTTTGAATTGAGCCCGAATTGGACAGGCAGCCAGTGGAGCTGACACAACAGGGGGTAGTATGCTCCTGTATGTAGCTCCCGTTAATAATCCCGTAAAGAACCTCTCCTGGGAATCAAGGTCGCTTACTCTCTCATCATCCAGTTCATAGCTGACTTCCATGGAGTCATCAAGTTCCTCTCCTGTAGAGTCATAACCTTGAAGCCAACCATTGTCCCATTCCAAATCCTCCTCTGCAGAACCGTACCCATCAGGCCATCCATCATCCCCTTGATCCGGAACAGCTGGGACCCCCGGGGGCTGGCTCTGTTCACTAGGCACGAACACCATGCTAGGCTGGGATACCACAGCTACTCTTATGAATTCTAATGCAAATATATAATATGCAGGATGTATTTTCATCTTTACAAATTAAACATAACTAAAGCATAGTGATTAATCACAAAAACAATGTTTTTGATGTTTAACTACAACCCAGCGTTTGCACTTTCTTCTTTCACCTTGGTGATAAGGCTCCTCAGCTCCTCCTCGCTTTCAGCCATCACAGTAGTATCATCTGCATATCTAAGCTTGTTAATGTTTCTTCCAACAATTTTAACTCCAGTCTTGGATTCGTCAAGCCCCGCACATCACATGATGTGTTCTGCATACAAGTTGAATAGGTCGGGTGAAGGGAAAAGAAATGATTTCATCTTATTTGGCTTAAGTGTCCTTGGTGAACTATAAATCCTTGAGTTGGGGTGTGTTGTTCGACAACATTTGTACCCCAGATGAGGCCTAACCAGTGAACGACTATTATTTCCCTAGATTTGAAAACTATGCTTCGATTCAGATAGGCTAAAATAACATTCTTATTCTTTGCTAACGCATCACACTGTTGGATTATATTCAATTTACCTTCTGCTTGTCAGGGGATTGGATTCGATTGCTCTGGTGCTCCCTTCAATATCAGTGAATCCATAGTTCTATGTACAATGTGAAGTATCTCATTTCCCGTGAGAACACTGCTTGAAACACTGGGAGAGGAGTTTGCATGAGCTTCAGGGAGGCAGAAGAGTGTCAAACGACTCTTTCCCGTCTGTGTCAGTATGAACAGCCCCAGAAATATATAAAAGGAATGACAGACAGATCCTGCTATGGAATACATTATCCATAAGGGACAGAATTTAACAGAGATTAATTCCAAATCTTTTCCAGTGTATTTCCCTGGTATACAAAAATTCTGCAATTGCAAATATGCATCCATCACCAAAGCTCAACTATTTCATTACTAGTTGCTAGTTTTACCTAGTTTTCTTTGTATTTATAGCATAGTGAAGTGCTAATGTTCAGTTTCCAATTTTCCCCCCAGGTTTCCCATTTGATCTTGTACCCTATGTTTCTTCCCCATATTTTCCTATATCCTTTTACTTCAGGAAGAGAATCGAAAATAGGTCAGCAAATGTTGTATTGTCTCTCTACAAATCGATGGTAAGGCCACATTTGGAGTACTGTGTACAATTCTGGTCTCCGCACCTTAAGAAGGATATAACGGAACTGGAAAAGGTACAGAAAAGGGCAACAAGAATGATCCAAGGGATGGAGCAGCTCCCTTATGAAACCAGGTTGCAACGCCTTGGTCTTTTCAGCCTTGAAAGATGGCGTTAAGAGGTGACTTGATCGAAGTGTATAAAATCATGCATGGGATAGAAAAGGTGAATAAAGAAAAAATATTTTCTCTGTCACCCAACACTAGGACTAGAGGGCACTCCCTGAAGCTCCAAGGTAGGAAAATTAGGACTAATAAAGGGAAATATTTCTTCACCCAGAGGGTCATTGGGTTATGGAACTCACTTCCAGAAGAGGTTGTGACAGCGGTCAGCCTGAACAACTTCAAGGCAGGATTAGACAGATTCATGGATGCCAAGTGTATCGGTAGTTACTGAAAAGGACATTCAAGTGCCACCTCGGAGTTGGTTGAGGTAGGCAGGATTTCCCTGGGTACTGGTTGCGGGGGGTCGGGAGCAGGTGAGGGTTTTGCCCTCCCTTCTGCTCGAGATCCCCGTGTACAACTGGTGGGCCACTGTGTGATACAGAATGCTGGACTAGATGGGCTGAGGTCCGATTCAGCATGGCTCTTCTTATGTTCTTATGTTCTTACTTTATTGTCTTCTCTCCCCATTAGTGCTAGGGTTTTATAGATGTTGCCTACCCTATTCTTATCTTTCCCCAATAGTAGCTTGTCTAAGTCATTCTCCACTTCATTGAAACCTCTCTTTTCATCCTCTCTGAATTTTTGACTCAGCTGGAGATATGGAAACCAGTTGATCTCCTTAATCTCTTCTAACAGTTGAGTTCTAGATTTCAGAACATATCTCTGGCCATTCCATCTTGTCAACTCTTTGTAGGTGAACCACTTAGTATTATCTAATGGTCTTATTTTAAATGCTTCTAGGGGTGTCTTTCTCTTTCCTTTGGGAAACAAACATCAAGTCCTCCCATAAAAACTCATCCTCTGCTGTGATTGGCTGGCCTCTCAGCAAAGGGAGGAGCTGTTTCTGAAACACCAAGTGGGGAGTGGAGAGCAGGGGTGTTCTCCCCTAAATCACTGTCAATTCCTCCCAAATCCCTCCAGTATTTTCTGTTGGTCATGGGGGTTCTGTGTGGGAAATTTGGTCCAATTCTATCGCTAGTGGAGTTCAAGGTCTCTTTGATTGTAGGTGAACTATTAATCCCAGCAACTACAACTCCCAAATGTCAAGGTCTATTTTCCCCAAACTCCACCAGTGTTCACATTTGGGCATGTTGAGCATTCGTGCCAAGTTTGGTCCAGATCCATCATTGTTTGAGTCCACAGTGCTCTTTGTATGTAGTTGGACTACAATTCCAAAACTCCAGGTCAGTGCTCACCAAACCCTTCCAGTATTTTCTCTTGGTCATGGGAGTTCTGTATGCCAGGATTGGTTCAATTCCATCATGGTGGAGTTCAGAATGCTCTTTGACTGTAGTTTAACTTTAAATCCCAGCAACTACAACTCCCAAATGACATAATCAACCCCCCAACCTCACCTGTTGTAGTAGAGCCTGAGGCTCTTGCTACTCCTTGTAGTAGAGAGTTGGGTGGGGCTGATTCTTCAGCATCTAGCAGTAGTATGGAACTGGGTGGGGCTGATGATAGCCATTCTATGCATCAGAAGGGAAGCAAAAGGTTTACTCGTGAACAAAGTGAAGAGGAGATCTCTCAGTGCAAAAGAATAAGGCAAATACTTACAGAGCCTACTGATGATGAGTCTTTTGAGGGCTTCCCTGGGAAGGATGGGAGTCAGAGTGAAGGGTATACTTCGGATGAAGAACCAGAGATGGATTGGGCCAGGGTGTGGGAAGTTCAGGCTGTGTGCGAGGAACCCACAAGCAGTGACACCTTTTTGGGGTTCTCTGATGACAATGAATGGCTATCCTGATGACTGCTGGGGAGACCTAAGTCTTGACAGGAGATGGATGACATGGAGGGGTGATCAAGAATCTGCAGCTGCTGAGGCAGCAGCAGCTGAGATTGCTAATGATGGGTTGTTGTCAAGCTCAGGTAGGTCCGAGATGGAAGACTAATAAAATGTGGGCTTTGGGACACTTCATTTGGCGGCTAGCAAGGTGTTGTGTTTGGGACTTGTGACTCTGAAGTGCTGTGTCATATCCTGTATCTTGATTCCTGTACGGAGTAACTCGTTACTGCTGCCCGTACCACGTTTGGTATGGTTTGAATTCCTTTGAACTACTCTCCTGTTCTGGACCTTGACTTGCCTCCTCCCTCTGTTTGACCCGGTTTCCGTGACTACGCCTGCTGCTCAACCCTTTAGGACGGCCCACCCGTGACAACGACCCAGGATTCCACTTTGACTTCGCATTTGATCTTGCTCCGTTTGTGTTTTTCCTGTTTGCTGATTCTTATAAAGACTGTTTGTTTTATGCTAAGTTAGGCTGCCTTCTTTGAGTTAATCTACACTGACTTGCAAGTGCCTTTAGTTCTTCAAGTGCTTTCTAAGCACAGTGATTTGTGGACAATAAACTCTTTTTCACACTTACTTGGGACCGGCTTTTTAAGTGGCGTCTGCTGTGACACCACCAGTATTCAAATTTGCGCATATCAGATATTTGTGCCAAATTTCACCAAGTGAATGAAAATACATCCTGTATATCAGATATTTACTGTATGATTCATAACAGTAGCAGAGTTACAGTTATGAAGTAGCAACAAAAGTAATGTTTTGATTGGAGGGTCACCACAACATGAGGAACTGTAATATGGGGTCGCAGCATTAAGAAGCATATATTATGCAAATATATTTACCGGTTAATTTGTGTTTTTAAAAGTCTCCTTAGAACAAACTGTGACAGTAATGTGTCCATATGAAAGCAATAATTCAAAACAATAGCTTGGAAAGATACTATGAAAAGAGACATTTAAGGACACACAAACACAAACAAAGATTCGGCACAATCAGCTATCCCTGACTCATCATATTATTATAATGATTTCTGGGTCCTTCCTTCTCTCTTCCTGCTGTTCTCCTCCCCCCCTTCTTCTTCCTTCCCTCTCTTTTGTCCAACCCCTCCTTTTCTGAGCTTTTTTTTTTCAGTTCAGCTTTCCCCAGTTTTTTGTCCTCATTCGATTGTGTTACTCATGTCTTTGTTCAATCTTTAAAAGAAATGAATACATTGAAATGTTAGACACAAGCACGCATGCAAAGACAAAGATAATCTGTTTTGGAGGATGAAATGTAGAGATGAGATGTGGCAGACAATGCCGAGGATGCTTAACCCTTTCCCCAACCACCAGTTCCTCCCACTCAAAATCCCTCCCCAAACAGCTTTTTCGTCTCTGCTTCAATTCCAAAGAGAGTATTTCTAAATGATTACAGTAAACTATACTGACATGGAAGTCATGCTGATTTTCTTCTGGGTCCCATTGTTCAGACTCAGACTCCAAACTCCCTCATTATTCCTCCGATTCCTGGAGGCTAAGTACCAATTAATGTTAATCTACTGCGTTATTGTTCTAACCACAGGCCTGCCAACAGGTTTGTTTTGCCCATGTTTATAAATTGCTCATCTCGTCACAGCATGTTTGCTTTTTCCTAAAAAGGAACCAATGAGTTGTGCCTACCACCACCACCAAATCAAAAATGATCAAGAGCTTTGCAACTAGTAGAAGAACACATGTCCGTGCCCATGTTCGTAAAAATAACTACTTGACTGCTATCAGCATATATATGTCTCCAAGCTTGAGTTGATAGTGTGCTATCCATTTCCTCCAAAGAAATCTCTTGGCTCATTTACTTAAATCATCTGTGAAATTGAGCAATTTAAAGAGGTCAAGGATAGCGAGACCCGGCTGTGGGTCCATGCCTGTACTTGCTTAGACCACTGTTTTTCAACCTTTTTTGAGCCGCGTCACATTTTTTGCATTTACAAAATTCTGGGGCACACCACCAACCACAATGACACAAAATGACACTCTAACACAGTGTTTCCCAACCTTTTTTGAGCCGTGGAACACTTTTTACATTTGCAAAATCCTGGGGCACACCACCAACCAAAATGACACAAAATGACACTCTAACACAGTAATACATATAGTTAATATGTTTTTAAAATGTATTTCTACACTCAGTGTGAAACCTGGGCCTGTTTCAATGAACTCAACATAGACATCCTGGCAGGAATGCCGGAAAGACACAAACTTCCCACACAGAACTCCCATAACCAAGAGAAAATGCTATACGAGTTTGGTGGGCATTGACCTTGAGTTTTGGAGTTGTAGTTCACCTATATCCAGAGAGCACTGTGGACTCAAACAATGTTGGATCAGGACCAAACTTGGCATGAATACTCAATATGCCCAAATGTGAACACAGATGTAGTTCAGGGGAAATAGACTTTGACATTTGGGAGTTGTAGTTACTGGAATTTATAGTTCCCCTACACTCAAAGAGCATTCTGAACCCCACCAATGATAGAACTGGGCCAAACTTCCCACACAGAACCCCCAGGAGGCAAGAGGAGGTCTCTACTTGGGGAAAGGGAGGTGGGCCTCCCCAATGCATGGAGAGGGAGAGACCAAGTAGTCCAGTGTTTCCCAACCAGTGTGCTGTGGCACACTAGTGTGCCGTGAGCAATCATCAGGTGTGCCGTGGGAAATTGGAACCTCCAATACCCTTTATTCTCCCTCTTGCTCTCTGGGTGTAGGTGAACTACAACTTCCAAACTCAAGGTCAATTCTCAAGCAAACCCTTTCTGTACTTTCTGTTGGTAATGAGAGTTCAATATGCCAAGTTTATTCAATTCCATTGTTGCAAGAGTTCGGGATGCTCTTTGATTATGTGTTAACTATAAATCTCAGAAACTGTAACTCCCAAATGTCAAGATCTATTTTCCCCAAACTCCATCTGTGTTCACATTTGGGCATATTGAGTATTCATGCCAAGTTTGGTCCTGATCCAACATTGTTTCAGTTCACAGTGCTCTCTGGATATAGGTGAACTACAACTCCAAAACCCAAGGCCAATGCCCACCAAACTCTTATAGTATTTTCTCTTGGTTATGGGAGTTCTGTGTGGGAAGTTTGCGTCTTTCTGGCATTCCTGCCAGGCTATCTATGTTGTGTTCATCGAAACAGGCCCAGGTTTCACACTGAGTGTATAAATACATTTAAAAACATATTAACTATATGTATTACTGTGTTAGAGTGTCATTTTGTGTCATTTTGGTTGGTGGTGTGCCCCGGATTTTGTAAATGTAAAAAAGTGTGCCGTGGCTCAAAAAAGGTTGGGAAACACTGAAGTGGAAGCCCCCGGGGTCCCCTTTTGGGTCTAGCTGCTGAGGTAAGCGAGGCTAGGCCTCAAAGGCCTCCTCCTGGCCCCATTTGGTTCCCTTGTTCAAGAGCCTCCTCGCTGTAGGTTCCCCCCACGGTTTGGTGTGGAAGTAGCCTTTGCATTATACTGCATTACATTGGCCCAGACTCCTCTCTCGCTGCCAATTTCCCACGCACACCTGATGATCGCTCATGGCACACTAGTGTGCCACGGCACACCTGTTGGGAAACACTGGCAACACCTCGAAGCCCGAGTATGATGGTCCTCCAAAGCCTGGTGTCTTGGTGGTGGGTTCATTGGTGGCTGTGTAGCCCTATTCTTGATCTGCATGTTCTCCCGCAGTGCGGACATTGGTTTCCAGGTGGAAAGAGGTCGCAGTCAGGATTGTCTTGACGCACCTTCCTTTTGGCATATTTCTCCCTTTTGCCCTCCATTTGTGCCTCTTCACAGCACTGCTGGTCACAGCTGACCTCCAGCTAGAATGTTCAAGGGCCAGGGCTTCCCAGTATATAAAATGTACACAGATCTAACATGGGAAGGGGTCTTTGTTGTTGTTAGTCCTTTTGCAAGTTGGCCAAGACTTAACCCCTTTTATACCATTCCAGCCTGGTGTCCTTGGCAAAACTATAAGGTTATATATTTGTTTACTAAAAAAATTATATTCCGCCCTTCTCACCCCTCAGGGGACACAGGGAGGAGCACAATATATATTCAGCAAACATTCAGTGCCGGAACGTAAACTATAAACAAACATACACACTAAAATCAATTATCCCACAATAAAATCAAGTGTTTTAAAACCTGTTTTGGACTGTTGTAGGTTTCTCAGGCTATATGGCCATGTTCTAGAAGCATTCTCTCCTGACGTTTTGCCTACATGTATGGCAAGCATCCTCAGAGGTTGTGTGGTCTGTTGGAAACTAGGAAAATTGGGTTTATATATCTGTGGAATGTCCAGGGTGAGAGAAAGAACTCTTGTCTATTTGGGGTAGGTGTGAATGTTGCAATTGGCTACCTTGATTAGCATTTAATGGCCTTGCGCTTTCAAGGTCTGGCTTCTTACTGCCTGGGGGAATCTTTTGTTGAGAGGTGATTAGCTGTCCCTTATTGTTTCCCTTCTGGAGTTCCCCTGTGTTTGAGTGTTGCTTTACTGTTATAATTTTAGAGTTTGTTTAATACTGGTAGCCAGATTTTGTTCATTTTCATGGTGTCCTCCTTTCTGTTGAAATTGTCAACATGTTTATGGATTTCAATGGCTTCTCTATGTAGTCTGATATGGTGATTGCTGGAGTGGTCCAGCATTTATGTATTCTCAAATAATATGCTGTGTCCAGGTTGGTTCATCAGGTACTCTGCTGTTTTAAAACCATCTCAAATCTTCCATATCAATATTTGTAACCCTTTTGGGACTAATGTTGGAAAGTGCTCAAGTGGTCCCTGGTCACGTGGTCCCTGGTCAAAGTGGTCCATGGTCAGGTGGTCCCTGGTCAAAGTGGTCCCTAGTCAAAGTGGTCCCTGGTCAGGTGGTCCCTGGTCAGGTGGTCCCTGGTCAAAGTGGTCCCTGGTCAGGTGGTCCCTCGTCAAAGTGGTCCCTGGTCAGGTGGTCCCTCGTCAAAGTGGTCCCTGGTCATGTGGTCCCCCATCAAAGTGGTCCCTGGTCATGTGGTCCCTGGTTAAAGTGGTCCCTGGTCATGTGGTCCCTGGTCAAAGTGGTCCCTGGTCAAAGTGGTCGCTGGTCAAAGTGGTCCCTGGTCAGGTGGTCCCTGGTCAGGTGGTCCCTCTTCAAAGTGGTCCCTGGTCATGTGGTCCCTGGTCAAAGTGGTCCCTGGTCATAGTGGTCCCTGGTCATAGTGGTCCCTGGTCAAAGTGGTCCCTGGACAGGTGGTCCCTGGTCAAAGTGGTCCCTGGTCAGGTGGTCCCTGGTCAAGGTGGTCCCTGGTCAGGTGGTCCCTCGTCAAAGTGGTCCCTGGTCATGTGGTCCCTGGTCATGTGGTCCCTGGTCAAAGTGGTCCCTGGTCATAGTGGTCCCTGGTCACGTGGTCCCTGGTCAAAGTGGTCCATGGTCAGGTGGTCCCTGGTCAAAGTGGTCCCTGGTCAAAGTGGTCCCTGGTCAGGTGGTCCCTGGTCAAAGTGGTCCCTGGTCAAAGTGGTCCCTGGTCACGTGGTCCCTGGTCAAAGTGGACCGTGGTCAGAGTGATCCCTGGTCAAAGAGGTCCCTGGTCAAATTGGTTCCTGGTCAAAGTGGTCCCTGGTCAAAGTGGTCCCTGGTCAAAGTGGTCCCTGGTCAGGTGGTCCCTCATCAAAGTGGTCCCTGGTCATGTGGTCCCTCATCAAAGTGGTCCCTGGTCATGTGGTCCCTGGTTAAAGTGGTCCCTGGTCATGCGGTCCCTGGTCAAAGTGGTCCCTGGTCAAAGTGGTCCCTGGTCAAAGTAGTCCCTGGTCATGTGGTCCCTGGTCAAAGTGGTCCCTGGTCAAAGTGGTCACTGGTCAAAGTGGTCCCTGGTCATAGTGGTCCCTGGACAGGTGGTCCCTGGTCAAAGTGGTCCCTGGTCAGGTGGTCCCTGGTCAAGGTGATCCCTGGTCAGGTGGTCCCTGGTCAGGTGGTCCCTGGTCAAGGTGGTCCCTGGTCATGTGGTCCCTGGTCAAAGTGGTCCCTGGTCATAGTGGTCCCTGGTCAAAGTGGTCCCTGGTCAGGTGGTCCCTGGTCAAAGTGGTCCCTGGTCATAAGAACATAAGAACATAAGAAGAGCCATGCTGAATCGGACCTCAGCCCATCTAGTCCAGCATTCTGTATCACACAGTGGCCCACCAGTTGTACACGGGGATCTCGAGCAGAAGGGAGGGCAAAACCCTAACCTGCTCCCCGACCCCCACAACCAGTACCCAGGGAAATCCTGCCTACCTCAACCAACTCCGAGGTGGCACTTGAATGTCCTTTTCAGTAACTACCGATACACTTGGTATCCATGAATCTGTCTAATCCTGCCTTGAAGTTGTTCAGGCTGACAGCTGTCACAACCTCTTCTGGAAGTGAGTTCCATAACCCAATGACCCTCTGGGTGAAGAAATATTTCCCTTTATTAGTCCTAATTTTCCTACCCTGGAGCTTCAGGAGTGCCCTCTAGTCCTAGTGTTTTGTGACAAAGAAAATAATTTTTCTTTATTCACCTTTTCTATCCCATGCATGATTTTATACACTTCGATCAAGTCACCTCTTAAACGCCGTCTTTCAAGGCTGAAAAGACCAAGGCGTTGCAACCTGGTTTCATAAGGGAGCCGCTCCATCCCTTGGATCATTCTTGTTGCCCTTTTCTGTACCTTTTCCAGTTCCGTTATATCCTTCTTAAGGTGCGGAGACCAGAATTGTACACAGTACTCCAAATGTGGCCTTACCATCGATTTGTAGAGAGGTAATACAACATTTGCTGACCTATTTTCGATTCCCTTTCTGATCATGCCAAGCATAGAATTTGCTTTTTTCACTGCTGCTGCGCACTGGGTTGACATCTTCATTGAGCTGTCCACCAAGACCCCAAGATCCCTTTCCTGGTTTGTCTCGGAAAGCTTTGACCCCATCAATTGGTAGGTGTAGTTGGGGTTCTTTGCCCCGATGTGCATGACTTTACACTTGTTTAGGTTAAAATGCATTTGCCACTTTGTTGCCCATTCACTCAATTTCGAGAGATTTTCTGGAGCTCTTTACAATCAGTTTCATTTTTAACTACCCTGAACAATTTAGTGTCGTCTGCAAACTTTGCTACCTCAGAATTCACTCCTACATCCAGATCATTACTGAATAAATTAAAAAGTAACGGACCCAAAACTGAACCTTCAGGTACACCACTTCTCACCTCTTTCCACCCAGAGAAATGTCCATTTATTACCACCCTTTGTTTTCTACAGTTTAGCCAGGTTCCAATCCAGGACAAGACCTGTCCTCTGATTCCATGGCTGAAGAGCTTATTTAGGAGCCTTTGGTGAGGGACTTTGTCAAAAGCCTTTTGAAAGTCAAGGTAAACAATATCACTGGGTCCCCTTTATCTATGTGTTTATTTACACCCTCAAAGAATTCTACCAAGTTAGTAAGACATGATTTGCCTTTGCAGAAACCATGTTGATTTTCTTTCAGCAATGCCTGTTCTTCTATGTGCCTAGTAATATTTTCTTTAATAATGGTTTCCATCACTTTGCCTGGTCAAAGTGGTCCCTGGTCATAGTGGTCCCTGGTCAAAGTGGTCCCTGGTAAGGTGGTCCCTGGTCAAAGTGGTCCCTGGTCATAGTGGTCCCTGGTCAAAGTGGTCCCTGGTCAGGTGTTCCCTGGTCAAAGTGGTCCCTGGTCAAAGTGGTCCCTGGTAAGGTGGTCCCTGGTCATAGTGGTCCCTGGTCAAAGTGGTCCCTGGTCAGGTGTTCCCTGGTCATAGTGGTCCCTGGTCAAAGTGGTCCCTGGTAAGGTGGTCCCTGGTCAAAGTGGTCCCTGGTCATAGTGGTCCCTGGTCAAAGTGGTCCCTGGTCAGGTGTTCCCTGGTCAAAGTGGTCCCTGGTCAAATGGTCCCTGGTCAAAGTGGTCCCTGGTCAAAGTGGTCCCTGGTCAAAGTGGTCCCTGGTCAGGTGGTCCCTGGTCAAAGTGGTCCCTGGTTATAGTGTTCCCTGGTCAAAGTGGCCCCTGGTCATAGTGGTCCCTGGTCAAAGTGGTCCCTGGTCAAGTGGTCCCTGGTCAAAGTGGTCCCTGGTCAGGTGGTCCCTGGTCAAAGTGGTCCCTGGTCAAAGTGGTCCCTGGTCATAGTGGTCCCTGGTCATAGTGGTCCCTGGTCAAAGTGGTCCCTGGTCAAGTGATCTCTGGTCAAAGTGGTCCTGGTCAAAGTGGTCCCTGGTCAAAGTGGTCCCTGGTCAGGTGATCCCTGGTCAAAGTGGTCCCTGGTCATAGTGGTCCCTGGTCAGGTGGTCCCTGGTCAAAGTGGTCCCTGGTCAAAGTGGTCCCTGGTCAAAGTGGTCCCTGGTCAGGTGGTCCCTGGTCAAAGTGGTCCCTGGTTATAGTGTTCCCTGGTCAAAGTGGCCCTGGTCATAGTGGTCCCTGGTCAAAGTGGTCCCTGGTCAGGTGGTCCCTGGTCAAAGTGGTCCCTGGTCAGGTGGTCCCTGGTCAAAGTGGTCCCTGGTCAAAGTTGTCCCTGGTCATAGTGGTCCCTGGTCATAGTGGTCCCTGGTCAAAGTGGTCCCTGGTCAGGTGATCCCTGGTCAAAGTGGTCCCTGGTCAAAGTGGTCCCTGGTCAAAGAGGTCCCTGGTCAGGTGATCCCTGGTCAAAGTGGTCCCTTGTCAGGTGGTCCCTGGTCAAAGTGGTCCCTGGTCAAAGTGGTCCCTGGTCAAAGTGGTCCCTTGTCAGGTGGTCCCACGTCAAAGTGGTCCCTTGTCAGGTGATCCCTGGTCAAAGTGGTCCCTGGTCAAAGTGGTCCCTGGTCAAAGTGGTCCCTGGTCAAAGTGGCCCATGGTAAAAAAAAAGGTTGTGAAACACTGAATTACACAGATCAAAAAATGGACAGATACTTCAAATACTCCAGTGACAGTTTACTAAATTTCCTGCCAGTACAAAGAGCCAACCAGTGATGATCCTGGTCAGGGTTCTGAACCACTCAGGATGCAGATCTTCGCCGCACAGTTTCTGAACCAATCAGGAGCTGGCACAGGTTTCTTGAATAGCTGTCAAACTAAACAAATATGCTCTGTATTGGCAATTACAGTATGTCAGTACTTTGAGGTGCTTTCTCTGCTGATTTTGCTCTGATTTTGCTTTCAATCCATCTGTGTCGCATTTGACCTTCTTGACACCCCAGCCCCCCAAACTGTTCTTGCAAATGCTGAAATCACAGAAGAGTTGAACAACTTCTTTAAACCCAAGAACCATTGCAGTAACTAAATCAATGTCTGGAAGCACAGAAGCCCTATTAACCGTTCACCAAGCAGTACCTGTAATTCTGTGGCTTGCCATAATTTGTCATTTTTATGTGTTGAATCCAAGCTACTGCTCTCTTTGTATCCCCGTCTCTACCATCAATGGAGAGTGATTTTGCTATGAATTAGAGGTGAATGCAGCACTGCCCCTTATATTTGAAGTTACCATGCACTAGCCCAGGGCTGTCCAACTTCTACCAGCCCAGGGGCCTGAATTCCGGTCACTGATGGCCTGGGGGGCCGTAGGGTCTGCCCCTGCCCCCGGCTCCACCCCCTCCCCGCCCCCTCCCTGCCCCCAGCTCCGCCCTCTCCCCCGGCATCCTCTCCCCTCTCCCCTTATTTTAATTTAATATTTAATATATTTAATTCCATCCTCCCATCTCCCCTTATTTTAATTTAATATTAAATATATTTAATTCCATCCTCCCATCTCCCCTTATTTTAATTTAATATTAAATATATTTAATTCCATCCTCCCATCTCCCCTTATTTTAATTTAATATTAAATATATTTAATTCCATCCTCCCATCTCCCCTTATTTTTATTTAATATTAAATATATTTAATTCCATCCTCCCTCTCCCCTTATTTTTATTTAATATTAAATATATTTAATTTCATCCTCCCTTCTCCCCTTATTTTTATTTAATATTAAATATATTTAATTCCATCCTCCCCTCTCCCCTTATTTTTATTTAATATTAAATATATTTAATTCCATCCTCCCCTCTCCCCTTATTTTTATTTAATATTAAATATATTTGATTCCATCCTCCCCGAGCCCCTGAGGAGCCCCCTGCTTTGGCCTACCTTTTCCAAACGCGCAGGATCCAGGAGTACCCGGTCGACGAGAGAGGCGACGACCGACTGAGTCGAAGAAGGTCCTAATCGCGTCTGTGGGCCTCAGCAATCCAGTAGTAGAGTAGCCGAAGAGTATCGCAAGAATACGCAATCCACACGGGATTTTGCTGTCAACGCCGCCGTGATCTCGCATTGACAGCGAAATCCCGTGTGGATTGCGTATTCTCGCGATACTTGCTCCGAACCCGGAAGTAGGTATTATTTATTTATTTATTTTTTTAATTTTTCAATTTTTATTTTTTATTAAAAAGCTTAGGGGGCCATAGGGAAGGGGCTGGGGGCCGTATACGGCCCCCGGGCCGCCAGTTGGGCAGCCCTGCACTAGCCTTTAAGCCCCTCCTGAGTAGATTGAGGTTGTCTGTATTCCTTGAGTTTGAAAATGTGCCCAGTGATTTACTGGTGATGGATCTGAGATATAATTGGCAGTTTTGGTTTTTTTAAAAATGTCATTGAGTTGTTTTAGACACCACAGAAAAGTACTTGATTGGAGTGGTCAAACAAGGCTGTAATTTTTCATGGTGTGTAAATCTCTACAGCTGTCTAACTCCCTAGCAGTGTATTAGAGTCCTTAGACTCCCCAGTATGGAGGCTGCTTTAAGTTTGGATTCATCCATCATCACTGTGCTATTAAAGTTCTTCTAGCCATCTGCACAGCAGCAACACACAGGAGCAAACAAGCTCTTGAAATAAACTGTAATAAAGATGTTGGGCCCGTTAGGTGAAGGGTTAGAAGGCATGATCATCAAATTTGCAGACGACACCAATTTGGGAGGGATCAAAACGATCTTAACAGATTAGAGGGATGGGCCAAAACTAACAAAATGAAGTTCAACAGTGACAAATGCAGGATACTCCACTTAGGCAGGACAAAATGAAATGCAAAGAGACAGAATGGGGTAGGTGTGGCTAGAGAGCGGTACGTGTGGAAAGGATCTTGGAGTCCTCGTGGACAACAAGTTAAACATGAGCCAACAATGTGATGCGGCGGCAAAAAAAGCCAGTGGGATTTTGGCCTGCATCAATAGGAGTCTAGTGTCTAAGTCCAGGGAAGTCATGCTACCCTTCTATTTTGCCTTGGTCAGACCACACCTGGAATCACACTGTGTCCCATTCTGGGCACCACAATTGAAGGGAGATGTTGACAAGCTGCAATGTGTCCAGAGGAGGGTGACTAGAATGCTCAAGGGTTTGGAGAACAAGCCCTATGAGGAGTGGCTTAAAGAGCTGGGCATGTTTAGCCTGAAAAAGAGAAAGCTGAGAGGAGACATGATAGCCTTGTATAAGTATGTGAGAGGAAGTCATAGGGAGAAGGGAGCAAGCTTCTTTTCAGCTGCCCTGGAGACTAGGACGTGGAACAATGGCTTCAAAATACAAGAAAGGAGATTCCCTCTGAACATTAGGAAGAACTTCCTGACTGTGAGAGCCATTCAGCCAGGCCTGGATTACCCATAAGGCCACACTAGGCCATGGCCTATGGGTGCAGGCCTAGGGGAGCGCCAGATCAAGGACCAAAAAAAAAAGTTCAAACAAAGCCGCAATGTGCGGCATTCTCTCTCTCTCTCTCTCTCTCTCTCTCTCTCTCTCTCTCTCTCTCTCTCTCTCGGGGGAGGGCGGGAGGAGAGCGCTGCAGGGGGGTGGGGAGGAGGGAATGGCGCCCCCCCCTCGCCATCGCCCCCGCCCCCTTGTCAAGGAAGGAGGGCGCAAGGAGAAGGCGGGGCGGGGCTTCCAAAAGAGCTTAATCTTTTGGAAGCCAAAAGTACAGCTAGTTAATAATAAATCCAGATTAAAACTCACCAAAGGCAGCTGAAGACGTAAGACAAAGGCAGGTTTATTCATCCATGGCCGTAGGAAGGAGACCAAGAGACAAGTTTGGCAGCTGTTAGGAATTGTGGGAGTTTAAGTCCAAAGCACCTGAAGGGCCAAAGTTTGCCCATGCCTGCTATAGCACCTGGGATTCACTGGCAGTCTCCCATCCAAGTACTAATCACAATTGACCTTGCTTGGCTTCCATCGTCGTACAGATTCTGATGCCAGTTTAGAGTATGTCCTGACTTAAATGAAAAATCGAAGATGAGATAGGAAGAGGACACCATTTTTTTAAAAGCACATTGTATTTGATTCTTTTTTTTTTAGTTTGTGGCGCAGCTGCTTAGGAGTCAGCTACATTAAAATCACTACTGACCGAGAGGTCATGAGTTCGAAGCCAGCATAGGTCGGAGTGAGCCAGCCATTTGTCTAGCTTGCTGTTGACCTTTTCAGCCCGAAAGACAGTTGCATCTGTCAAGTAGGAAATTTAGGTACCACTTATACGGGGAGGCTAATTTAACTAATTTATGACGCCATTTTTAAAAATCCTCTCCAACAGCGTACAAAGAATGAGAATGAGGAAGTACTCCATCGGTGTCACAAGTGGATGGTGAAGCGACAGCTCCCCTGGTGGCGGGAATTCAAAAAGCATACCCTCATGCAGCTGGAAAGTTAAATAGCCTCTATGTCTCTGTCTATATATGTTGTGTGTCTATGGTAGTGGTTCCCAAACCTTTTTGGCCTACTGCCCCCTTTCCAGAAAAAAAAAATTACTCACCGCCCCCCTAGAAATTATTTTTTTTAATTTTTAATAGCAATTAAACAGAAAGATATATGTATTAATATTTCTACCTTTTTCGTAAAATATAATAAAGTTGTAAATAAGAAACATTGAAGTTTGAAATTATGAAACTATTTATTGAACTTATAATAGAAAGGTCATACAAAAAAAGTTAAAACGTTCGAGATCATCTTAATGAGAAAGATGAACCTGGTATGCCGCTACCAATCTAGTCATCCTCGGCTCTATTTTCATCAGCGGTAATCTCAAATCATCGCGATTGACTATTTTGCAATCAGTTTCTTTTTTTTGTTAATGAATTGGTTACCACACTGAATCCACGTTCCACTAAATATGTTGAAGGACATCATTATTATTGTTATAAGACTCAACCAGTTGGAAGGGAACCCCAAAGGTATTATTGTGTAAAGACTTGGGCTTGGACCACTTGGGTATTGCTGCCACCAACCTAAAAATGTCCTTTAGGATTTTGTATAGATCAAAACACACTGCACCAGCCTTGGCTCTAATACTAACAAGGGCTGGGAGAAGTACTGAGGTAAATAAAATCCGTCAAAATGTTGGAACTGGCACCACCCTGGAGCTGTTAAATTAACTGCTAGATGGAATGAGGCACAGGAAAGGCTTTTCTTTAAAAGTTAACGATGAAAAGGTTTATTGTTGGAACAGGTAACTTTAAAAGGCACAGAAGCGTAAATGGTTTTCAAGAAAGGCACAATAGCTTGGTGGTTTCATAAAACATGTATCTTTAAACTTTGATACAGGACTAGACAGATGTAATTGTCTTTCACCACTTGTCAAAATACTCCCTCACTCTAATATTTAAACTAGTAGTTAGTTTCTTTCCACTAACTAAACCTAGTTAGTTGTCCCCAAGTGTGAGCCAATCTCTTATCCGAAGAGATCTAAGTCTGCTGGCTGATTCTCCCTGACCTCGGCTTTCCACAGACTTCTCCTTGTCAGCTACCTAAGACACTCCCTGTCTTGCTGACTGTTCACAACAGAGACTCCTATGTTGCTCTGACAAGAGCCAAGTTCCCTCTGACTGAAAAAGCTACACTTTTTCCCTCCTAAGTCAGCTGGCCCCTCCCCTTCACTCTGAGCCACTCCCTGCAGCGCTCTCTCTCTCTCTCTCTCCCCCCCCCCTGGGGAGGCTCCAAGCCACTCCCCCTTTCCTAGCTATTCTATCTTACCAGGGAGGCCAAGCTGCTATCCAGGCCTCGGCCTGCTCAAAATGGGTGAGTCCTTACACCTTGCTTGGCGAGAGGAGGAGGAGAGAGCAGGAGGAGGGAAGAAGAGAGAGACATAGACACATACACAGAGAGAGAGAGAGAGAGAGAGAGAGAGAGAGAGAGAGAGAGATGGATGGTAGCCTGTCTCCTGGCTCACCCACCGCCCCCTAACAGGGGCTCAGCGCCCCCCAAATTCTCCTGAGCCTTCCAGCGCCCCCTTAGATTGCCCCTTCGTCCACCAGGGGGTGCTACCGCCCACTTTGAGAACCACTGGTCTATGGCATTGAATGTTCGCCATGTCTGTGTGCATTGTGATCCGCCCTGAGTCCCCTGCAGGGTGAGAAGGGTGGAATATAAATACTCTAAATAATAAATAAATAATAATTTTACTACTAGAAGAATAACAGAATGTTGACTCTCAATCACTAAAGCATCTTGAAGTATTGCTGTTCATGTCAGCTTCATTCTCTCTTTGTCTCTCCAGGTTTTGGGATGTCCACACCAGCAACGGTAGCCGGCAAAGCCTTCCTTATTGTTTATGGTCTATTTGGGTGTGCTGGGACCATCCTCTTCTTCAACCTCTTCCTGGAGCGTATCATCTCGCTCCTGGCTTTGGTCATGAAGGCTTGCCGCGAGAGGCAACTGCGGAGGAGCGGCCTTCTACCTCCAACTTGCCGTCGGGGCTCCGGCTTGTCTGATGCGGACAGCTTGATTGGGTGGAAGCCATCTGTCTATCATGTGATGCTGATTTTGGGAATTCTTGCCATTACTATTTCTTGCTGTGCCTCGGCCATGTACACAGCGGTGGAAGGATGGAATTACGTTGACTCCTTATACTACTGTTTTGTCACCTTCAGTACCATTGGATTTGGCGATCTGGTGAGCAGTCAAAACGCAGTCTATCGAAATCAGGGATTATACAGATTTGGGAACTTCATGTTCATATTAATGGGAGTATGCTGCATATACTCTCTTTTTAACGTCATCTCCATTGTAATCAAGCAGGTCTTAAACTGGATGTTAAGAAAGTTTCGTTGCACCTGTTGCCCGGATTGCAATAAGCCAACCTCTCGCCTTGGGCGGCGCAATGCGATCACGCCGGGATCCCGCTTCCGCCGACACAACTTCTCTGCGGAGACAGACGGACAATATGACAGTGACACCGATGGGAGAAGGCTTTCGGGCGAAATGATTTCCATGAGGGATCTTACAGCCTCCAACAAGGTCTCCCTGGCACTTCTTCAAAAGCAGTTGTCCGAGACGGCCAATGGTTACCCTCGGAGCGTCTGCATAAACACGAGACAAAATGGCTTTTCAGGAGGAGTAGGGGCGCTAGCGATCATGAACAATAGATTGGCAGAGACAAGCGATTCTAGGTAGAAATTTTGAAATTATCTTCTATAAAGCCAAGACATTTTCTTATTCTTTATTTAATAAAATGAAATTTTGAAAAATTATTATGTTGATATCTCAAGAGCAAGTTACTGACAAGTTTTATGATGTCTTTTCCTGCTTCTTAGGATGCAATAGCTTTTCTCCCCTTCAAGTTTCACAGGTCATAGCAGGAATAGCAATGAGCCATCAATTCACAGGTACGAACCACTGACCGTTGGGAGCAACTGAGGAGAAAAGAGATCCCTCCCCCTTATTGACATCAGTTGGAAGCTGGAAATTCAGGCAGAGGTCCCCATAGCTCAGGCCAGGGCAAACTTGGGCCCTCCAGGTGTTTTTGGACTTCAACTCCCACAATTCCTAACAGTCTCAGGCCCCTTCCTTTTGCTTAAGCGGCTGAGGGGGGAAAGGAAGGGGCCTGAGGCTGTTAGGAGTTGTGGGAGTTGAAGTCCAAAACACCTGGAGGGCACAAAGTTTGCCCCGGCCTGCCATAACTGCATCTAGAGGGTTTGTTAGCTAACTTTTATCTAACAAGATCTAACAGAGAAATTAAAGACATAGCTGCATTTGTCTGAAATATCAGTACACAAAGTGATCTTGTAGCACTTTAAGCCAGTGATTTTCAACCTTTTTTGAGCCGCGGCACATTTTTTACATTTACAAAGTCCTGGGGCACACCACCAACCAAAATGACACTCTAACACAGTAATACATATAGTTAATATGTTTTTAATGTATTTATATACTCACTTAGAGTGAAACCTGGGCCTGTTCCGATGAACACAAAATAGATATCCTGGCATTTTCCCTTCTCAAAAACTTCTTCACCACTGTCACTCGCTTGTCTTGCTGTGATCCCAAATTGCCACTGTCACTTGATGCGCAGCTGCAGCACTAACTCTAACTTTGTTTACTTAGCCGCGTCTGAGCTAATCCAAGATGGCGTGACCATAGCACTCTCGCGTCACTTCTTAGGTGACGCGAGAGTGCTATGGTTCCATTTCTTAAAGGGACAGATGCGCCTTATAGTTTATATATGAATGAAGTTTGAAAATAATTTCCCACGGCACACCTGATGATCTCTCACGGCACACTAGTGTTCCGCGGCACACTGGTTGAAAATCACTGCTTTAAGCTATATTCACATAGCAGAATTATAGCAGATTGACAGCACGTTAACTGTCATGACTCAATGCTATGGGATTCTAAGATTTGTGTTTTATATTTATTTATCCTTCTCATCAGAGAGTTTTGGTGTAACAACAACTACACATCCAAGGACTCCATAGGATGACGCTATGGCAGTTAAAGTGGTGTCACACTGCTATCATTTTGCAATGCGGGTGGGAGATCAGAGGCGAATAAATTTGTCACACAAGGCAGGCAAATTGTCTCGTCCTTGGAGTTATTCCACGACGTCGCTCTTTTCTACTGGCTCTCACAGGGGGAAACAGTCTAGAATGCATTTCTAATATATTAATGTGTTGTCAAAAGCTTTCATGGCCCGAATCACTGGGTTGTTGCGAATTTTCCAGGCTGTATGGCCATGTTCCAGAAGCATTCTCTCCTGGCTTTTTCCCCCCATCTATGGCAAGCATCCTCAGAGGTTGTGATGTCTGTTGGAAACTAGGAAAATGGTAAAAACAAAATCATAACAGTAAATAAAGAACAACACTAAAAAGGGGGGGGGATTCCAGACAAGAAACAGTCAGGGCCAGCTAATCACCACCCAACAAAGGATTCCCAGGCCTGGATTAACACCTTTTTGCGCCCTAGGCCACACTTTGGAATTACGCCCCCTTTAAGCCAACCTCTACCGCACCCCCCCACACACACACACACATCACTCAGACCCACAGTAAAAATAAATCATATCATACAACTTACCTCAAATTTACTCAGGTAGCCAAATACATCTCAGCTGATCAGTAATATCCAAATAAATCAACAACAACCTGCACCAATCAGCACAGGTGTATCCACGGGGCTCGCGGGCACCTGGGCCGGACCCACCTGCAGCAGCGCTGTGCTCGGGCCCATTTTTAAAAATGCCATCCCAATGCAGTGGCAGGGAGTTCCACAGTCACGCTTTCTGCCCAAAGCGGGACTCGAACTCAGGACGCTAAGACAGAAGCACCGCCCCTGAAGAGGAGTCAAGGGAAGCAGGAGCCAATCACAGAAGCGCTTTCCCAAGGGCGGGAATTCAAATAGGAGAGTGACACCCGGCAGGGCCAATGAGGGGACGGGATGGCACCGAGGGGGTGGGGCCACCTGAGACAAGTGATGCGGGCTCCCTGAGGGAGCGACTCCATCTCCGGCAGGGCCTTCCCAGTCCCTGTCACGCGGCGCCCCGGCGCTTACCTGCTCGAAGCGCGGCCTGCCCAGCTGGAAGAGCGGACCCTCCTTGGTGCCCTCCGCCATCCCCGCGAGTCCACTCGCTCTCTCTCTGCTGCCCGGCCACGCCCCCTGGCTCCGCCCTCGCCGCCTCCCATTGGCCCGTCCCCACCGCAGACCCCGCAGGGCATGCCAGGAGGCACAGTCTTTCTCCTGCGGGGAGGGAGGCATAAGCAGGGAGAGGTGCATGACAGGAAGTGTAGTCTTCAGGACAAGGCCCGCTCTCATAGACATCTATGGGCGAGGCCGAGGGAGGGTGGGAAAAACGCATCGTGTTTTTATTTGTTTCAACATTTTGAGGGGGGGTCTATGATTTGGGCCCCCCTCGGCTTGCGCCCCTAGGCCATGGCCTAGGTTGGCCTTATGGGTAATCCGGGCCTGAGGATTCCCCCAGGCAGTAAGAAGCCACACCTTGAAACTGCTATGCCATTAAATGCTAATCAAGGTAGCCAATTGAAACATTCACACTTATCTCAAACAGACAAGAGTTATTTCTCCCACCCTGGTCTTTCCACAGATATATAAAACTACTTTCCTAGTTTCCAACAGACCTCACAACCTCTGTGGATGCCTGCCATAGATGTAGGCGAAAGCAGCACTCAAGGTCATGAATTACAAACACAATAAGTGGAATGCCAATAAACTTATATTCAGTCAATGGCAGCAATGCATCAACATATAATAAGCGTCAATACATAATATGGGTAATCCCCAATCAGTCCACGTAAACACAATATAAATGCAAATGCAATGGCATGAACAGGGCAGTAGCGAAAAAAATGACAAAAAGTTGGCGGGGAGCAGTATACACACCCGCTGGAGAATATCTCACATACAAATGATAAAGTTCGCACAGAGTCCTGGAAACACGCCACTCGTGGAGAGGAGGATGCAGAGCTGACCAAGATGGGACGCTCGGAGGGGCCGCAACGGTTGAAGTGCGGGGCCACGATCCGTTTCGCTGGTTAGCTTCGTCAGGCGGCTAAATCACGCCAGGCAAATGCCGCGTCACAGGAGACACATTCTAAATAACAATGATAACAACAATAAGAAGGGACCCTTCTGCATTAAAAACGTGGGGGTGGTGGCTAGCCTACCTGGGCTGGAGGGATTCCAATGCACCACTGCTCCTGCGGACCCAAGGGGTGGAGCCCAAGGGAAACGCAGATGTTATATATGTCTCGCACCTGGGCCCCACTCACGTGAGTAGGGCCGAAGGGGAGGCCTGCTTGAGCCCGACTGGAAATTCTGATTGTAGATTGTGAATCCACCAGGTTTCACGCCTGATAAGAGCATCATGATTATTGGCATGTACACCGGTGGTGACCCGTTCCAGGGCCGCGAATCGGAAGGATTCGGGTTATGGCTCTGTGACAAGAAGTGGCGGTATAAGATGGTGTTGTCCTGTAGTGTACGTATCCTGGAACGATGCTCCGATATGCGGGTACGTAGGGGGCGTGACGACATCCCGACGTAATATAGGCCACACCCACAAATGATGACGTAAATGGTGTTCTCCGTGTTGCAATTGAGGAAATCCCGAATAGTAAATGATCTGTGTGACTTCAGACTCGTGATATCTTTGCAACAGAGTGCTTGGGTACAGGACTAACAACCCCCACATGGCCAAAAGCCTGACGTGGAGTGCGAAAAACACACGCTGGGATAACGTGGAATGCACCAGCAGGTCCTGAAATTACTGAGCGCTTTATACGCGACCATGGGGAATTCACGAAAAGCCGGTATGGAAGGCAATATGTTCCAAAACTTCTTCACAATGCTGACGATCTCACGGCTATGGGGGGTGAGGGTCAGTGGCCAAACCAACCGAGTATTGGGAGGTTTGCGTCTCTTATGTAAAAGGGAGTCTCTGCATGTGCCATTGGCCTTGATACGGGCCTGTTGTACAACCCTGGGCGGGTAACCTCGAGCGCTGAGTTGGTCCCCAAACTTGTCTGCATCATTATGGAAATCCACAATGCGGGTAGAGTTCCTCTTCAATCTTAAAACTGAGAGAATGGGAGGCTGTGTCGGAGAGATGAAGAATGATGACTCCTGAAATGCAGGATGGAATTCTTGTCAGTCGGCTTCTTATAGCAGCGGACACCCAGCCTATTACCCATCTTATACACAGTGGTGTCCAAGAAACTAACGGAATCTTGACTGTGCTCCATTGTAAATTGAATGGAAGGATTCCAGGAATTCAACCAGGTGAGGAACTCAACCATGGGGGTGTCATGTCTCAAAAGGATAAAACAATCATCAATGTAGCGCCGAAGAATTTGATGTATCTGGCCGATAATGGGTCATGCAGAAAACTCTTCTCAAGATGTCCCATATAAAGGTTGGCTATTGATGGGGCGCAACTCTGGCCCATTGATACTCCGTTGACTTGCAAATAATAATCAGATCCAAAGGCAAAATAATTGTATTCGAACAGGCAGTCAACGAGTTCAATTAGAAATGTGGAGGGTGGAAGATCGTTGGGGGGCCTCGAGTCAAACACGTCCAATAGTACGGTTCTGGCCTCTTGGAGGGGTACAGAGGTGTACAAGGATTTAACATCACATGTAGCTAATATATCATGGTGGTCAATCCTGAGGGCTTCTATCTTCCGGATGAAATCCGTGGTATCCAAAATGAGTGTGGGAATTCTGGCCACAAATGGCTGGAGGATGACATCAATGTACACAGCGAGGGGTTCCAAAAGGGAGCCTGAGGCGGACAAAATTGGGCGGCCTTGCGGAGGGAAGCCAGGCTTGTGTATCTTGGGCAAAAAAAATACATTTGCGAAATACGCGGATGGTCATTGATTAGAAATGCAGCTTCTTTGGGTCCAATATAGCCCATCCCGGTGGCATCCTGCACAACATTGCGGACACTCCTCATGAATCTATTGGTGGGATCTCCAGATAATTTATGGTAAGAGGAGGTGTCACCGAGTTGGCGATTGGCCTCGAAAAGGTAATCATCTAAATTTAAAATAACCAAGCCGCCCCCCTTATCCGCGGGTTTTATCACCAAGTCTGGCCGGTTGCCTAAAGCTCTAACAAAATTGAGATCCTCCTTGGATAAATTGGAGTATGCCATGTCCGTGCGGTGATCTAACTTGGAAACCTCCCTCGTGACCACGGTTTCAAAAGTCCTTAGTTGATGGGAAATATCATGGGGATAAAGGTGCTGTGTTTATAGATCCTGGGATGAACAGATGCACAAGCAGAGTCATCCGAATTTTCAAAATGTTCCTTTAATCGCAGATTACGAAATAAACGGAAAGATCCTGCCTGATAGTAAGCTCAGAGCAAAAAGGAGTAAAAACAAAAGACGAGCCCCGCTCCAAAATTTCCAGCTCCCGGAGGTAAATGTATGAGAGGATAGGTTGACCACTAAGTGGGACCCTTCTTGCGGTTGGCCTTCTGAAAAACCGCTTTCTGGGAGGATTGCGGCGTTTCATAGGGTGACCTGCAGAACTGGGGCCAGCCGAGGAATCAGAATTGATGTCTTCTCCCGAGGTGGCAGAAGGGAAGTCCCATCGAATCTCACTTGTTTATCACTGGGGATTTATAGGTCCACTTGAAAATACGGTTGGCGAATAATCCTTCTGATCCCTGCGGAACTTATTAATCTTAAAGTCTTTAAGGGATTTGCGCAAGGCGTCGCATTCCGCCTGAATTTTTGCTAGTTCCGGGGGAGGGAAGGTATCTTCATGGGTGGATCTAAGGGACTGAATTTCACTTTGAAGGGCAGCCGCCTCCTTCATATTCCGTTTAATGATTAATAACATCCAATCCCTGGAACAGCGTTCCGCAATGGCTTTCCATGAGGCTAAAAACTCGGGATCATCCAAATATACGCCAGGAGGAACCTGAACGCGCAGGCCCCGTGGAGTAAGCGCATGACGAACATACTCGGACAGGAGGCAGCTGTAAGTTGAGCTCTAATCAGGCTCAATTCCTTCTCCTCTAAATCCCGTATAGGGGAAGCAGGTGCGGCAGGGGCAGAATCAGAGGGAGCTCCCTCCTGAGGGTCGAACAGAAACAATCCATGTATGGTGGAATCCGCCTCCTCATTATCAAAGGCACTTATAACATTCATATTAACATTAGTAACAGCCATAATAAACCACGTATGAGACCCCAGGAGGGGGAATACAGTTACAAACAGCTAGAAAAGCAGAGTATAATGAAAGCAGCACTCAAGGTCATGAATTACAAACACAATAAGTGGAATGCCAATAAACTTATATTCAGTCAATGGCAGCAATGCATCAACATATAATAAGCGTCAATACATAATATGGGTAATCCCCAATCAGTCCACGTAAACACAATATAAATGCAAATGCAATGGCATGAACAGGACAGTAGCGAAAAATGACAAAAAGTTGGCGGGGAGCAGTATACACACCCGCTGGAGAATATCTCACATACAAATGATAAAGTTCGCACAGAGTCCTGGAAACACGCCACTCGTGGAGAGGAGGATGCAGAGCTGACCAAGATGGGACGCTCGGAGGGGCCGCAACGGTTGAAGTGCGGGGCCACGATCCGTTTCGCTGGTTAGCTTCGTCAGGCGGCTAAATCACGCCAGGCAAATGCCGCGTCACAGGAGACACATTCTAAATAACAATGATAACAACAATAAGAAGGGACCCTTCTCTGCATTAAAAACGTGGGGGTGGTGGCTAGCCTACCTGGGCTGGAGGGATTCCAATGCACCACTGCTCCTGCGACCAAGGGGTGGAGCCCAAGGGAAACGCAGATGTTATATATGCTCGCACCTGGGCCCCACTCACGTGAGTAGGGCCGAAAGGGGGGGCTCGTTGAGCCCGACTGGAAATTCTGATTGTAGATTGTGAATCCACCAGGTTTCACGCCTGATGAGAGCATCATGATTATTGGCATGTACACCGGTGGTGACCCGTTCCAGGGCCGCGAATCGGAAGGATTCGGGGTTATGGCTCTGTGACAAGAAGTGGCGGTATAAGATGGTGTTGTCCTGTAGTGTACGTATCCTGGAACGATGCTCCGATATGCGGGTACGTAGGGGGCGTGACGACATCCCGACGTAATATAGGCCACACCCACAAATGATGACGTAAATGGTGTTCTCCGTGTTGCAATTGAGGAAATCCCGAATAGTAAATGATCTGTGTGACTTCAGACTCGTGATTGACCACCATGATATATTAGCTACATGTGATGTTAAATCCTTGTACACCTCTGTACCCCTCCAAGAGGCCAGAACCGTACTATTGGACGTGTTTGACTCGAGGCCCCCCAACGATCTTCCACCCTCCACATTTCTAATTGAACTCGTTGACTGCCTGTTCGAATACAATTATTTTGCCTTTGGATCTGATTATTATTTGCAAGTCAACGGAGTATCAATGGGCCAGAGTTGCGCCCCATCAATAGCCAACCTTTATATGGGACATCTTGAGAAGAGTTTTCTGCATGACCCATTATCCCCGGCCAGATACATCAAATTCTTCGGGCGCTACATTGATGATTGTTTTATTCTTTTGAGACATGACACCCCCATGGTTGAGTTCCTCACCTGGTTGAATTCCTGGAATCCTTCCATTCAATTTACAATGGAGCACAGTCAAGATTCCGTTAGTTTCTTGGACACCACTGTGTATAAGATGGGTAATAGGCTGGGTGTCCGCTGCTATAAGAAGCCGACTGACAAGAATTCCATCCTGCATTTCAGGAGTCATCATTCTTCATCTCTCCGACACAGCCTCCCATTCTCTCAGTTTTTAAGATTGAAGAGGAACTCTACCCGCATTGTGGATTTCCATAATGATGCAGACAAGTTTGGGGACCAACTCAGCGCTCGAGGTTACCCGCCCAGGGTTGTACAACAGGCCCGTATCAAGGCCAATGGCACATGCAGAGACTCCCTTTTACATAAGAGACGCAAACCTCCCAATACTCGGTTGGTTTGGCCACTGACCCTCACCCCCCATAGCCGTGAGATCGTCAGCATTGTGAAGAAGTTTTGGAACATATTGCCTTCCATACCGGCTTTTCGTGAATTCCCCATGGTCGCGTATAAGCGCTCCAGTAATTTCAAGGACCTGCTGGTGCATTCCACGTTATCCAGCGTGTGTTTCGCACTCCACGTCAGGCTTTTGGCCATGTGGGGGTTGTTCGTCCTGTACCCAAGCACTCTGTTGCAAAGATATCACGAGTCTGAAGTCACACAGATCATTTACTATTCGGGATTTCCTCAATTGCAACACGGAGAACACCATTTACGTCATCATTTGTGGGTGTGGCCTATATTACGTCGGGATGTCGTCACGCCCCCTACGTACCCGCATATCGGAGCATCGTTCCAGGATACGTACACTACAGGACAACACCATCTTATACCGCCACTTCTTGTCACAGAGCCATAACCCGAATCCTTCCGATTCGCGGCCCTGGAACGGGTCACCACCGGTGTACATGCCAATAATCATGATGCTCTTATCAGGCGTGAAACCTGGTGGATTCACAATCTACAATCAGAATTTCCAGTCGGGCTCAACGAGCCCCTCCCCCTTTCGGCCCTACTCACGTGAGTGGGGCCCAGGTGCGAGCATATATAACATCTGCGTTTCCCTTGGGCTCCACCCCTTGGGTCCGCAGGGAGCAGTGGTGCATTGGAATCCTCCAGCCCAGGTAGGCTAGCCACCACCCCCACGTTTTTAATGCAGAGAAGGGTCCCTTCTTATTGTTGTTATCATTGTTATTTAGAATGTGTCTCCTGTGACGCGGCATTTGCCTGGCGTGATTTAGCCGCCTGACGAAGCTAACCAGCGAAACGGATCGTGGCCCCGCACTTCAACCGTTGCGGCCCCTCCGAGCGTCCCATCTTGGTCAGCTCTGCATCCTCCTCTCCACGAGTGGCGTGTTTCCAGGACTCTGTGCGAACTTTATCATTTGTATGTGAGATATTCTCCAGCGGGTGTGTATACTGCTCCCCGCCAACTTTTTGTCATTTTTTTCGCTACTGCCCTGTTCATGCCATTGCATTTGCATTTATATTGTGTTTACGTGGACTGATTGGGGATTACCCATATTATGTATTGACGCTTATTATATGTTGATGCATTGCTGCCATTGACTGAATATAAGTTTATTGGCATTCCACTTATTGTGTTTGTAATTCATGACCTTGAGTGCTGCTTTCATTATACTCTGCTTTTCTAGCTGTTTGTAACTGTATAGATGTAGGCGAAACATCAGGAGAGAATGCTTCTGGAATATGGCCATGCAGCTCAGAAAACTCACAACAACCCAATATATGAATAGTCTCCTTTTGTATAAGAGACACCTTCAAACCGTCTCTTGCCCTGAAAGTGGTGGGAATGTGTTACATTCGAGAGACATGTCTTGTTGTCCTTCTGTAATTGCAATTTGCCTACTTCGCGTCATAAACTCCAAACTGAGAGAATGAAGCTGGTGGCATAAGCTTTCATAGACTACTTAGTCTACTTCCTCGGATGCAGTCTATAAATGCTTATGCTGCCAACTTTGTTCTCTTAGTTAGTCTCGAAGGTGTTACGAAATCCCTTTGGGCACTGGATCTAACATGGATTTTATACAACAGGGCTCATTGTTGAGGAAAGACAAAAAGATAGTTAGCATAACATTGAGCTCTGCAGTTTGCTTAATTAAGGGAGGTTGGGAGCCAAAATTAAAATGCAGCTCCAATGGTTGAAAATATTACACATCAGTTATGCATCTGTGAAGAGCTAATGAGCCATTAGCTTTCCTCATAGGCGCTAAATATGCACATACAAAGGAAAAGAAATATGCACTCAAACATTAATAAAGACTCTAATTTTTTTTTTGAAACACGCCAATTCAGTTGCAGATGCATCTCCTGTTTCGATAGGGGTGGAACTTTTTTGAAGTCCATGAAAATGAACTCTCGGAATGATAATGATAATTCATCAGTGACATGGTATTTTTTATTTTTCTAATATTAAAGATTGAAGATCGTATAAACTGCGTGAGACTGTTGATGCTTAGTCCTGCATTATAAATTGGGGAATGCAGCTGAACGATGGCAGTTTACTCAAGGGCACAGAATACCTGCACAAAATAATAGGTAAAGGTTTTCCCCTGACATTAAGTCCAGTCGTGTCCAACTGGGAATTGATGCTCATCTCCATTTCTAAGCTGAAGAACCGCCGTTGTCCATAGACACCTCCAAGGTCATGTGGCCGGCATGCATGCCCGGATTACCCATAAGGCCAATGAGGCCATGGCCTAGGGGCGCAAGTCGAGGGGGGGGTGCATATCACGGACCAAAAAAAACCCTGTTCCGCGCACCTCTTTCCCCCTTTCTCATGCCCCTCCTCGCTCCTTCTCCAGGCAAAGTCTCTGCTCCGTCCCCTCCAGGAGCGCATGCCAAGCGGACCTCTCTCTCTCTCTCTCTCTCTCTCTCTCTCTCTCTCGTTCTCTCTCTTGCTATCGCTCTCTTTCGCTCTCTCTCACTCTCTCTCTCGCTTTTTCTCTCTCTCTCTCATGCTCTCTCGCTCTCTCGTGCGCGCTTTTTCTCTCGCTCTCTTGTGCGCGCTCTCTCTCTCTTGCACGCTCTCTCTCTCGCTCTCTCTCACACACACTCTCTCTCTGTCGTGCGCCTTTGGAGCAGGTTTGCACCCGCTGCACTCTCCCCAAGCCTCCTGACTCCCGAGGAGACCTTCAGAGCACCGCGGAGCTTTCCAGCCAGTGGGAATGGGGACCTTGGAAGTGGCGGGATGGTGCCTACTCGCCTTTCTCTTCTGCTCCAGAGGCACCATGGGGAAAGCCAGCCAAGTGTGGGTCTGAGTGGTGTGTGTGTGGGGGGGGTAGTGGTTGGCTGGGGGCGTAATTCCAAAGTGTGGCCTAGGGCACAAAAAGGTGTTAATCCGGGCCTGCCGGCATGACCGCATAGAGCACTGTTACCTTCCCACCGGAGCAGTACCTATCGATCTCACATTTGCATGTTTTCAAACTGCTAGGTTGTCAGAAGCTGGGGCTAACAGAGGGAGCTCATGTCGCTCACCGGATTCGAACCTGAAACAATTTGGTCAGCCATATAATTTTTTCTAAGCTCTGGTTTATAGTGATACTCACTAAAGAGCAAGATAAAGCAAATGCATTGCCTATTGCACCATTGCCAGTTCACACACCTCGGGGATAAATTCATGTTTTTGTCTTTTATTAATTTACTAGTTCGATTTTTCCTCCTGGCTTTCTGCAACATAAAATGCCAGGTGGTTAGCCAATTTCTCAACCAAAACTTATTTCAGTAAAATATTTTTTATGATAATGCATTGCATTCAACAGCTGTTTGGCAGTAATAGAAATGACATGTATTCATGGCACAGCAGCTCAACTTGTTTTGGCCAGTGTCACACACCTACTGAAAATGGTGTGTCTTACCCTTCACAAGCAACCACCTTTTTCTTAGCACAAAGCTACCCTGGGACACTGTCGTGAATACTTTTTAAACCAGGTCCTTCTTATTGCAAATTTCAGTGTGAGCGGGTACATCAGATCTTTTACAGAACGTTAACACTATTATTATTATTATTATTTACAGTTTTTATATTCTGTCCTTCTCACCCCACAGGGTAGGGCCAGAACCATTTAGGGCTTTATAGGCTAAAGCCATCACTTTGAATTGTGCTCGGTAACAGACTGGCAGCCAGTGGAGCTGACGCAACAGAGGAGTTGTATGCTCCCTGGGTGCCGCTCCTGTTAGCAACCTGCCTGCCACCCATTGTACCATTTGGAGCTTCCGAACAGTCTTCAAAGGCAACCCCAGGTAGAGAGCGTTGCAGTAGTCTATACGGGATGTAACCAGAGCGTATACTACCGTGGCCAAGTCAGACTTCCCAAGGTACGGGCGCAGTTGGCGATTTCCGGTCAGCAAATGTTACCAGATGTAAACATTGATCTTGTCATTGTCACAGTTCTTATCACAGTTTACTTTTTAGTTCTCATTAGCAGGTTTTAATTGCAGTCCAGCAAACAGGTAGTTACTAGTTAACAATTTAGTAATTGCAGGCCCCAATATTCAGATTGCTGTCTCCAAAATTATTCACTCCCATTCATTCATCTTTCATTCAGTTTCATTCAAACCATATATCACAGTGCTGTCCAACTTCTTCCGGCCCAAGGGCCGGAAGAAGTGTCACTGATCACCTGGGGGACCGCAGGTGATCAGTGAGCGGGGGCGTGGCCGCTCCCGGGGCCGGGGCCGCTCCCGGGGGCGTGGCCGGCCTCCTGCGCAGCCTGCCCATTTTCAGGAGGGTTTCCCTGGGTGACATTAGGCTGGGTGGCGCCTGACGTCACCCCCTGCGTCAGCCTAACGGCTGGCGGGGGAAACGGCTCCCGCCAGCCTTCAGGTTTGGGAAGCCTGGATGGCTGGCGGGGCCCCGTCAGCCTGGGTGGCTGGCGGGGGAGCGGCGCTCGCTTCCCGCCAGCCTTCCAGGTTTGGGGAAGGGTTTTCACCCGGCTCCCGTGTCCCTCTGAGCAGAGGGACACGGGAGCTGGCGGCAAACTGCCCGTCAGCCTGGGTGGCTGGCGGGGGAGAAGCGGCGCTCGCTTCCCCGCCAGCCTTCAGGTTTGGGGAAGGGTTTTTGCCCGGCTCCCGTGTCCCTCTGAGCAGAGGGACATGGGAGCTGGCGAATCCCCGCCAGCCTGGATGGCTGGCGGGGGAAGCGAGAGTGGCGCTCGCTTCCCCTGCGAGCCTTCAGGTTTGGGGAAGGGTTTTAGCCCGGCACTCGCGTCTTGAGTGCCGGGTGAAACCCTTCCCAAACCTGGAAGGCTTGCAGGGGAAGCGGCGCCGCTTCTTCTTCCCCCGCCAGCCATCCAGGCTGGCGGGGAGTTTTCGCCGCTGCCATGATGCCTTGGAAGGGAGGGAGGCACCGCGGGGGACCCCCCTCCCTTCCAAGGCATCGGAGAGAGAGGGACGAAGAGGGCGGTGCAGGGAGGAGGAGCTAGCTCTCTTCCTCCTCCCTGCCTCGCCCCTTGTCCCTCTCTGCGCCGGCGCCGATGCAAACCGGTTTGCATCGGTGCCGGCGAGAGAGGAAAAAGGGGCGTGCAGGGAGGAGGAGCTGGCTCACTTCCTCCTCCCCCTCGCCTCCCCTCCCCTCCCCGGCCGCCATTTAAATTTGTTTTTTTAAAAATAAAATAAAAATGGCAGCCGGGGGCATAGCGGGGGCCGTGTCCAACAGGCTGGGGGGGCGTGTACGGCCCCCGGGCCGGCAGTTGGACAGCCCTGATATATCATATTTCACATTATATTTCTTGGGACAAAATAACGCAAATAATCAAGACAGGACACCACTCCATTTCACACATATCATACAACATTCCGCCTTGCTCACACAACTGGATCACTCCCAATGGACAATGCAGAAGTGAAACAAAGGCTTGCATCCAACACAACCCTGGCAGAAGCCTAATTGAATCCTTAACAAGCTCAGACTGAACAAGGTCATTTGGGTGTTTTTAGCTTTGCCTGGACCTCAGACAAAATGTTTTAATTCTGCCAAAGGATATAAATTGAAGAAGCGTACAAACAGAGCTGACAAATCCATACTGTTAATCTGCTCTGAACTTTATTGGATGAAGTTGTTATTCCGTGCAAACAGATAAATTGGTATGGTAGTGAATACATACTGACATAAGCACTCTCATTATTACACGTCTGCAATAGGGCCGGATTTAGAAGGAATGAGACCCTGTGCTAGTTAAGTTGTGAAGCCTCTTCCTTGGGTCCTGAAGGAGGTAGCCATGTATAAATAAATATGTGAGAGGAAGTCATAGGGAGGAGGGAGCAAGCTTGTTTTCTGCTGCCCTGGAGACTAGGACGCAATTGCAAAATGACTTCAAACTACAAGAAAGGAAATTCCATCCGAACATTAGGAAGAACTTTCTGACTGTGGGAGCTGTTCAGCAGTGGAACTCTCTGCCCTGGAGTGTGGTGGAGGCTCCTTCTTTGGAAGCTTTTAAACAGAGGCTGGATGGCCATCTGTTGGGGGTGCTTTGATTGTGATTTTCCTGCTTCTTGGCAGGGGGTTGGACTGGCTGGCCCATAAGGTCTCTTCCAACGCTATGATTCTATGTAGGCCCCATAGGCCTCCACCAGGCCCGGATTAACACCTTTTTGTGCCCTAGGCCACACTTTGGAACTACGCCCCCTTTAAGCCAACCTCTACCACCACCACCACCCCCCCCCACATCACTCAGACCCACACTAAAAATAAAACCTTATCTTCTCCTCCCTCCCTCCCCAGCGGGCCTGAGCTGATGCTCCTGCTGCCGCCGGGCCCTCTCCCCCTCCCAAGTAGAGGAGGTCACCCTCTGGGGCAGGCGCCTGCAGCCGGGCATGCTCTCCTCCGCCGGCGCCTGTCTGGGAGGGAGGGAGACCTCGCTGGAGGCCAGCCCCCCTCCCCCCAGCTTGGGCCTGGTCCCGTGATGAGGCTCTTGGTTGCCACCTGCCCCCCCCCCAGCCCAGCCCAGGGACACTGCTGAGCATGGGATGACACACCGCCACCATGCCAGGGGAGAGCAAGCGGCCAACTCTCCCTCCCTTTCCTCGCCAAGGCCTAGGCAAAGGCCCTGCTGAGGCCGGAGACCTACCAGGAGGAGGGGGGGAGAAGGGCTTCGGCCCTGGAAAGAGTGAGCGACCAAGGGGTGGAGGGGGAAGTGGACCCAAGGGGCCACTCACCCGGGCCCCAGCACACATGCACAACCCCCCCCTCTTACCTTGCCCTTCCTTCCTCTCTCTCTCTCTCTCTCTCTCTCTCTCTCGGCACCGTGATTGCATTCCCTTTCCCCTCTCCTCTGGAAGTGAGCTCAGCAGGAAGCGCGTTGCCAGAGAGGCCTCTTTCTGCCACCTCTCTAGGAAGCGCAGGCCGTCCTTTTTACTGGACGTCCGCAAACATGGCGGCCACGGGCAGGCGCCCCAAAAGGAGACCAGTCTTCACGTCAGAAGGATGGAACCGGAGCCCCAGAATGAGAGAGAGAGAGAGAGAGAGAGAGAGAGAGAGAGAGAGAGAGAGACTGGGGGGAGAGAGCGCCTGCCCCCTTCTTCCCTCCCTCCCTCCCTTCTGCTTTCCTCGGACTCAACTTCCCCCGGAATCCACGGTCCTTGGGCCACAGCAACTGAGGCTTCTGGGAGGGAAGGAAGGGCGGAAGGGAGGGCGGAATGGAGGGCGGGGCCTGGGAAGGAGGGCCTGAGGGGGGGCGGGGGAGAAGAGGATCCCTGTGGGGCTGCCCCCCTCCCCTTCTCCTCTGCCGGCCACGGCCTCTCGCATGGGCAACCCCCTCCCCCCCCTCCCTGTGTGAAAGGAAGGTCCTCCCGAGCGTCGGGGCCCCTCTGGAGGGCGCAGAGTGCTCCCTGTGGCCGCCTGGCCCCGTTTCCTCCCAGAAGCACGCTCTCCTGACGTTTCGCCCTCAGGGGCTGTGACAACATTTTTATTATATATTTTTTTGGTCCGTGATCTGCGCCCCCCTCGGCTTGCGCCCCTAGGCCATGGCCTAGGTTGGCCTTATGGGTAATCCGGGCCTGGCCTCCACTGCCTGCTTGGTGGCACACTCTCATAGACCATCAACTCTATCATAATGTTTGGAATCGTTTAAAAACAGAACACCTTCAAATTTAGAATTACACCACATAAGCAAAATCCATTGTAGTTTTTTTTTTTGGGTGTCAATGGGGCCCAACTTAAGCACAATGGTAAATCTGGAACTGCTGATGGGTGGTCCTACAACTCTACTTTTGCATACCCTCATACTTGTGCATTCCTGTACTTTTTGGCTGCTCTATAATTTTTAAAGCAGTTTTAAAGCAATTTTGCAGTTTTGACCATGGCTGATGATAAAAACTACCAGAACTTACTGTAAAATAAAAAAAAGTTCTAGATTGGGGGGGGGGGTGAGTGAAGAGTGGGAGAGAAGGAGACAATGCAGAAGTGGAACGCCCCCACCACACAAGGTAGGTGTTGGGACTGTTGTGGGATTGGCATCTATTGATTCCGCCCCCCATCAATAGTGGGGAAGGGTTTAATGGGGAGGGAGCAGATTGACAATGGGATGCACACAGCATCATGCAATAGGGACCACCAACTTAGTGACCATAAATGCTAGTTTACTTCCTCATGCAATAGACTACTCTTCTCTGCTGTATAATCTGGGGATTTTTTACCAAATAAATTTATGATTCCCAAGCAGAATTCTTAAATCTCAAAAAATGTGGTGTATGTAAAATAAACCACGCAGGCCCGGATTAACACTTTTTTGCGCCCTAGGCCACACTTTGGTATTACACCCCCCCCCCCCACACACACACACACACACATACCACTCAGACCCACAGTTGGCTGGCTTTCGCCATCATTCCTCCAGAGCAGAAGAGAAAGGCGAGTAGGCACCATCCCACCACCTCCAAGGTCCCCATGCATTCCCACCGGCTGGAAAGCTCGGCTGTGCTCTGAAGGTCTCCTCGGGAGTCGGGAGGCTTGGGGAGAGCTTGGGAAGAGGCATGCACAAGAGAGAGAGAGCGCACAAGAGAGAGAGCGCGTGCGTGCGAGAGAGAGAGAGCGTGTGAGAAAAAGCACGCGAGAGAGAGAGCGCACGAGCAAGAGAGAGAGAGAGAGAGAAAGAGCGAGGAGAGAGAGCATGCAAGAGAGAGTGCGTGCGCGAGACGGAGCAGTGACTTTGCCGGGAGAATGAACGAGAAGGGGCATGAGAAAGGGGGAAAGAGGGCCGCGGACCAGTTTTTTTTTTGGTCCGTGGTCTGCGCCCCCCCCTTCGGCTTGCGCCCCTAGGCCATGGCCTCGTTGGCCTTATGGGTAATCTGGGCATGAAACCACGTGTAGTTCACATTTGATTAGCCCACATACTGCCTTGCCAGAGAAAGAAAATATGCCACATACGTGAACAGTAAACGACAAGTAGTTCGCTCTTCTTAATTCAGAACAACATACTGTATGTACAATATGATTGGTTGCATCAACTCACTAAATGTCTTTTAGAGAGATTTAAAGTGGTATTTCTTTGTCCAGACGAAGACACCTTCTTTCAGCAGCCAAGGAACAAATCAGTCTCTCTCTCTCTCTCTCTCTCTCTCTCTCTCTCTCTCTCTCTCTCTCTCTCTCTCTCTCCGCTTCTCGCTTCTTCTCTCTGCACCTGCATAGCTCAAGTCTGAACAAAAATACAAGAGTTTCCAAAAGTTCCAGGCTCGGCCATCACCCCGTGAATTTGCCCAACCAATCAGCTTTATGCATCTTATTTTACAGTTGACACAGACACGCTCCAACAAAAATTACGTTCTCAGTCTGACTTACAAGAGATCAATGTGATAACAAAGAATTATTATTATTATTATAACATGTTCTTTTTTTCTTTTTAAAAATATGTTTATTGCAGTTTTTCTATTCATTGACTTAGAGAAGGGAAAGGAAATTAGGAAAGGGAGATTTGTATTGGGATTAGGAAAGGGGTGGGGTGGGGGTTGAGGGTGAAAAGGGGTAAAAAGGTAAACACCAAGTGGGGGGTATACAGTGGGGGAGGGGGGATAAAAAAGACTTCCCAATGCCCCCCCGGTGTTCCAGATAGCAATTTCCAAAGTCAGTCCATTTAGTAGTTTTCAAAGCCTTCTCTTCACACATCATTTAAGTCAATAATAAGTTTGGTTACTTTATTTTGTATGTATTCTTTAAAACCCACCCAGTCCGTCTTTTTCTTCTTTATTTATTTATTTATTATTTGGACTTGTACGCTGCCACTCCCCGAGGGCTCGGAGCGGCTCACAATCACATAAAAACACAACAGGAGTAAAATAACATGTGAAATTAGACTAAAAAGTAAGGTTTTCCAGCTTAGCAATCAAAGGCTAACCGGAAAAGGTGGGTCTTGCAGGCCTTGCGGAAAGATAGTAAATCCTGCAAGGCCCGCACATCACTTGGAAGGGTATTCCAGCTTGACGACGCTACTATAGAAAAGGCTGTGCGCCGGGTCGATGTAAGACAGATAGCTTTAAAGGACGGCACTTCAAGGAGGTTCAGTTGTTCAGAACGAAGTAACCTCTGGGGTTGGTAGGGGAAGAGACTGGTCCCTCAGAAACCTACAAATAACCCCATGAATGTGGGATATAATGAGCCCAGACCATAACAGCAAGGCCTTGAGACCACCCTGTTAACACCATCACCTTGAAGGTGATCCCATCACCTTGGTGCTCGACTGGACTGGAAGCCAATGGAGCTGCTGGAGGATGGGTGTTATGTGTCACCTCACTGGAGTCCCAGTGAGAAGTCATGCAGCGGCATTCTGGACGAGCTTAAGTTTCCAGATCACTGACAAGAGCAGGCCAATGTAAAGGGCATTACAGTAGTCCAGTCTTGAGCTGACCGTGGCTTGGAGCACTGGGGCCAGGTCGGTTATTGTTTGTGAAACACAGTACATTTGAATAATATCGGGGGGAATTGGATCCATTTTTCTGTATTTGGAATTGTTTTCTGTTTCCTTTTTTTTTTTTTGCTAAAATTAATCAAGCACAGGTACTCGATAGGAAAAACATTTTATCTTGATTTTCATTCAATATTGGGTCTATTATTCCTAGTAAATAACTCTCTGGGGTTAATGCGAACTTTATTTTAAAGAATTTTTTTTGCATTATTTGGTGTAATTCTGTCCAGTATCTATATACTTTTTTACGGCCCCACCATCGATGGTAAAAAGTGCCCTTTTCTTTTTCACATTTCCAACATCTGTTTTAAGATTTCCTTATTAAATTTAGCTAGTTTATCAAGGGTAAGGTGCCATCTGTATTGCATTTTTAGCCAGTTCTCCATTATGTCAGTTGCTGTTGTATATTTTAGCTTCTTGTCCAAACTTCTTCCCATTGATGTAGTAACATTTTATGGCCCAGATCTCTTGCCCATTTTATATGACAATCTTTTACTTGTTTTTCTTCAGTCGACCATCTTAGTAATTGTTAATATACATTAATGATCTTTTTACTCTTTTTAAAAATGTGTTCCCAAAAGCCTTCTTCTAGCGTAAAGCCTATTTTTTTATCTTCTTTATATCCCTGATATATTTGATGGTATTGAAGCCAATTAATCTTTAGAATTTTTTAAGATACTTTATAATTTATAATTATTTATTATTTATAATTTATTTATAATTTATAATTTGTAAGATACTTTAATTTCTTCGTATGTTTTGATTTCCCAATTGGAATTATTTCATCTTTTTTTAAAAGCCTGTTTATATGTTAGCCATTTTTGTTCCTGTTAACTCTCTTTTATGTCTTGCCTCCATTGGAGATATCCATAAGGGTGTTTTACTAAATAGTCTAGGTTTGTATTTTTATTTGGGAAAAATACAAAAATATTATAACATGTTCTTTAAGCTAGTGCAGTGTTTTTCAACCTTTTTTGAGCTGCGGCACATTTTTTACATTTACCAAATCCTGGGGCACACCACCAACCAAAATGACACAAAATGACACTCTAACACAGTAATACATATAGTTAATATGTTTTTAAATGTATTTATACACTCAGTGTGAAACCTGGGCCTGTTTCGATGAACACAACATAGATATCCTGGCAGGAATGGCAGAAAGACACACACGAAGGTCTTGCACAACAGCTGGGAGTTATAGTTCACCCGCAATCAAAGAGCACTCTGAACTCCACCAATGATGGAATGGAATCAAACTTCCCACACAGAACTCCCATAACCAAGAGAAAATACTAAAAGAGTTTGGTGGGTATTGACCTTGAGTTTTGGAGTTGTAGTTCACCTATATCCAGAGAGCACTATGGAGGGGAGGGAGGAAGACGTGGGGCGAGTTTGCGCAGTAGCGCCCGCACGGGTCACATCTTCCTCCCTCCCCCCTCCTGCAGAAGCGGCAGCGTGAGCAAAGCGAGCAGAGCGAGGCTGGGAAGAAGGGAGCCCGAGTGGAGAAGAAAAAGTGTTCGGCAGGAGGGGGAAGAAAGGGTATTGGAGGTTCCAATTTCCCATGGCACACCTGATGATCGCTCACGGCACACTGGTTGGGAAACACTGAGCTAGTGAGTACTAGTATGATCTTGTGATATTGGGAAAGTCTATGTTGAACTACCCACAGCACACACCCCTGTGCTTGAGAACCTCTTTTTTAAAATTACAATTTCTATACTCCATCAGTCTGCGCAATTCCTAGCTGGCTGGAGGATAAGAACATAAGAACATAAGAAGAGCCATGCTGAATCGGACCTCAGCCCATCTAGTCTAGCATTCTGTATCACACAGTGGCCCACCAGTTGTACACGGGGATCTCGAGCAGAAGGGAGGGCACAACCCTGACCTGCTCCGACCCCCACAACCAGTACCCAGGGAAATCCTGCCTACCTCAACCAACTCCGAGGTGGCACTTGAATGTCCTTTTCAGTAACTACCGATACACTTGGTATCCATGAATCTGTCTAATCCTGCCTTGAAGTTGTTCAGGCTGACAGCTGTCACAACCTCTTCTGGAAGTGAGTTCCATAACCCAATGACCCTCTGGGTGAAGAAATATTTCCCTTTATTAGTCCTAATTTTCCTACCTTGGAGCCCTCTAGTCCTAGTGTTTTGTGACAAAGAAAATAGTTTTTCTTTATTCACCTTTTCTATCCCATGCATGATTTTATACACTTCGATCAAGTCACCTCTTAGACGCCGTCTTTCAAGGCTGAAAAGACCAAGGCGTTGCAACCTGGTTTCATAAGGGAGCCACTCCATCCCTTGGATCATTCTTGTTGCCCTTTTCTGTACCTTTTCCAGTTCCGTTATATCCTTCTTAAGGTGCGGAGACCAGAATTGTACACAGTACTCCAAATGTGGCCTTACCATCGATTTGTAGAGAGTAATACAACATTTGCCGACCTATTTTCGATTCCCTTCCTGATCATGCCAAGCATAGAATTTGCTTTTTCACTGCTGCAGCGCACTGGGTTGACATCTTCATTGAGCTGTCCACCAAGACCCCAAGATCCCTTTCCTGGTTTGTCTCGGAAAGCTTTGACCCCATCAATTTGTAGGTGTATTTGGGGTTCTTTGCCCCGATGTGCATGACTTTACACTTGTTTAGGTTAAAATGCATTTGCCACTTTGTTGCCCATTCACTCAATTTCGAGAGATCTTTCTGGAGCTCTTTACAATCAGTTTCATTTTTAACTACCCTGAACAATTTAGTGTCATCTGCAAACTTTGCTACCTCAGAATTCACTCCTACATCCAGATCATTAATGAATAAATTAAAAAGTAACGGACCCAAAACTGAACCTTGGGGTACGCCACTTCTCACCTCTTTCCACCCAGAGAAATGCCCGTTTATTACCACCCTTTGTTTCCTACAGTTTAGCCGGGTTCCAATCCAGGACAAGACCTGTCCCCTGATTCCATGGCTGAAGAGCTTATTTAGGAGCCTTTGGTGAGGGACTTTGTCAACAGCCTTTTGAAAGTCAAGGTAAACAATATCGACTGGGTCCCCTTTATCTATGTGTTTATTTACACCCTCAAAGAATTCTAACAAGTTAGTAAGACATGATTTGCCTTTGCAGAAACCATGTTGATTTTCTTTCAGCAATGCCTGTTCTTCTGATGCTAAGGATGCGAAGATCTGTAGTCCGAAGCTCCAGCTCATTCTGCTTTTGCTAATGTTTTCTGCTTCCATCAAGGGTCCCTGGCCCATAATGTCTTCATGTTCCTACCAGTGGGAGCAGATCTGAGATCATTATCTTGTGGGCATGTTAGTATTAAATATTCAATGCTGAAAAGAGATCCTGAGAGACAATTATGCTGTTACTGTTGGAGGGTTTCAGCCTGTCAGACATCAGCCGCATGTTCTGTTCCATTCCGCACGCATAAACCAAAGCCTTTATTTGAATGCTGTACATTCTTTAATCAAACGGGTTTCACACATACACACGGATACCAGAAGCCAGGTTTTCAGCATCTTGATATAGTTGCACAATGATTCATGAGCATGACAAATCAATGATCTGATGTGATAGAGAGAACTTTGTTATATTCCTTTCTGTATACTTTTGCCAAAGCAGAAGGGCCTATCCGCATATGTTACTCAAGAGATATGTTCTGTGGTGCAAGCCTTACTTTCTGGCTTGACCCAGAGAAAATAAGATCTAATGACAAGGAGAAGTCAAACATGGGACTCTTTTACATGAGTACAAAAACCAGCAGCAGCACATTTAACGGCACTGAACACAGAATCTGACTTATGATTGTTACAATGGGAAAGGCTTTGACTGTTTACTCTCTCTCTCTCTCGGCATTACTTCGCGAACGAAGATTCTTAGGAAGGACTCATCCCACACTTTTTACAAGCGCGTTGATGACTAAAAAGGCCAATCTGAGATAGGCAAGTTCGGTTGCAGAAAGCACAACAGAAAGTCTCCTTGGGTGATGTTATTTTCAAGTTGCAGTTCTTTCTGCATTGCCGTTTCTCTTCGAGACCCATTCAGTGTGTCTTCTCAAAAGAGGCCGCAGCATTGTGGATAGTGCATCTCCATGCCTCCCGATGTGAGGCCAGAGTGGACCATTGTTGGTGATCAATCTGGCCGAGCCTGAGATGTTGTTTCAAGGAGTCCTTATATCTCTTTTTGGGGGCACCTCTCTTGCGCTGACCCATGGCGAGTTCACCATAGAGTAGGGTTGCCATTTTTTGATATAAGAAATAAGGGACATTTACGGGATTTTTCACAAAAATAAGGGACACTTCATTAAAAACGTGAAACTCAAACATTAGGTAGAAATAGTTTTATTAACAGAATAAGATAATGATTGAAACTCACAAAAGAAACTGACTTATACCCTCTTAACAGTACATGGTATGTTTCTGCATGCTTTGTCATGCAGAAAAAACATTATTAGAACTACCTAATTTTCTCCATCTGTATTTAGTACTTGACTTTGCTGACTTTAAAAGTGCACTGTCTAAAACATTAAAATAAAATTTTATAAGACAGTACATCTTCATGATTTTTATGTCAATAGTTAATGGTATAGTATAGTGTGGGATACACAGCATTGTATAGTATTGGGATGCACAGCTAGGCCTATTTTAAGAGTAACTCTCAAGCAACCAGAAACTATCTTTATCCAACATGATCCAACATTCCCCTTGGGTAACGGTTAATTAGTCTACTGTACTTTGAAAAAGTCCTGTATCGCCTCTTCCTTCCAACGGGGACGCAGGCTGCCTTGCGAGTTGGAATCCCCGGGCAGGCATTGCCCTGGAAACACAGCGGGCACTTTCCTCTGGTCAACCCCGCCCAGTCCTGTCCTGCTAGTCAAAAATAAGGGACAGGGCCTGAAAATAAGGGACACAAATTTTAGGGCCAAAATAAGGGACGTTCCTTAGAATAAGGGACATATGGGAACCCTACCATAGAGTAGTATGTTTGGGAGGCGGTGGTCCTCCATCCTAGAGACGTGCCCTGCCCAGCGCAGTTGTGTTTTCAATAGCATGGCCTCAATGCTGGTGATCCCTGCTTGCTCAAGGACAGCAACATTCGTCACATAATCAGTCCAGTGTATATTTAGGATTGTGCGAAGACAGCGCTGATGAAAGCGTTCGAGGAGTCGTAGGTGTTGGCGATAGGTGACCCATGTTTCAGACCCATAGAGGAGAATAGACAGTATGATAGCTCTGTACACACTGATTTTGGTGCTTTGCCTCAGGTGCTTGTTGCTCCAGACTCTTTTGTGAAGCCTTCCAAATGCACTATATGCCTTTGCTAATCTGTGATCTATCTCTTTATCAATCTTGGCATCTGAAGAGATGATGCTTCCCAGGTAGGTGAACTGCTGAACGGACTTAAGCACAGATTTGCCTATGTTGACGTGAGCTGCAGAGCTGTTTGGGCTGGAAGTCAGCTTGAGGAAAACGGAAGTCCTCTACCAGCCCGCACCACAGGAAGAACACCATCATTCTCACTGTTTACTGATGTTGTTTTAATTGATGATATTGTATTTTTATCTTGTTTTTTAATTGTAATAATTTGCAGCATCGAGCAGTTGCCATTGTTAGCTGTTCTGAGTCCTCCTATGGAGGTGAGAAGAGCGGGGTAAAACTGATATAAATAAATAAAATAAATAAAAATCACTCCTGAATGTCTACAATCATCAAGCATGGCCAAACTTCAGTCCTCCAGGTGTTTTGGATGTTAACTCCCACAATTCCTAACAGCCTACTGGCTGTTAGGAATTGTGGGAGTTGAAGTCCAAAACACCCGGAGGACCAAAGTTTGCCCATGTCTGATATACAGACATCCAGGATCTTCTGGTCTTTATTGTGAGCTAAACCACTGGTTTAGCCTCACACTAAGGAAAGTCGGGTAATGCTCCAGAGCTTGGCCGAAAACTCCAGAGCAGTGCCACTGGGTTTAACGTGGAACCAGTTCATTGTGCACAGGTCACTGTCATTCACTTTTCCTTGTGTTTGGTGGCATGAGGAAAATGGGATCGATCAAGCCCATATCACCCCATTGCAGAGGGTTGCACAGCTCTAGGATCACTTCCCCTCCTTTTCCCTGGTTGTGTGGGTGCCTGTGCTGATGCCAACATGGAGACTCACAATGGCCAGGAGCTCTTCTGAAGCTCTGCGATCATCCAGCAGAAGGAACAATGATAGGAAAGGTAAGGTGACAGTCCAGCAGGATCAAACAAGCTTCATATCAGTTAGATCATATGGACTCTGCATAATTACTGCTGCAGCACAAACACAGAGTATGTGGCCACCTCCAGGCCTAGTCCAGAGTACTACGGATTGGTTGAGTAGATGTAGATGAGTCCATAGTGTAAGTGTGGCAAGAGGTCCACTCTGCAATGAGCACTTGGCACTTTTTAAATTTACATGTGCATGTTTCTTTCCTGGATTTTTGCTCAGGAGAAACCAGTTATTTCTCTTTATTGCTGGATTCAGCTATACATCAGGCTGATTGGATGGAAATCTATGATGTTATTAACCGAACTCCTCCAAAAAGCAGTCTTTATGACATGTTAAAATTAATTTTTTATTTATTTACGACATTTATAGCCCGCCTTTCTCAACCATACGGCGACTCAAGGCGGGTTACAGATTGGCACAATTCGATGCCATGCATTCATAAAAGTGCGATTAGAAACAGTTAACATAACAATATAAAAAGGTATATAAAAACCATTAAAACATGTAGTCACTAATGTCATGTTGTATAAATAGTTTTCCAGTAACATCATCTGGCCATTCGATGTTCGTCATTCATAGTTTCATGTTATCTATTCCTCTGCATTCTCAAAAGCTTGCTCAAAAAGACAAGTTTTTACCTTTTTTGGAAAGTCAGGAGGGAGTGGGATGATCTAATATTCCTGGAGAGGGAGTTCCATAGCCAGGGGGCCACCACTGAGAAGGTCCTGTTCCACAATGCAGGCGGGATCGACAGCAGGGCCTCCCCAGACGATCTTAAGCTCCTAGATGGTTTTACGGGAGAAAAAAGTTGAAATAGAATAAATGTGCATATACAGACCTGTCAAAAGACAAGATTAAAAAACTGAACAACCCACCTAAAACATGAAAATGGAGCAAGACATACCAATGAATCCATACTTAATCAGCTGGATGTTATATCCATTAACTGTCTGGCAAAGTCAATCAGTAGTTAAGAAATAGCTGAAGCATACACATACAATATATGCATCAATTTCTGGTTTACAATTTCACTTTCTGTAAGTCCCTTCCCCGTCATTGTTTTGTCTTTCCACCTTCCAAAACAGAAGAGACAAATGGCCTCAGTACCATAGTCTTGGAAGCTAAGCAATGTCAGGTCTAATTAGTACTTGGATGAGAGGCCACCAAGGAATATCAGGGGCTATAGGCCAGTGTTTCCCAACCAGTGTGCCGCGGCACAATAGTGTGCCATGAGCGATCATCAGGTGTGTCGTGGGAAATTGGAACCTCCAATACCCTTTCTTCCCCCTCCTGCCAAACACTTTTTCTTCTCCACTCGGGCTCCCTTCTTCCCAGCCTCACTCTGTTTGCTTTGCACAGACTCTTCCCAGGTCTTCCCCCCTCCCCTCCTGAACACTCTCACGTTGCCCCCTCGGAGTAAGTAAGTGTTCGGCAGGAGGAGGAAGAAAGGGCCTGAAGGGGGAGGAAGGGGTCTCTGTCAAAAGCTAGCATGGGCAAACTTGGACCTTCCAGGTGTTTTGGACTCCTCCCACCATTCCTTTTCCTTTCCCCTCTCAGCCACTTAAGCAGGAAAGGGCCTCAGGCTATTAGGAATGGTGGGAGTTGAAGTCCAAAGCACCCAGAGGGCCAAAGTTTTCCCATGCCTGTTTTAGGGACCTTAAAGTGGCGAGCCTCCTTCCAACATTGTGATTCTGGATAGAAAACAAACAACAACATAACATTGTTTGAGTCCACAGTGCTCTCTGGGTGTAGGTGAACTACAACTTCCAAACCCAAGGTCAATTCCCAAGCAAACCCTTTCAGTACTTTCTGTTGGTAATGAGAGTTCAATATGCCAAGTTTGGTTCAATTCCATTGTTGCAAGAGTTCAAGATGCTCTTTGATTGTGTGTTAACTATAAATCCCAGAAACTGTAACTCCCAAATGTCAAGGTCTATTTTCCCCAAAATCCATCTGTTTTCACATTTGGGCATATTGAGTATTCATGCCAAGTTTGGACCTGATCCAACATTGTTTGAGTCCACAGTGCTCTCTGGATATAGGTGAACTACAACTCCAAAACTCAATGTCAATACCCACAAAACTCTTAATAGTGCTTTCTCTTGATTATGGGAGTTCTGTGTGGGAAGTTTGTGTCTTTCTGCCATTCCTGCCAGGATATCTATGTTGTGTTCATCGAAACAGACCCAGGTTTCACAATGAGTGTATAAATACATTAAAAAACATATTAACTATATTATTACTGTGGTAGAGTGTCATTTTGTGTCATTTTGGTTGGTGGTGTGCCCCAGGATTTTGTAAATGTAAAAAATGTGCCACGGCTCAAAAAAGGTTGAAAAACACTGTTATAGGCTATATTTCAAAGCAGGTATTAGGAAGCCACATTTGAAGTTCATGGGGCCACCATAAGAGAACAGGTGAGACCTGAGGACATATGTATATATAATTACAGTCAATATGTAAAATGGATAGGATGCTGAAGTAGCATTAGTAATGTTCCTCTCTCCGCTATCTTGTTAATTGGGAACATGTTGATATTCTTTGGTCTAACTCACCTCCCAGGGCTCTTATAAGGATCAGACAAGATTATGTGTGTTGTACTGAATTCTCAGAAAAAGAACAGAACATAAAGCACAATAAACAAAACCATTGCTAGAGGCAACAATACACCTTTCATCTAACCACCAATTCTGAAAAACTATGGTATATTTCGGAGAACGTGTCATTACTCGCATCCTGAAAAGTAGAATTTCAAGACATAATAGGCATGTTAATCTGGAATACGTTTGAGGACTAAGGACCTTAGCACCCTAGTTTGAGGTCTTGTAGCAATCGCATTAAGCTGTTGGAAACAGCGGATTTGAAAGGAAGACTTTGACACACTTGCCATGGCTCAATGCTGCTGCTTTTTTATTCTTCTTGATCCTATTTCTACACATCCGTCCCACTCTGTGTTCATTCTGCCCAGTAGCAGGATTTTTATTTGTTGATACTGTGCGATTGAGAAATTTCCTCTCAATACAAGAGCAATCTCCCACCATTGGATGCCGTGCAACAACCAGCAAAACATTGTATTGTGCAGTCTCTGGCATTACTTCGTGAATGAAGATTCTTAGGAAGGACTCATCCTACGCTTTCTACAAGCACATTGATGACTAAGAAGGTTGGATGTGTCCTTTGAGCCTGTGCAATGGACTCCTCTGGTGGAGTGCAGCGTGCACAGAACTGGCCTCACCCTTTAAACCAAAGGTTCATCTGCCGGGGCCAGGCATGTAGCCGGGGGGGGGGGCTAAGGGGGCTTCAGCCCCCCGAAATTCTCAGGGTGGTCCGTGAAAAGGCCTTACTGGTACATTATTTAAACTGTTATGTTTATTCATATCATGATCTGATCACCATGCTCATTATATCCCACATTAATGGGGTTATTGGGATAACAATACAAAAGGTTTGCTAGGGTAGACCCTCTTCCACCCAGTCTCAGCCCCCCCCGAACCAAACCCAGCCCCCCCCCCCCAAATCAAAATCCTGGCTACGGCCCTGGCCGTGGCCTAGCAAGCTGGGACGGTGGCAGCGAGGTCCTCAGGTCGTAGGTTTGGCTTGAGTTTCCTTCTCTTAGATCAGGGGTCGGGAACCTTTTTGACTCAGAGAGCCATGAAAGCAAAATATTTGGAAATTTATTTCAGTGAGAGCCATATAATATATATAATATATTTAAAGACTGAATTCAACTAAATGTGAGTATATACGTACATACTATGAAAAAAGGATTCCCCCGGCAGAATACTTCAGACCTGGCTCTGCAAAAGGCATGCTCAGGACTCTGGGAAGGAAGAGAAGACGGAAGGAAGGAAGGGGGAGAGAAAAAAAAAGAAAGATGGGGGAAATAAAAGAGGGAGGGGGAGAGAAAGAAAAGAAGAATGAACTATAGAAAAGGAAGAAAAGCAGGAGAGAGACAAGGGGGAAAGAAAGAAGGAAATGGGAAGTGAGGAAAGGAAAGGGTGGGGAAAAGAAAGGAAAGGGAGTGAGAAAAAAGTAAAATAATGAAGGGAAAAGAAGAAAAGAAAGAAGGGGAGAGAGAGGGAAGTGAAAAGAAAGAAAGGAGAAGGAAAGGAAGACTTGGGGGGAAGAATAAAAGAGGAAGGAAGGAAAGGGGAGGGAGAATGGAGGAAAGAAGAAAGGAGAGCATGAGAAGGGAAGGGCGAAGGGGAGAAAGAAATGAAGAAAGAGGAAGGAAGGAAGAGGGAGAATGGAGGAAAGAAGGAAGGGGAGGGAAGGAAAGGGTGAAGGGGAGAAAGGAAGGAAGAGGGAGAATGGAGGAAAGAAGGAAGGGAAGAGAGGGAGGGAAAGGAAGGAGAGAAGGAAAGAATGGAAGAAGAAGGAAGGAAAAAAGACGGAGGGAGGAAAGAAGGTAAGGAGAGAGGGAGGAAAAAGAATGGAAGAAAAAGAGAGGGAATATTTGCATCATTCCTCCCCGCTGCATGCTGGGAAACCGAGGCCCAGGCTGGTCTGGAGAGCCAGATGCAATCACGAAAAGAGCCACATCTGGCTCCCAAGCCATAGGTTCCCTACCTGTTGTAGTTGAGCAAGCTGAGCCTGTAGTTGCTACAGGTAGTAACAGGGAGGAGGATACTTTGTCGGACATGTCACTTGAAGAGGGAGGTTTGGGCAGAATTACTGCAGCTGGGAGGAAGAGAGCTGCAAGTGTTGTGAGTTTGGAAGGTGCAGAACAAAGGAGAAAGGTCCGACAAATACTTAGGGAGCTTACCAGTGATGACACTTTTGAGGGGTTTGCAGCAGAGTTAACCTCAGAAGAGAATGATACAGAGCTGGACTCAGCGTTGGTGCAGGATGTCAGGAATGTGTTAAATGCTGAGTCCAGCGAAAGCTCATTTTTTGGCTTTTCAAGTGATCCTGATTGGCCTAGTGGGAATGTTGAGTCGGATTGGGGTCCTTTAACTGTTCAGCAAAAGGTGGGAGGATTGGAGGAACACACCCAGGGCTGCAGCTGTGGGGACTGAGGCAGATTTGGGTGGGGAGTCTGATGACTTTGAGTTGTAAGGGTATAAAAGTAAGGTCTGGGGATTTGGGACTCTGCGGTCGGCCAAGGTGTTGCTGGTGGGTTGCTAGTTCCTGTATCTGGTGCTCTTGATTCTTCGTGTCTTAGTTCCTGATTCCCAGCAAGCTGTGAGTATTGGGCTGTTTTCATGTTGGTTTCTGGGGGAGCTGCTATGGCAGCTCTAGCTGACACTGTTGTTAGTTGGGGGTTGGGGCTTTAATGTGTGTTTTTATGTTTAGTGACTACCGCGTTTCGTTTGATCATTTCCTGTGTTGCTGTGAGTGCCTGTCTCTTTTTGGTATTGTATAATGGGTGGAAGGGGTTGCTGTGGGTTGCGGGGCTTTGATGTGTTTGTTTGTATACTTAGCTCCTGGAATTTGAGAAGCACTCCTCCTTTCCTTCTCGGACGGATCTTCGCATTACACAGACTTCGAGCCGGGATAAAGGCCAAAGACTACGAAAGACGGACGTCTTCTCTGTTTTGTTTATAGGCTTTTTTGGATGTGGGTTTTTTATGCCGGACTGTGGCTATGTTTTTGTTTGAATAAACTGTAAATACTTTTACTAGCTTGCCGTGTCTGTGAGCCATCTGTGGGAGTCTCAACACTACCCCTGTCTTAGATGGTTGACCTTACAGGGTTAGACAAGCACCATCTGCCTGGGTTTGAAATTAGTTTTCCTTCTCTTAGGATTGTTGCCAAAAGGCTAGAGAGCTCATCCTACCCGCTGACACTCTTTGTCAGACCCTTCGGTTGTGACTTGTCTGGCATGGGAGGCCCCAGCAGTGACTATTATGCCACCGCCAGCATAGCTCACAACTTCGTTAGGGTACGCAAGCCTCTCCCCCACAACAAGGGGGCGCCAATGGAGAGGATTGTGCAGTAATGGACCAAGCAAATAGATTATTACAGTGCCATGATTGCTCTCTAACAGCCTCGTGTGATAAAGCCCAATGAAAAAAGCTTTTGTAGACGTAAGTATACTTCAGCAGATGCAACATCAGCTGAATCTGTTGAAACAGACTTAGCTCTAATAAAGCTTATACTAACAAACTACTGTATATACTCAAATATAAACTAAGTTTTTCAGCCCCCTTTTTAAGGCTGAAATAGCCTCCCTCGGCTTATACTCAAGTCAAGATTATTTATTATTTTATACTATTATTATTATTACATTTACATTATTTTACTCTATTATTGTTACAGCTATTATTTTACTCTTATTATTACATTTATTTTTACTATGTTTATTATTATCATTACATTTATTTTACTTCATTATTATTGTTATTATTACATTTCTTTTACTTCGTTATTATTACATTTCTAATATCTTACTCTATAATTACTTTTATTACATTTATTATTTTACTCTATTATTATTGGAAGGATACATAAGCACGTTTACACTGAAGAAGGTTAGAGTAATGGTTTACTCAAGGTTGGACAGTCTTATCTTAAATTACAGTTTTATATACAGTAAATTTTCAAAAACATTTAACTATGGATGCCTCAATTAATTTACATTATTTTATTCTGTTATTGTTAAATTTATTATTTTAATCTTATTATTACATTTATTATTTTACTATATTCTTTATTATTATTACATTTATTTTACTTCATTATTATTGTTATTACATTTATTTTACTCTATTATTATTATTACATTTCCATTATCTTACTCTATAATTATTTTTTATTACATTTATTATTTTACTCTCTTTATTATTATTGGAAGGATACATAAGCACGTTTACATTGAAGAAGGTTAGAATAATAGTTTAATCAGAGTTGGACAGTCTTATCTTAAATTACAGTTTTATGTAAATATTCAAAAACATTTAACTATGGTTGCCTCAATTAATGTAATTGTATTGCTATATATTTTTGTTTTGAAATTTATCAGTAGCTGCTGCATTTCCCACCCTCGGCTTATACTCATGTCAATACGTTTTCCCAGGTTTTTGTGGGAAAATTAGGTGCCTCATCTTATATATTTGGGTCAACTTATGCTCGAGTATATATGGTACTTTGTCTCAGTCTCAAGGGTGCAACAACATACCTTTACATCCTGAAAAATATTAATGGAACACAATTGGCAGGTAGTTTTATCTCAGTCTCCTTCTCCCTGCTGCCTGAAGATTAGATGATGCTCCTGAAGGAAATGGGATGTATGCACTAGAGCAGGCATGAAAGAGGTACAGTGTTCCCTCACATATCACGGGGTATGCCGTCACACCAGGTCTGTTTGAAATTAAAACTGGCAGATGTGTTGTCCTTTTTACCTGGTGGACTGCAGAGTGCTTGCTGAAAAAGCTAGGTGGTCTGGCAACCCAAAAAACACTCCAAAATAAAGTTGAAAATCAAACAGTTTATTCAATAACGAAGTCTTTGCAGGACTTGGCACAACTTCTTAATGGTTGCAAAAAAAACAGACTGGAAATGCCTTGGGTTGTTGCTCAAAAGATTCCCACTGCTTCTTTTTGGATGGCAGGAAACCAGATATTTCCCACCCTGGTCCTAGGTGTTTGGTTGAAGGAACCACTCCTTCCCCCCTCTAAACCTAAGCTCAGTCCAAAAGGTGACCTAAAGCTGGGCTGGTAACCAGATGTCTATCCTATACAGCATGCAAAGCCAGTCTCTGCAAGGTACCATAAACTCATCTGGTTCCAGCAGTCCCCCAGCTAATGGTCAAGCAAATAGCAATCAGCAGGTCAGCATGCAGGTTAGCATACAGGTTAGCACCCAGTAAGCACCCAGTAAGCACCCAGTAAGCACCCAGTAAGCACCCAGTACTTACGGTGCCCCTTTCGGAGCCAATCCTGGCTGGCCAAAAAAACCCACATCTGGCTTCCTTCCCTCTCTGAAAGGAACTAAAACACTTTTTAAAATGGAGGCCAATCCCCAGGAAGAAAAAGGGGCGGACACCAACTAAAAAGATACATTTGCAGAGCTTTAGGTGGCAAATTCTGCACCAGGCTGCAACCTTGCTAATAATTAACAGGCAAGGTGCCAGTGTGTCTGGAACAGTCCCAGTAAAAAAATGCAAAAGGAAAAAATGCTGCCTTTTTAAAACCAAACTATGGGGCTATGCATATAAAAGGTCTGGAGGACGGAACACGGGGGTTACGTTCCAGGACCTCCCACAATAAGCAAAAATCCGTGAAGTAGGGACGCTCTATTCATTTCAATGTTTATACATTATTTTAGCAGGTATACACTATTTTAAGTCTTTATCTCTCTCAGTATTACTTCGCGAACGAAGATTCTTAGGAAGGACTCATCCCACGCTTTTTACAAGCACGTTGATGACTAAAAAGGCCAATCTGAGATAGGCAAGTCCAGTTGCAGAAAGCACAGCAGAAAGTCTCCTTGGGTGATGTTGTTTCCAAGTTGCGGTTCTTTCTGCGTTGTCGTTTCTCTTCGAGACCCGTTCGGCGTGTCTTGTCGAAAGAGGCCACAGCATTATGGATAGTACGTCTCCATGCCTCCCGATGAGAGGCCAGGGTGGACCATTTTTGGCGATCAATCTGGCCAAGCCTGAGATGTTGTTTCAGGGAGTCCTTATATCTCTTTTTGGGGCACCTCTCTTGCGCTGACCCGTGGCGAGTTCACCACAGAGTAGTATCTTTGGGAGGCAATATAATATAACTCATTCAAATAGTGGTCCTCCATCCTAGAGATGTGCCCTGCCCAGCGCAGCTGTGTTCTCAATAGCATGGCCTCAACGCTGGTGATCCCTGCTTGCTCAAGGACAGCAACATTAGTCACATAGTCGGTCCAGTGTATATTTAGGATTGTGCGAAGACAGCGCTGATGAAAGCGTTCGAGGAGTCGTAGGTGCTGGCGATAGGTGACCCATGTTTCAGACCCATATAGGAGAATAGACAGTATGATAGGTCTGTACACCCTGATTTTGGTGCTATGTCTCAGGTGTTTGTTACTCCAGACTTCTTTGTGAAGCCTTCCAAATGCAATATAATATAACTCATTCAAATAGGCGATTCCAGTATTATTATATTAGATGTATGTTACTCTGACATGTTGTTGTTCCATTGTGTAGAGCCTTGCACTACGAATTGTTATGGTGTATTTTATTGTATTTTATTTCATTTTAACTGTAAACAGAACCACCACGGAGCTTAAATCCTCCCCAAACTACAATCCCGGTCCTGAAGAAGCCGATTGCGGCGAAACGGATTTTGCGCAGGATATCACCTGTCCGTCGACCGGAGGGGAGCCGCAGAACCTTTTGATTTGGATATATTCTACTCATGGTATGAATATTACCTACATATTGCTTTGAATTTCCATGATATCATCAGGACTTTGGGGACTTCCTTTGCCTCTCTATGGGACAATGCAGGCTTGATGCTGCTTTAAATGTATATGCTTAGGAGGATACTTTGATTCATGGTGGAATCGCCAATTTGAATGAGTTATATTATATTGTTTGGCTCATTTGATATGGAAACTGAATGCATATTATTGCTTAATACAAATGGCTAATAATTAATTCATAGTAAGAAAACGGATAATTTGTGTCTGAATATATTTTATTAGCTCATTTTATCCTTCATTGTATGTACCTTTGGAACTGTAGGAGTTTATTTGAAGTTGCAAAACAGAATGTCAGGCACTGCTACGGTTGCCATATGTCCCTTATTCTAAGGGACGTCCCTTATTTTGGCCCTAAAATTTGTGTCCTGTTTTTACAGGCCCTGTCCCTTATTATTGACTAACAGGACAGGACTGGGCGGGGTTGACCAGAGGAAGGCGCGTGCTGCGGTTTCCACGGCAATGCCTGTCCGGGGATTCCAACTCGCAGGGCAGACTGAGAGTCATGTGCTTCCGAGTGTGTGCCTGCCTACATCCTCGTTGGAAGGAAGAGGCGATACAGGACTTTTTCAAAGTGCAGTAGATTCAATTAACCGTTACCCAAGGGGAATGTTAGATCATGTTGGATAAAGATAGTTTCTGGTTGCTTGAAAGTTACTCTTAAAATAGGCCTAGCTGTGTATCCCAATACTATACAATGCTATGTATCCCATACTATACTATACCATTAACTATTGACATAATCATAATAATGATGTACTGTCTTCTACAATTTATTTTATTTTAATGTTTAGACAGTGCACCTCTAAAGTCAGCAAAGTCAAGTACTAAATACAGATGGAGAAAATAAGGTAGTTCTAATAATGTTTTTTTCTGCATGACAAAACATGCAGAAACATACCATGTATTGATAAGAGGGTGTAAGTCAGTTTCTTTTGTGAGTTTCAATCATTATCTTATTCTGTTAATAAAACTATTTCTACCTAATGTTTGAGTTTCAAGTTTTTAATGAAGTGTCCCTTATTTTTGTGGAAAATCCCATAAATGTCCCTTATTTCTTATATCAAAAAGTGGCAACCCTAAGCATACTAATTCCATAAAAACACAATTTTCTATATGATCACCTGAATAGTGAAAACACCTTGTTCGATAGTAGTTTGAAACTGAATTACATTGCCTGTGTTGTAGACTTGTGCGCAGAATTCATTTCTTCTGTTTCCTCTGTTTCCTTCTGTACCTTCGGGAGACTGTAATGGTAAGGGCCCTCCTGGTACGAAAACCCACCCAGCAAACAAAAAGAAAACCCTCATTCCCAGTGAAAACTACTACCCTTCCAGGAAAGATTGCATGGCTGCTGGTGTGGCGCAGGCCCAGAAGACAAAGTGTGTGTGCACATACCTGCAACACCTCTTGGCTTTAAGAACAAGAAGCTTCCTTCAAGCATGTATGCCTGCCTGCAGCTGAGAGCCTCTCCTATAGAGTAAGAAACAGCTTAAATGCCTAAAATGATGGGAAGGAGAGACTGGAAGCCTGGTTACCGAAACAGATCTTTCAGCACCCCAGAGCTAAAACAGATATGTGTCCTCTCAATTTCGGGATGCTCCCAAAAAAAAGTCGTGTTCCGGCTTTCCCACTGAAAGCTGGAACATGAAAAGGGTCAAGGTTCACCCGGATTGCACATACCTACAGAGTAGGTGGGGCCCTTGAGATTACTAGAAAGGTGTTCTTTTTTAAAAAAAAATATCTTTATTCAAGAGTATATTATTTTCAGGTATATACATAAGAAAAAAACAGTGTTGAAAATAGGGGAAGCAGCAGGGAAAGAATGGGAGTGGGTTGTGAAGGGGGAAGTAGGGGGAGGGTTGGGTGTAGGGATGGGTAGGGACTGGATAGTGGGTAGGGAATTATAGTAGAAAATTTAAAAGAGATGAAATAAAGATTGACTTCCAAAGTCCTTTTATTTGGTGGAGTTCTTCCTTTTCCTTAGTTCCTTCACATCTACTTTCCGTCTTCCCGTTCTTCTCTGCTCTGTTACCTTCATTAAGGGGTATTTCTTTAGCTTGCTTCTACATTTAATTTTTTATCCTTCAAATAGTCCAAAACTACAGTCCAATCTGTTTCCCGTATAGGGCTTCCCTTGTATTTTGCCAGTAGAAAAGTGAGTCTGTCCATATTTCTTATATCTAATATTTTCAGTAGCAGATTCTCTTCATCGGGGATGTCCGATTCCTTCCATCTTCTTGCATAACATATTCTAGCCGCTGTGCTCAAGAGAAAGAATAGTTTATCTGTATTATTTTCCATCTTATTTTCAGTCATACCTAACAGAAAATACTCGGGTTGTAAAGGGATTTTTATTTTTAACATTTTTTGCAGAACCTCCTGGGTTTTTTCCAATATTTTTTAGCTTTTTCACACGTCCACCAAAGGTGGAAATATGACCCTTCTACTTTGCTGCATTTCCAGCAATTAGTATTCATGTTCTTGTAGCTTCTACCAAGTTTTTTCGGGGTCATATACCACCTATAGGCCGTTTTAAACCAATTTTCTTTTCACCCTATAGCATATGTATACTTCATTTTTTTCTTCCAGATTTCTTCCCATCTACCTCTGTCTATTGTCCTGCCTATATTTTCATTCCACCTTTTCATATAGTTTTTCTCCTCTTTTTTATCTTGGTCCCAATCTAGTAATTTCTTGTATATTTTTGTAATCATTTTTTGTTCAGCTCTCATTATTATGTCCCAGAAGTTATTTTGTTCCTGAAAGCCTACCTTTACATCTTTATTGTCCTGCCTAATTACTCTTTTTTCAGGTCCCAATCTAGTAATCTATAATGCAGCCATGATATTTTGTTCTATCCATCTTGAATATTTCTTGCTGGCTCCTTAATTTCATTTTCCTATTCTCTTTCCTTATGAGTTCCTTATACTTTGGCCATTCTTGTGTTCTTTATAAACTTTGATTTTCCCATGCCAAGTGAATGTTGAGGGATGGGACAGCTGTACTGCCCACTAGGGTTGCCACTTGAATAAGGCATAGATACCTAAAAATAGGGAATTTTTCAAAAAAAACCCAAAAAGGGACACTTCATAAAAACTTGAAAATCAATTGATGATTTTCAAGTTTTTATGAAGTGTCCCTTATTTTTGTGAAAAATTCCCTATTTTTAGATATGTGTCCCTTATTCTTATATCAAAAAGTGGCAACCCTAGGCGCTGCAGAGCTGCTTCTGAATGGGCGACAAGGGCAGTATCGTAAGCAAAAAGCAGCTCACGGACTAGATAGTTTAGAGTCTTAGTGCGAGCCCTCTAAAATAAAGCGAAGGAAAGGCCCTTCAAGGCTGGAGAAAGGGAGGGAGGACTAAGGAGAGAAAGCGCCTTGGAGAGCGACGGCGGCAAAAACCCCCAAAAAACAGTGAAAAAACCATTATATTTATTTTAAATTAATATTTTTTTAAATCCGCGAAACAGCGAGCCCGTTAAATGTGAACTGCGATACAGCAAGGGAACGCTGTATCACCAGAAATTAAGCAGAGGCACTTTCTATTAGTGGCGCGTCCAACCTCCTCTCATTGGCTTATCTCAGGATTCAAGGCCATGTAGTTAAGACAGTATACATAGTCTGACCCAAAAGTAAAGAGATATAATTTTTGTGTAGTCCAGAAGGACCAGGAAAATAAAGTGGAAGTTGGCGTAAGTAGAGGGGGAACCAGGGCCTTCCTCAGTTCCGTCCGCACCTTTGTAGCAGTTAATAGGTCACAGCAAGGAATCTTTGTGTCTTGGCATGGGCAAAAATGCAGAGGAGTCTGGAGCAGAGGAGTCTGGAGCAGCGACCTTGAACTTCAAGAACTGAGAATAATGTGACTCATGTGAAGACTGTTCTGAACACTTTCCCGCCCACCGTACAGCCCTGACTTGCCTCCCTGTAATTTCTTTCCCCAACCTCAAAGGATATTGTTTTAGGACAGTTGAAAACATCCAGGCAGCTGCAACGAGGACTTTGAACAACATCTCAAGTGAAGACTTCTTCCACTGCAATGAAGAATGGCAGCAACACTGGAACCGCTGGAAGGCCATTAAATGCTAATCAAGGTGGTCAACTGCAACATTCACTTCTGAGGATGCCTGCCACAGATGTGGGTGAAACGTCAGGAGAGAATGCTTCTGGAACATGGCAATACAGCCTGGAAAACTCCTTAAAAGCCGTCGACAACACATTGGTTACAGAAGCAGACTTTCCCATTCAGCTCAGGTTGCAATTTCAGGAGAGTCCATGTGTTGCCTCTCTCCCTCAAGCTTAGGAGGAGGAGGAAGGGACCTCAGAAAAAGAAATATTGTCAGTCTTTACATAGATCTAGCAGTAGGTTTGTTGTGCCCTGCTATTCCAGGATGCTCTTTGTTTGTGTGTTAACTATAAATCCCAGAAACTGTAACTCCCAAATGTCAAGGTCTATTTTTCCCAAACTCCACCTGTGTTCAACATAACATAACATTGTTTGAGTCCACAGTGCTCTCTGGGTGTAGGTGAACTACAACTTCCAAACTCAAGGTCAAATCCCAAGCAAACCCTTTCAGTACTTTCTGTTGGTAATGAGAGTTCAATATGCCAAGTTTGGTTCAATTCCATTGCTGCAAGAGTTCAGGATGCTCTTTGATTGTGTGTTAACTATAAATCCCAGAAACTGTAACTCCCAAATGTCAAGGTCTATTTCCCCCGAACTCCATCTGTGTTCACATTTGGGCATATTGAGTATTCATGCCAAGTTTGGTCCTGATCCAACATTGTTTGAGTCCACAGTGCTCTCTGGATGGAGGTGAACTACAACTCCAAAACTCAAGGTCAATGCCCACCAAGCTCTTATAGCATTTTCTCTTGGTTATGGGAGTTCTGTATGGGAAGTTTGATTTCATTCCATCATTGGTGAAGTTCAGAGTGCTCTTTGATTGTGGGTGAACTATAAATCTATGTTGTGTTCATCAAAACAGGCCCAGGTTTCACACTGAGTGTATAAATACATTTTAAAACATATTAACTATATGTATTACTGTGTTAGAGTGTCATTTTGTGTCATTTTGATTGGTGGTGTGCCCCAGAATTTTGTAAATGTAAAAAGTGTGCCGCGGCTCAAAAAAGGTTGGGAAACACTGATATAGGTAATGGTGGCAAGAGAGAGGAAAACCACAAGTGTAGCAGCTGTGAAGGAACTGAAGCATTGCAACAATTGTATCTGCCATCCCTTGTGGCCACTGTGCAACTCCAGAAGAATTGCCCCTGCTACTCAGAGCTTTCGAAAGTAAGACAGCTGCCTTACTTTCTTTGTCCCCAAAATCCCCACTATGTCTTACTTTCGGGTACGACTTACATTAGCCGAGGGTACCCCGAAAGTAAGATGAAAGCAAGAGTTACCTCGGGCGGCAGGCATGGCGTGGCTTCCTGGTCGGGCGAAGAGGCCCAGAGGGGCTCAAAAGGCCCGAATCCTCCTCCTCTTGCTCTTCTTTCTTCCAGCGGCGCCTTCCATCCTCCTCCTCTTCCTCCCAGCAGCGCCTTCCCCTCCGCTGTTCCGCCCCTCTCTTCAGTGAAGGGAGGGGCTGAGCGCCGGCGGCGAGAGGGAAGAAAGCGCGTGAAGTCCCGCCGGCACGGCGGCTCAGGCGCCTTTCCCCCGCCGCCCGCTGCCCGCTAAAACGGGAGCCGGGCGGCGGAGAAAAGCACCTGAGTCGTCCCTGAGGCGGGACTTCCGCCGGCGTTTTTCTCCTGCCGGCAGCGGTTTACAAGCCTTCAGAATCGGGTCTTCAGAGAAGGGAAGGCAGGCAGGCACAAAAAAGGGCAGCCCTCTTGTGTTTACCTGCCTTCCCTTCTCTGAAGACCCGGTTGCAAGGGAAAGCGAGCCGCGACGAGAGGGAGAAGGCGCCGAGATCCTCAACCGGGTCCTCAGAGAAGGAGCAGGCAGGCAGGGCAGGCCCTTGTGTTTACCTGCTTCCCTTCTCTGAGGACCCGTTGCCATGGGGATCGCGCCGCTTTTCTCTGCCGCCGTGCTTCACATGGCAACCGGGTCCTCAGAGAAGGGAAAGCAGGCAGGCGCAAGGGCAGCCCTCTTGTGTTTACCTGCCTTCCTTCTGAGGACCCGTTGCCATGGGAAAGCGCGAGCCGGGCGGCGAAAGGGAGAAGGCGCCGGCGAGATCCTATGGGCAACCGGGTCCTCAGAGAAGGGAAAGCAGGTAAACACAAGAGGGCTGCCCTTGCGCCTGCCTGCTTTCCCTTCTCTGAGGACCCAAGTTGCCATGGGAAAGCGGCGAGTCGGGGGCGAAAGGGAGAAGGCGCCGGCGAGATCCCATGGCAACCGGGTCCTCAGAGAAGGGAAAGCAGGTAAACACAAGAGGGCTGCCCTTGCGCCTGCCTGCTTTCCCCCCTCTGAGGACCCGGTTGCAAGGGGATCTCGCCGCGCCCTTCTCCTTCCGTCGCTCAGCTGCTGCAACCGGTCTTCAGAGAAGGGAAGGCAGGTAAACACAAGAGGGCTGCCCTTTTGTGCCTGCCTGCCTTCCCTTCTCTGAAGACCCGGTTGCAAGGGAAAGCGCGAGCCGGCAGCGAGAGGAGAAGGCGCCGCGAAGTCCCGCCTCCAGGACGACTCAGGTGCTTTTTCCCGCCGCCCGGCTCCCGCTTGAGCGCGGGCAAGCGGGCGGCGGGGGAAAGACGCCTGAGCCGCCGTGCCGGCGGGACTTCCACCGGGCGCTTCTTCCCTCTGCCGCCGGGCTCGCCCCTCCCTTCACTGAAGAGAGGGGGCGGAACCGCGAGAGGGAAAGGCGCTGCTGGGAGGAAGAGGAGGAGGATGGAAGGCGCCGCTGGAAGAAAGAAGAGCAAGAGGAGGAGGATTCCGGGCCCCTTTTGAGCCCCTCTGGGAGCCTCTTCGCCCGGCCAGGAAGCCACGCCATGCCTGCCGCCCGAGGCACGCCTTACTTTCGGGTATGGCTTATATAAGCCGACCCCTCTGACACCCCCGATACGTCTTACAATCGGGGTGTCATACTTTCGGGGAAACACGGTAGAATAATGCATGAACAGGATTTCAGCCTTAATTTCCAACAATATTACTGATTAAATGATGAGCAGTTCACCTGGGTTCTCTTTCCTTCAAAGGAGGTCACCTGAGATATAGAGCACTTCTCTGATAGAAGATTTATTTACGCCTACAAACGAGATGGGCATAAAATGAGGTCTCACAGCATGAATACAGATTCTCGTTCCATGTCAGATTTCTAGAGGAACCAGCAGCACTGCATGATTTCCTGCAGAGAGCAAGGTCAGCTTTCCCCTCGATTTCAGAGCCAGTTCCAACACAAATTAACTTCTTGCTACACGCAGAGAGATGCATGCAGAGAGATCTTGTTCAATAGGGCATAAGAAATATGAGTCATCCCTGCCCATCACTTACACCAGGGCTGTCCAACTGGCGGCCCCGGGCCGGATCCGGCCCCGTAGCCTGTTGGACACAGCCCCACCTATGCCCTCAGCCGCCATTTTTAAATTTTTTTAAAAAATCTATTTCTTTTTAAAAAATGGTGGCCGGGGGGGAGGGGGGGCGGGGCAGGGAGGAGGAAGAGAGCTAGCTCCTCCTTTTCGGTGCCCCCCCCTACCTAGGGCGGGGAGCCGCCGAAAAGGGCAGAAGGTGGCGCTGAAGAGCAGCGCGTCACAGGCCTGGCGTGACGCGCTGCTTTGGCGCCGCTTACTCCTCCTTTCGCGGCCCCCGGCCCAGGAAGGAGGGGGCGCGAAAGGAGGAGCGTGCCAAGGGGCAGCGCGTCACGCCAGGGCTGTGACGCGCTGCCGCTGGTGCCGCCTTCTGCCCTTTATCGGCGCCCTCCTTCCTAGGGCAGAGGAGCCGCCGAAAAGGGCAGAAGGTGGCGCCAAGAGCAGCGCGTCACAGGCCTGGCGTGACGCGCTTCTCTTGGCGCCGCCTACTCCTTTCGGTGGCTCCCCCGGCCTAGGAAGGGAGGGCGCTGAAAGGAGGAGTAGGCGGTGCCAAGAGCAGCGCGTCACGCCAGGCCTGTGACGTGCTGCTCTTGGCGCCGCCTACTCCTCCTTTTTCGGCGGCTTTAGGAGGGGGCGGGGCCTGGGCTGGGGGCGGGGCCTGGGGCCCCGCAGGTCATCAGTGACCTCTTATCCGGCCCTGGACCTGCCAGAAGTTGGACAGCACTGACTTACACCTTGCTTGGGACATCCCAACTCCCACTGAAACACATTATTAGAATTTTAGTAGTCAGTGATGATTGGTGGATTCACAACTCATGGGGAAGATGATGTCGTCTTGATTTTACCTCTATTCCTACGATGGCAGCTTCAAGTTAAGAGAGAGCTCCCCCAGTCCTGGATCAGAGGTTTGCCAGAACAGGATGAGCATCCCTTATCTGAAATATCAAGCTCCAAAATGTGGTGCCAGAGCATCATACTACACGGGGTACTGTTCCGTTATCTGGGCACAGGACACTAGGAGGCGGGAGAGAGAGAAGAATAGTCCATTTTTCAGGAGGGGAGTTGAAGGAGGAAATTGGACACACTATTCCAGGTGTGGTCTGACCAAGCATGGAGGGGGAGCATGACTTCCCTGGATCTAGACCAGGGGTGGGCAATTATTTTTTCCAAGGGGCCACACGAGAGCCAAAAAATATTATGGAGGGCCGCACCTAAAGGCGGAGCTACATTCTAATCTACATTATTTATTTATTTATTTATTTACTATATTTACTATATATTACACATCATTAATATTAACATTAATATATCAAGAAATATTCATATATTGTTAGTATTAATATCATAATTGTTATATTATAGTATATATATATAGACATTATAATATATTGAAATTATAATATAGCATTATATTATTTATTATATTATTATAATAAAATTATTATAAAATAATAAAAACCACTAAAATTAAATTAAATTAAATTCAAGAAGAAAAGGTGCGAACCAAGATGGAATGGCCCAATGGATCCAACCCTGAGGATGGCAAAGCAGACTCAGCCGCTGCTGCAGCAGAGGAGAGCAGAGGAGCCGGTGATCGGAGGCTGCAGGCCTCCGCCTGCTCTTGGCCCCAGCCGTTCCTCGTATTGCCATGGTCCTGCCTCAAAGTGGGGGCTGCCACGGGCTGCACCAGGGCAGCGGGGGTTCCTTCCTTCCTTCTCCGGTGGCTCCGGAGTCCCCTTGCGGTGGTGACCCTGGGCATGGAGGGCCGCGCATCGGTGGAGTGAGGGAGGGCCCGAGGGTAGAGGCAGCACCAGCTCTGGGGTCTCCGCCTCCTCCTCCTGCCTCCGGCATGGAGAGGCACCGGAGGGCCAGCATGGGAACGTCTGCCGGCAGTGTGACGGGGAGGAGCCTTTGGATGACTTCCTGTAGCCCCAGATGAGCTGGCTGAGGCATTCTGGGAACCATAGTTTTCTGACTCCTACGGCTCCCAAAATGTCTCAGCCAGCTCATCCGGGACTACAGGAAGTCGTCCAAAGGCTCCTCCCCGCCACGCCGCCGGCACTGATGCTCCCACACTGACCATCCGGAGCCTCTCCATGTCAGAGGCATGAGGAAGAGGCTGAGAGCCTGGGACACTCCAAAGCCGCTGCGATGGGATGGCGGCAGCAGCACCCCTTCCTCTTGGCCCCGCCCCCGACACCCTGTCCCGGGCCGGACAGAATCGGCTGCCAGGCCGGATTCGGCCCGCGGGCCGTAGGGTGCCCACCCCTGATCTAGACACTAGACTCCTATTGATGCAGGCCAAAATCCCATTGGCTTTTTTGCCGTCACATGACATTCTTGGCTCATGTTTCACTTGTTGTCCACGAAGACTCCAAGATTTTTTTCACACGTAATGTTGTTGAGCCAGGAGTCCCCCGTTCTGCATCTTTGCATTTCATTTTTTCTTCCTAAGTGGAGTATCTTGCATTTGTTCCTGTCTACATTCATTTTGTTAGTTCTGACCAATCATCTCTTTAATCTGTCAATATCGTTTTGAATTCTGCTCCTGTCTTCTGGAGTATTGGCTATCCCCCTTAATTTGGTTATGATACTTATTTATTTTATTATTTACAGTATTTATATTCTGCCCTTCTCACTCCGCAAGGGACTCAGGGCGGATTACAATGTACACATATATGACAAACATTCAATGCCATAGACACACAACACATATAGACAGTCAGAGGCTATTTAACATTCCAACTTCTGGCCACCAGGGGAGCTGTCGCTTTACCATCCATCTGCGACACTGATGAAGTACTTGAAATACTTTCTGCATTTCCCACATGCTTTTGCTGGAGATTTTTTTATGGCCTCATAAATTTTGTTAATTTAGCCTCCCCACACATAGGTGGTACCTAAATTTCCTATTTGACAGATGCAACTGTCTTTCAGGTTACAAAGGTACGACAACAAGCTTGTACACATAGGTGGTGGCCGGAAGGTCACTCCGACCGGGCTGGCTTCAAACTCATGACCTTTTGGTCAGTAGTGATCTTTAATGCAGCTGACACCCAGCCAGCTGCGCCACCGTCCTGGCTGGTCAATAAAGGAAATACTTACAAAATAGGCAATCTGTATGGAGGTCTTTACCTGGAATTCTGTTGATGTCTCACACACTTGTAAGATTCCCTGGAGAAGTGTTTGAACAGTTTTGTCCAATCCGGAATGTACTTATTTTAAGGTTGTGTAGAGCTGCACATACACTGGCATTGTGGATAGAGATGCGCACACTGATGCTCCTGAGAATACACACAGTCATCTGTGCATTTGATTGCACAGTTGGATGTACCTTTAAATGGGCAATGTTGACGTTCGACACAAAGTTGGGTCATACAATCAATGAAGAATTCTACCCGTGTAGTGTAAAGGTCAAGATCATCCATGCCTTAGTGTTTTCTATTTTTATCTTTGGATATGAATGCTGGTCAATAAAGGAAACTGCCAGCGGGGAAAAATCAATTTATTTGAAAAGTCAACTTTCATGTAGGAGAGTAGCATGGACTACCAAAGAGACAAACTAATGGGTCTGAGATAAAATCTGGAATGGACGGATGCATTTACCTTTTTTTGTGTGTCAGGAGCGACGTGAAAAAGTTGCTTCTGGTGTGAGAGAATTCATTGAGCATAGATCGAAAATGCGATCAGGTTCTACGGACTCAGCATTCTATTTACACCGCAAGCAAGTGAACCACTCCACTACCTCTTTAAAAATTAGGGTTCTTGAGAAGCTTTCCCCCACGCCCTGGGATGGATATAATAACCCAACTACGCCGATTAGAAAATTACTGAATAATCTTACTTGATTCTGAGTGGCTACGTGGGCTCAATGATCTGATCAGCGACAATTCAATGTTGTTGTAATCAGCTGTGTGTATATGTGTATATATACCCGTGACTTCTGTTCTCCGATTATCTTTTGGTCACCCTGAGAACCTGATCAGGGTTATGCTATTGTTTACATTGGAATGGTATGTATATTATATGTATACTTGGGCTATTTTGGGTCTTAGAACTAGGCAATGGTATCCTTACTATCTGTGTTTACCTTATAGACACACATGGATGCACTATGAGTTGTATTCAGCCTTGATAAAGCCGTAATTTGGTGAAACTTTTTTTGGCCGCATATACTGAGCATAAGCATGCCGTCGGCTGTGTAATCCTTATTTTGGAAGCCTACAAGTTGGTTTTCGTGTCCTCCGCAACTCGCTATTTTGCGACACTTTTGCTACATCTACTGCCTTACGCCTCTCCATACCAGCAGCGTCTGCCTGGCAAAAGGATCCATTTTTCATGATCTGGAATACTCCGTGTGCGGATTTGTTCTTTAATGTCCGTGGATATCTTCTAAACTCTTGAAGGGACTGTACATATGATTTAGAAGACTCCACTTTTGGAGCTTTCTGTGGATTTATGGACACAAAATTTTGTGCGGAACTTATCTTTTCCACTCGCCTTGGGACTTGCAATATCACAGACGCCATGGATTGGTATTGTATATGTTTATATAAGCTGGAGCTAACAGGCAGGAGCTGACCCGCTCCCCAGATTCAAACCATGGACCTTTCAATCAGCAGTCCTGCCAGTACAAAGGTTTAATGCATTGTGCCACCGTAATCATATTAATCATATTTTGGATGTACTATGTGACATATGAGAAAGGTAATGCTAGGTCAGTGTTTCCCAACCACTGTGACACGACACACTAGTGTGCCGTGATGGACCTCCTGCTGTGCCGTGAGAAAAGCTCTCTGCCCCCCCTTCCTTCCCCCCTCCTCCTGACGAACTCTTGCTGCTTGGGGGAGGAGGAGGAAAGGCCGGGCGGTGGCGAAGTAAAAGAAGGGGCTGGGGCGCCGCCTCCTTCGGCTGTTTCCCCAGCCAGCCTCCAATCTGCCATGACTCCCGCCCCTCTATCGCCGAAGCCGCGCGGAGGAGAAGCCCCGCCCATTGAAGCCCATCCACCGCTCATGCTCCTCCTCCTGCCCACGGCTTCAGCTTCAGCTGTGGGAGAGCTGAAGCCAGGGGAATGGGGGGGGCCTGGCACAGCCAGGCTCCACCCCTCCTTCCGGCTTTGGCACTCCCAGCAGCTCCTCCAGCCTTGAGGGGGCAGTGCCAAGCCAGCATTGTGCTGACTCTGCCACTGCAAGCTTGGCACTGCCCCCTCAAGGCTGGAGAAGCTGCTGGGAGAGCTAAAGCTGGGGAGGGGCGGGGCCTGGTGCAGCCTGGCTCTGCCCCCTCCTTCCGGCTTCAGCACTCCCAGCAGCTCCTCCAGCCTTGGGGGCAGTGCCAAGCCAGCATTGTGCTGACTCTGCCACCGCTAGCTTGGCACTGCCCCCTCAAGGCTGGAGAAGCTGCTGGGAGAGCTGAAGCCGGGGGAGGGGGCGGGCATGGCGGGGCATGGCATGGCCTGGCTCCTCCCCCTCCCCTGGCTTCGGCACTCCCAGCAGCTGCTCCCAGCAGGCCACCATCCCCCAGCCGTTATTTACTGTGTTAGAGTATCATTTTGTGTCATTTTGGTTGGTGGTGTGCCCCCGGATTTTTTTTAATGTTAAAAGTGTGCCGCGGCTCAAAAAAGGTTGGGAAACACTGTGCTAGGTAAACCTGAAGGCAGTAGAGAAAGAGGAAGACTACAATACAGATGAGCGTGTTTTTACTGTATGTTTTATTGTACGCTTTTATTGTACGCTCGTATTTGTGATCCGCCCCGAGCCTGCTGGGAGGAGCGGAATATAAAACCGAATAATAAATAAATAAATGGAGCCTCAGGTCTGTGTTTGCAAGAAGGCACACAACAACAAATCCAAAGTTTTGGCACCCATCCCTGTAATAGTTCCTGCATATTAGATACTTCCTTTAAAGTTTGGACTAAAATCCAGACTGGATACACAGCCCCAATGACACCAGAACCACCAGCTGCCCAGGTTTTTCTCTCCGAAATGATGTCAAAGATGGTTATATAAAGTGTCCCCTTGGGCCACGGGTTCTTAAAAAAATCCTGCATTGTTACATTTCCCATCAGTTTTCTTTCTTAGGTATTTTTGGGTCACACACAGCACTTCATCTTGTTCTCCTTCTTTGTTTTCCGAAGCTCTTCCTTGGCACAATTGAAAAAAGGCATCTGAGCGAAACTGAAGCAGCTGCTGACTCATTGTTTTAGTGTGATGAGATTTTTTTTCCCCTTCCATGCTGTCTTTTTAAAACACCGGAGCAGGAGGGAAGACTTGCGTAGGGTTTTTATGATTCATACAGACAGTGATGTAAATTAATGGGAATATCACAGAAACTAGTCCCACATCCTGTCTGACTGTCTAATCTATCTGTCTGTCTATTATCTCTCCCTACTTATCTATCTATCATCCGAAGTTGCAGTTTCTCAGCAAGGGAGAAGATATTGTATTCATGCCGGAACCCAAAAACATTATAAATAATTCAAAACTATGAGGCGGTTCGCAAGCATCGTAAATAAATCCATGCTTTCAAATCAAGGAAAACATGGTCTACTGCACATGAGATGACCTCCAAGAGCCTTAGTCATACAAATTGCTCAAGTATTGTAAACTCAAGACTATGGATTCCTTGATGGTGGCATAATCCAGGTTGCATTAGAGCAGTGTTTCTCAACTTGGAGGTCATGAGGGGGTGGCAAAGGGGTCGCCAAAGACCATCAGAAAACACAGTATTTTCTGTTGGTCATGGGGGTTCTATGTGGGAATCTTGGCCCAATTGTGTCATTGGTGCAATTCAGAATGCTCTTTGATTGTAGGTGAACTATAAATCCCAGCAACTACAACTCCCAAATGTCAAGTTTATTTTTCCCAAACTCCATGACTATTTAAGCATATTGAGTACCCATGCCAACTTTGGTCCAGATCCATCATTGTTTGAGTCCACAGTGTGCCTGGATGCCAAAACTTTTCCAGGTCCAGATCCATCATTGTTTTAGGTGAACTATAAATCCCAGCAACTCCACAAATGTCAAGCTCAAACTCTGGATGTAGATGAATTTGGTCCAGATCCATCATTGTTTGACTCCAAAACTCTGGATGTAGGTCCTTCCAGAATTTTCAAACCAGTTGGAAGAGAACCCCCAAAGGTCCTTCCAAACCCTTCCAGAATTTTCTGTTGGTCATAGGAGTTCTGTGTGCCAAGTTCAGTTCAATTCCATCGTTGGTGGAGTTCAGAATGCTCTTTGATTTTAGGTGAACTATAAATCCCAGCAACTACAACTCCCAAATGACAAATCAATCCCCCCTCCCCAACCCCACCAGTATTCAAATTTCAGCGTACTGGGTATTTGTGCCAAATTTGGTCCAGTGAATGAAAATGCATCCTGCATATCAGATATTTACATTATGCTTCTTAGCAGTAGCAAAATTACAGTCATGAATTAGCAGCAAAAATAATTTTATGGTTGGGGGTCACCACAACATGAGGAACTGTATTAAGGGGTTGTGGCATTAGGAAAGTGGAGAACCACTGCATTAGAGTATGGATTTGTTGGACATTATTACAGATATGGGCATTGAGTACCTTCTCCTGCAACTCTTCCACTGTGGATGTGTGGAGACAGCTGGAAAGGGAGGCTGCAGATACTGCTATGTCTCCCCACTACCAGGCAGGATGGAGGTGGCCCCTAAAGTAAGTTTTTTTTATTTCTGTGCACTCATTGGGGGGTTGGACTGGATGGCCCATGAGGTCTCTTAATCTCTATCATTCTATGATTTGTTTTATACAATGTATTCTACCTTGAAATTGTAGTTTCTGTAAAATGTGCTGCTGCAATAAATATAAGTTGATAAGAATCCAAAAGCACCAGAGTCAAAAGGGCCTCCTGTGGGACTTTATGATCCACTTCCAATGAACTTGGATCACTAGAGGGTGCCTGCACAACACGCAGTCCTCCAGGTGCCTTTGTCTTCAGCTCCCAGAATTACTCACCATTGGGCAAACTGGCTAGGGCTTCTGGGAGTTGGAGACCCAAACACTTGGAGGGACACCATCTAGAGCAGTGGTTCCCAAAGTGGGCAGGGTGCCTGAAGGCTCAGGAGAATGGGGGGGGGCGCTGAACCCCTGTAAGGGGGTGGTGGAGGCAGTGGTGTGAGCCAGGCGACAGGCTACCATCCCTCTCTCTCTCTCTCTCTCTCTCTCTCTCTCTCTTTCCCTCCTCCTGTCGCCAAGAAAGGGATATTAATAATAATTTACTCCAATATCATTAAGGCTGCCTATGTATGATTCTTGCAATGTCCAAATAACATAGTCTAATGTCCATAAGTCCAGAAATAAAGGATTTACCGTAATAATCCGATGCAAATATCACGTCCATATGTCACTTATTTCTCATCATAAGTCCATATATAGGTAAGTATAAAGTTCAATACATAGTATACTCAATAGTGTCAATACACAAATTCTTCACTACTCGGTGTAGCTATTCCTATATTGCTAGTTGCAAAGTAATCCAAACAAATGTAAAAGGAGGTATATATTCCACACTTATAATAATGCAAAATGCCCAATCAAGGTATTGATAATCTGCATCTATAGCAATGTCTGGTACATCGGGTTAAATTATATATCCAAGAAGCATTTGTAATCCACACGTGAAGCGATGTTAGAAACGCCGAATTTGGCCGGCGAGGGCGTTTATACCTCGGGACCCGTCTCCCGTTTCGACCCTACTGGGTCTTTATCAAGGCCATTCGACATCCGTGTGGATCCTCCCGTATCATTGAAGGCGGTACATGTAATCGATACAAACAATCTGTATGTATGTGTGTGTGTGTGTGTGTGTATGTGTATATATATATATATATATATATATATATATATCTTTGGCACTATATTCCTCTAGTTTCTCCATCAATCACCAGGTCCTCTCAGGTGGAACACTCTCTACATCATTATCATAGAATGTTTGCTGCCAAAATATGTTTGAACAACAAAGCCCTGACGTTCCCCCGTCTAACTCATGATGGGCACTGAAAACGGCAGAGCCTAACCTACTGATTGAGACCTAACCCACCTCTCTACACCTACTACAGCCCACCCAGTGCCACCTCGAAACCTGGGAGATCTTTATACCCCACCCTGCATTTCCCAGTGTTCAACTTCTATGGTGATATGCACAGATCCTGAAAACAAATTACTGATGGCCTTTACCTCTGTGAATTTGTGTTGTTGTACGTCTTCAAGTAATCCACATTGGTTCTCTGATGGGCAGCTGTCCCTAGGAAGGAGTAAATTCCGTAGTATCTATACACACAGTGAAAGCACATTTCGCTTTATCTTTTCTGAATCTTGCCCTATTTAGCTTCCAAGAATGAGCAAGAGCGCTCATATTAAAGGGAGAACAGCTTTTCCTTTTTCAAAAAACCGAAAGCTGTCCAAGAACAACTGGATGAGGGCAATTCCTACACCTGTAATTGATCCCAAGACAGCCAATTCTGGCAATTGATGTCTTCCCACCACTCCTCTCACACGCCAAGTTTAATTGTTAGGTCTCTGTACAACTCCCTCGGCTCCTTCAGCTCCTAACAAGTTCTCAAGACCAATTATGCGCAAGTGTTTAGTGCCTGATCTTGATTTCAGCTGAGACTCTTCAGATTCCTTCCAGTGTAAGCAAACAACCTCCCTTCTCTAGCATTGTGTTTTCGTTGGGGGGAAAACAAGTCTTGGAGATCCCACTCGAGAAGAGTCCAAGAAGGGAGGGAAGGAAGGGTCAAGGCTGGGTTTGTTTCTTTGCTTCGCTTAATAATACACCAATTTTGAAGAGGACAGCAGTGAAAGCTAGCCGAAATGCCTCACTGTAATTGTGTTGGAGAGTGTAGAAAATAAGCATCTGCTTGTATAACCACGGGTGGCAAACAAGAATCTAGAACAGGGGTGGGCAATTATTTTTTCCAAGGGGCCACGCGAGAACCAAAAAATATTGTGGCCGCACCTAAAGGGGGAACTACATTCTAATATACATTATTTATTTATTTACTATATTTACTATATATTACACATCATTAATATTAACATATTAATATATCAAGAAATATTCAAATATTATTAGTATTAATATCATAATTATTATATTATAGTATATATATATAGACATTATAATATATTGAGATTATAATATAATATAATATAACATTATATAGTATTTATTATATTATATTATTATTATAAAATAATAATTAAAACCACTAAAATAAAATGAAATTCAAGAAGACAAGGTGCAAACCAAGATAGAGGCTGACATCCTCAAGAGATGAAGGATCCCAAGATGGAATGGCCCAATGGACCCAGTCCAGAGGATAACAAAGCGGACCCAGCCGCCACCGCAGCAGGGCAGGGCAGAGCAGAGCAGCAGACGATCGGAGGCTGCAGGCCTCCGCCTGCTCTCGCCCCAGCCGTTCCCCAGCTGATCGCCCTGCCATGGAGTGCCTGCCATCCTGGCTTTGGAGTGCCTGCCATCCCGGGAGGCGATCCGGGTCTGCAGCGGGAGCAGTCGGCGAGCTGCGGCGGGTGATCGCCCTGGCGAACTGGAAGATGATCAAGTCTTCCGGGTTACCAGGGCGATCAGCCACCGCAGGTCGCCGACTGCTTCCGCTGCAGGCCCAGATCGCCTCCCAGGAAGGCAGGCACTCCAAAGCCGCTGCTCCTCCGATTGTTCTCCTGAGCGGCGGGCTGTCTGCCGACGCTGGCCCCACAGCCCGTGATGGGATGGCGACAGTGGCACCCCTTCCTCTTGGCCCCGCCCCCGGCGCCCTTCTCCCTGGGCCAGACAGAATCGACTGCCGGGCCGCATCCGGGCCATAGACTGCCCAGGTCTGATCTAGATAAGACAATATTTTGAACACCAGCTTTCTGAATTTTGCAGTTATCTGGCTAGGAGATTCTGGGAGTTATTCAAAACCAGGTAACCCGGATAACCCAGTTCAAAGCAGATATTGTGGAATTTTCTGCCTTGATAGTTCAGCCAGCTGAGGATGATGATGAGGGGTTTGGGGGTGCAGGGTCTGCAGGGCATGATGCTTCAGGAGGTGCTCAGACAGATGGGATGTTGGAACAGGATGGTGGTTCCCAGTTGGGAGAGTGGAGGGGGATTTGGTTGATTCTCTTTGTGAAAATGAAACGGTTTTATATATTTATTTACATCAGTGTTTCCCAACCGGTGTTCCACGGCACACTAGTGTTCCATGAGCGATCACCTGGTGTGCCGCAGGAAGACCTCTCTTCCCCCCTTTCTTCCCCCTCCTGCTACTGCTGAGAGAGGTTTTCCCACGGTACACCACGTGATCGCAGAACAGCAGTTGGGAAACACTCTCTAGGACCTAGAGAGGTGGGGGTGGCTCAGGAGGGGAGGGGCCGGGCAACGCTCTTTCCTGTGGGCTCACTTCCGGAGGAGGAGGAGGCAGGAAAGAGTAGGCCTCAGAGAGAGAGAGAGAGAGAGAGAGAGAGAGAGAGAGAGAGAGAGAGAGCTGGATGACGAGGAAGAGGGGAGTCATGGCAGGCATTTCCCTCAGACTTCTAACTAACTAACTAATTAACTAATTTTATTATTTATGAGTCGCCCTCCACAGATGTGCTCCGGGCGACTTACACAGCTTGGCATTTACAATACTAAAATATTAAAATATTAAAATGTTAAAATATTGGAATAGACAGATTGTCACTGATTGTCACTCATGCATATGCTCTTCTAAATAGCCATGTCTTAAGTGCCGCCAGAAATGAAGGCAGGTCGAGGATGGCTCTTTCAGACGGTATTTTAGGTATGTAGGACCCTGGCCCCACAAGGCCTTAAATGTCAGGGTCAGGGTCTTATAAAGGATTCTGTACTCGACCGGCAGCCAGTGCAAAGGCTGTAAGGATGGCGTTATGTGACACCTCATTGGTGTTTTTGTGAGGAGCCTGGCAGCAGCATTTTGTACAATCTGGATCTTGCGAGTTACTGACCGAGGAAGACCCACGTATAAAGCGTTGCAATAGTCCAGCCTCAGGATCCCGGGCTTTGGGGCCTCCTCCTCCTCCTTTTGTAATGGCTCAGCCTCTGCTGCTCTCAGGCCTCCTTCCTCCTTCGCGCCCTGGGCTTCGGAAGGGAGCGGAGGCCTGTCAGGGGGGCACCTTTGCAGCCTGCTCTTCCCATGGCCTTGGCGCCTCCCTCCCTCTCCCGCCGCCACTCCCGCCCTGCCCGCTGAGGAGGAAACCCAGGGGAGAGCGGCGGCAGCCTTGGGCAGGTTCCTCGGGCAGGGGAGGGCCAGGGCACCCAGCTCAGAGCAGGCAAGGTGGACTATCCCCTGGTCTCTCATCATAATCCGGGTCCTGCGGCAGTGCAGAAGGGGCCTCCCCCTCAGGCAGGCAGACAGGCAGGCGCTCGGCAGCCCTGGATCCCTCCTCCCCCTGCCAGGCCCCCTTCCCTCACTCCTTCCCTGCCCAAAGCAGACCCTTCAAGGAGGGGGGGGAGCCCCTTCCCCCAATTAGGGGACCAGGGTGAAGAATAGTGGGACCCAGCTCTGCCCCAGAGTGTGCCCACAGGAAGGAGGGAAAAGAGAGAGGGTGGCCTCCCACTCTTTAAGGGAAACTTTGTTGTAGTAAGTTTAGCAGCCACCTTCTTCGTGTGTGTGTTGTCTCGCCTTTGCCAAGCCATTGTTTTGCCAGGGAGGGGGGAGAACGGGTGCTTTCGGTGTGTGTGTGTGGAAGAGGGAGAGAGCCATTCAGGAAGGGAGCCACCTGAGGGTTCTGTGTGGGAAGTTTGGCCCAGTTCTATCATTGGTGGGGTTCAGAATGCTCTTTGATTGTAGGGGAACTATAAATCCCAGCAACTACAACTCTGGCAAGATCTATTTCCCCTGAACTCCATCTGCATTCATATTTGGGCATATTGAGTATTCATGCCAAGTTTGGTCCTGATCCAACATTGTTTGAGTCCACAGTGCTCTCTGGATATAGCTGAACTACAACTTCAAAACTCAAGGTCAATGCCCAGCAAACTCTTATAGCATTTTCTCTTGGTTATGGGAGTTTCTCTTTGTGTGGGAAGTCTGTGTCTTTCTGCCATTCCTGCCAGGATATCTATGTTGTGTTCATCGAAACAGGCCCAGGTTTCACACTGAGTGTATAAATATATTTAAAAACATATTAACTATATGTATTACTGTGTTAAGAGTGTCATTTTGTGTCATTTTGGTTGGTGGTGTGCCCCAGGATTTTGCAAATGTAAAAAGTGTGCCGCGGCTCAAAAAGGGTTGGGAAACACTGCTCTAGGTGGATATAGGTGAACTACAACTCCAAAACTCAAGGTCAATGCCCACCAAACTCTTATAACATTTTCTCTTGGTTACGGGAGTTCTGTGTGGGAAGTGTGTGTCTTTCTGCCATTCCTGCCAGGATATCTATGTTGTGTTCATTGAAACAGGCCCAGGTTTCACACCGAGTGTATAAATACATTTAAAAACATATTAACTATATGTATTACTGTGTTAGAGTGTCATTTTGTGTCATTTTGGTTGGTGGTGTGCCCCAGGATTTCGTAAATGTAAAAAATGTGCCGCGGCTATATAAAAAAAAAGGTTGAAAAACACTGTACTAGGCAACCACGAACAAGTCACACTCAGCCTGAGAAAAAGGCAAGAGGAAATCACCTTTGAATATACTTACTGAGAATATATATCCTATAATAGGACTGTCATGAATTGGAATCCATTCAAAGGCATGTAACAGAAACTCCAAACCCATAAAATTTAATGTTGCCAGAATTGTGCCCAAAGGGATCTTCCTCATCTATATTCTGACTATATTCAAAGAGTCAGTCATACATGTTTTCCATTAAGACAGCTATAGAGGGGCTTTTTAGAGTTCGAAACCAATCAAGCCTCGCTTTCTGCCGAGCAGAAAAGGCGCCATGGATATCTTTTTGGCCTTTACAATCCTCGGAGACACTTGGTGCATGTGGTTATAGGCTCTGCAGAAGGAGAGCTCTCAAGGCAGATAAGGAAGTTAATGCAAATCTTTCAAGGACTATTGTACTTGGACTCTCTCTTCCCGCCGCATTAATATTGATGCCTTCCAAGATACAGCCAAGGGCAGCCTTTACTGGAGAGAAGCTCTCATTAGAGGTTACAAGCAGATGGAGGAAGGTAGACCAGAGCTTAGGAAAGCTACGTTTTGAATTACAATGCCCCAAATCTTCTAGCTCAGGAATGGGCAAACTTTGGCTCTCCAGGTGTTTTGGACTTCAACTCCCACAATTCCTAACAGCCGATATATAGAGCTCATGCACTTGGCAGGGCAAACATGGGTAGAAATTGTGAAGGCGTGGCTGATGCCACCTGTGTATAAGACTTTAAGTTGCAAGGTTTAAACTATTGTATTATGTTTCAGCTAGTCTGTTTAGTGTTGTTAAGTTTTGGTTGCATTGATTGGTTCTTTAGAGCTGTCAATCATCGTTAAGTTTGTTTTTCCTCCCCCTTGAGACTTTGGAAATCTAGCTTTCTCTTTAGATTTTGCCTGCATCTCTACAGAAGAGGACGTGTTAGAGGGTTTGCCAGCCAGGCCTCAGTCAGGCATTCTCTAGCACCAACTCTTCATATCTTGGATTCATTCTGCATATCCAGCACACCTGGATGGGACTGTGGAATCTCAAGCGCCTTCAACTGGTCATTTGGCACCAAGAGGAAGGCTCTGTGCCTTCAATATAGGCCATTTGACTGGGGCTAAGAGAGTTCTCACCTCAAAGCCATTGAGAGAGAGAGAATTTGGAAAGCCATCCGGCTAAAAGCTTCCTGGACCCAAACAACTAAAGAACTGTAATGTATATTTTATTTTACCCCTGTTTGGAGAACTAAGTTTAATACCTCAACAAGATAACTCCTTTTGTGAACAATAAAGCCTGTTTGAGTTATCTAAAGTGACTGGTTTGGTCCTTGAGAGTTCCAGTTCTCTATGGGAAGGCAAGAAGAAGTCCCCTGGGAAGAGATGTCACGTCCTTGTTCCTATTCTAAGTCAAAGACCCCAGGCGCGTCTTCACAGAAATTGAGGTTGGATGGAAAAATTATAATAGAAATTCACATCAACAAGATGCCAGCCATTGCGCAATTGCTGTGATATGTGAAGTGATCATTCCAATAACATTCTGTTTCCATTTGCTTAAATAATGTAATTGCAACCAGATAACACACTGATGGGTTAAGTTCTTGGGGTGTCATTTTGGGTGAAAATGGGAATTTTTAAAAAGGGCTGCTTTACCACAGCGGGTTGAGCTGCCAGTTGCAGAAAATCTTGCCGACCAGAAGGTTGGCAGTTGAAAGCCACAGGTCAGGATGAGCTCCCACCATTAGCCCTAATTTCTGCCTACGTAGCAGTTCAAAAGCAACAATGTGAGTAGATCAAAAGGTACTGCTTTGGCGGGGAGGTAAAAGGCACCCATGCAAGCATGCTGGCAATTTGATCAGGAAGGCGTTCATGGACAACAGGCTCCTCAGCATGGAAAATGAAACAAGAGCACCTCCTCATGGCCAAAGTTGAGCACAGCCTCCAAATGCTGGAGATGAAAAGGGGGAAGCCTTTGCCTCTGTATGTGTACTGTTTGTCTTTATTGTTTGTTTATTTAAGGCATTTATATTCCGCCCGTCTCACCTTGAAGGGGACTCAGGGTAGAGGACAACATACAAGCAGCAAATATTCAATATCGTGACATGAATTCATTATATGCATACATAAACACTAAAAACATTGGTCTCAGCACTAAAATACACTGTTTAAAACCATCTTGGTCAGCCGCATATAATCTAATTGGCCTGGTAATGTTTCCTATTGCTGCCTTATTGTACTGTCCCAAAAACTTGGTCCCACAGCCAAGTTTTTACCATCCTTCTGAAGGACAGGAGGGAGGGGGCCGATCTGATCTCGCTAGGAAGGGAGATCCATTGTTTGGGGGGGGGGTCACCGAGAAGGCCCTCTCTCTCTCTCATCCCCACCAATTTCACAACCTCTGAGGATGCCTGCCATAGATACCATATAGCCCGAAAATACCTATTTATTTATTTATTTATTTACTATATTTCTATACTGCCCCTCTCAGCCCGAAGGTGACTCGAGGCGGTTTACACATGGCAACCAGTGCCCAACAATATAAAATACAATTAAAAACAATTATATACTAACACAGTGTTTCCCAACCGCTGTTCTGCGGCACACTACTGTTCCGTGACGGATCATCTGGTGTGCCCCGAAAAATGTCTCCCCCCCTTTCTCCCCCTCCTGCCGAACTCCTGCCGCTTGGGGGAGGAGGAGGAAGGGCCAGGCGGTGGCGAAGAAAAAGAAGAAGGGGCCGGGGCGCTGCCTCCTTCGGCCGTTTCCCCAGCCAGCCTCCAATCGAGGGAGGGAGGAGGGAGGGAAGGAAGGGTGACGTCGCTCGGGCCCCGCTCCCTTCCCAGTGGCAGAAGCTTGCTCGTGCCTGATTGAGTCATGGTGGGAGTCATGGCGGAGAGCGGCCCCCGTCCCCGATCTCCGCCATGACTCCAGCCCCTCACTCACTGAGGCCGTGCGGAGGAGGAGCATGAGTGGTGGACGGGCTTCAGTGGGCGGGGCTGAAGCCCGTCCACCACTCATGCTCCTCCTCCTCTGCGCAGCCTCAGGGAGCGAGGGGCCAGAGTCATGGCCGGAGACAGGGAATTGCCGCCTTCTCCCTCTCCCCCGCCACCCTTTTCGCCTGTAAGCCGCTACCCGTGGCAATGGGAGCGGCTGAGGCTGGCGGCGGGACCCTGGGCCGTAGCCTGGGCTTGATGGAGGCCCTCGGCCTGCTCTACTGCCTGAGGGGCCCGCTTGCCAAGTTTGGTCCAGATCCATCATTGTTTGAGTCCACAGTGCTCTCTGGATGTAGGTGAACTACAACTCCAAAATTCAAACTATATGTATTACTGTGTAAGAGTGTCATTTTGTGTCATTTTGGTTGGTGGTGTGCCCCCGGATTTATTTTTTTTCAAAAAAGCTTGGGAAACACTGTACTAACAGATAAAAACAATAAACAATTTAGCAATTTTTTTAAAAAACCTACAACAACCCACTACAAATTAGTTACAGTTTATTTCAAGCACTACTATTTTATAGAACTTTATAAAAGCTTCTCTCGAGACTTTTGAGCGGAAGCTGGACTACAAACCCCAGAGGTGGGACCATGGCAATGAAAGGGGGATCTTATCATCTTGGCACTATAACTGCATGATGTGGAAGGGCCTCAGCTGCTCACAAACAGGACGTGAATGCAATTGCATCCTTCATCTCATATTCCCCAGTAACTGATACATAAGTAACAGCCTATGTACTGGAGATAATGCATAACCATCCAATATAATTGTTCATTACTCACTAATGTGGAAAGCGTTATGCATTAAGTACCAGCCAAACTTGCTCACAATTTGTCATTCAAACAGAGGGAGGGAGAAAAAGAGAAAACCTTTTCCTGTTTGGAAATTAATGCAATCACTCTGGATTCACCCACAGAGATGTCAGCTAAAGAGCCGGTTCGCAGACCAAGGGGAAATAAGAGGGTTAGTCCTTCTCATTTACTTAGAGCAGTGTTTCCCAACCAGTGTGCCATGGCACACTAGTGTGCTGTGAGCAATCATCAGGTGTGCCGTGGGAAATTGGAACCTCCAATACCCTTTCTTCCCCCTCCTGCCAAACACTTTTTCTTCTCCACTCGGGCTCCCTTCTTCCCAGCCTCGCTCTATGACTTTATGACAGGGGATTCTGTCATTACGTTTTCCCATGCCTGTTTTAGGGACCTTAAAGTGGTAAGCCTCCTTCCAACATTGTGATTCTGGATAGAAAACAAACAACAACATAACATAACATTGTTTGAGTCCACAGTGCTCTCTGGGTGTAGGTGAACTACAACTTCCAAACTCAAGGTCAAATCCCAAACAAACCCTTTCAGTACTTTCTGTTGGTAATGAGAGTTCAATATGCCAAGTTTGGTTCAATTCCATTGCTGCAAGAGTTCAGGATGCTCTTTGATTGTGTGTTAACTGTAAATCCCAGAAACTCTAACTCCCAAATGTCAAGGTCTATTTCCCCCGAACTCCATCTGTGTTCACATTTGGGCATATTGAGTATTCATGCCAAGTTTGGTCCTGATCTAACATTGTTGAGTCCACAGTGCTCTCTGGATATAGGTGAACGACAACTCCAAAACTCAAGGTCAATACCCACCAAACTCTTTTAGTATTTTCTCTTGGTTATGGGAGTTCTGTGTGGGAAGTTTGATTCCATTCAATCATTGGTGGAGTTCAGAGTGCTCTTTGATTGTGAACTATAACTCCCAGCTGTTGAGCAAGACCTTCGTGTGTGTCTTTCTGCCATTCCTGCCAGGATATCTATGTTGTGTTCATCGAAACAGGCCCAGGTTTCACACTGAGTGTATAAATACATGTAAAAACATATTAACTATATGTATTACTGTGTTAGAGTGTCATTTTGTGTCATTTTGGTTGGTGGTGTGCCCCAGGATTTTGTAAATGTAAAAAATGTGCCGCGGCTCAAAAAAGGAGGAAAAACACTGACTTAGAGAAATGAAATAAGGAATGCTTGACCTAACTTAACAGACATACCTCATTTAACAAAGATACAGCCCATAAAGCCTCTTTTTTGAAGAATCTGTATAAGCCCCCTGACCTCTTTTTCTTCTTGTCTACTGGTATTATGATCTTGTTGATAGTACGTAGTGCAGTTGTGTGTGCCTGCCTAAAACAAGCAAAGAAAACAGCATTCCTTACTGAACACATATTAACATAAATAATCAGTTGTAATCAGATGAGTTTGATTCGGGGGGGGGGGGGCTGTGTCTGAGTGAGAGAGGATCTACCCTAGCAAACCTTTTGTATCGTCATCCCAATACCCCCATGCATATGGGATATAATGAGCATGGTGATCAGATCATGATATGTAAACATCTGATTAAATCAGGAAAAAATATAACAAAAATTTACAACAAACTATTAGACTGGGCAGCGGAAACAGAAGGCATTAAAAACGGTATGATAAAATGGGCCATATATATAAGAAGACAAAATTACAAGAATGGCAAATGATTTGGACTAAAAAAAACTTAAATATACTTATGCATCAGACCTAAAAGAAAATTGGATGAAGATATTCCACAGATGGTATATCACACCAAAGAAAATTGGCATAATGTATAGAAAAAAAACCAATCAAAATGCATAATAATAGAAATGCAGGAAGATGTGGTTATGCGCTTGTACAGTATGATCATGAGACTCTGAAATATCTGAACGTATCTCCTTCTGTGAACCATCTCGGAGGTTAAGATCTTCTGGGGAGGCCCTGCTCTCAGTCCCACGCTGAAATATGGATAGAGGACCAAGGTTTCAGAGAGTAAATGCAGTGCAATAAATGAATGTAGAATCTGCAATGACAACTGGAATGGCTTTGGGCTATGATCTTGGATGGTGTGATTTTAATAATTGATGTAATTGTTTGATGTTTTAATTCTGTGATTTTTTTAAATGTAAATGTTTATTTAATTGTATGCTTTTATGACATTGAATTATTGCCAGTCAGGGCCATAGCCAGGATTTTGATTCGGGAAAGGCTGAGTTTGATTCGGGGGGCTGAGTCTGAAATGTTTATTTAATTGAGAGAGGGTCTACCCTAGCAAACCTTTTGTATTGTCGTCCCAATACCCCCATGCATATGGGATATAATGAGCATGGTGATCAGATCATGATATGAATAAACATAACAGTTTAAATAATGTAACAGTAAGGCATTCTCACAGACCACCCTGAGAATTTGGGGGGAGGGGCTCAAGCCCCCCCCCCCGGGCTACATGCTTGTTGCCAGCATGTAAAGCCACTCTGATTACCCCTCGGGGTTGAGAAGAATGGGGTAAATAAGTAAATAAATAAATTCACTTCTTAAGAAAGGTACATTATCTAAGATACTCATCGCAGTATATACCCACAAGCTATGATAACACGACAGTAGTGGCACAGCAGGTTGGTATGATGAAGTCCAAAGCCCACCGAAGGTGTTCTTCTAGGGATGACCTTTTCAGAACATATACGAACCCACTAAAACACATATAAAGTGGCTGTAGAGCAGAGCTTTCCAAACTGTGTGTCACTATACCTTAGTATGCCGGCTGCAAGGTGTAAGTGTTGTACAAACGTAATGAGAAATGACAAAAATATTATCTTACATATTTAAAAATATAGAGAGAATAGGATAAATAGGTCTACTCAGTGTTACCGTGTAGCTAAACACTAAGCCACAACAATAGAAATAGATATATTCAAAACTAGAGTATCAATGAGATATGTGATCAAGAAAAGAGATATAAATATATCTATATTCTTCCCTCTAAGGTGAACCAACACACAGCGTTCTACACAATCCGTTCTACACAATATATATAAATAACGTTGTGTGTTGGTTAACCTTAGAGGGAAGAATATAGATATATTTATATCTCTTTTCTTGATCACATATGTTGTAGTTGAGCAAGCTGAGCCTATAGTTGCTACAGGTAGTAACTTGGAGGAAGATGCTTTGTTTGAAAGGTCACTTGAAGAGGGGGATTTGGGCAGGATTGCTGCAGCTGGAAGGAAGAGAGCTGCAAGTAATTCTAGTTTGGAGGGTGAAGAACAAAGGAGAAAGGTTCGACAAATACTTAGAGAGGCTACCAGTGAAGACACTTGTGAAGGTTTTGAAGCAGAGTTAACATCAGAAGAGAGTGATACAGAGCTGGACTCAGCGTTGGTGCAGGATGTCAGGAATGTTTTGAATGCTGAGTCCAGTGAGAGTTCATTCTTTGGCTTTTCAAGTGATCAGGGGTGGCCTAGTGGGAATGCTGAATCAGATTGGGGTCCTTTAAGTGCTCATGAAAGATGGGAGGCGTGGAGGAATACATCCAGCACTGCAGCTGTGGGGACTGAGGCAGATTTGGGTGGGTATTCCGACGCCTCTGATTTGTAATGGTATAAAGGTAATGCCTGGGGGTTTGGGACTCTGCAGTCGGCCAAGGTGTTGCTGGTGGGGTTCTCATTCCTGTATCTTGTTACTCTTGATCTTCATGCCTTAATTCCTGGTTTCCAGCTATCTGTGAGTATTGGGCTGTTTTCATGTAGGGTTCTGGGTGAGCTGCAATGGCAGCTCTAGCTGAAACTGTTGTATGTTGGGGGGTTTGGGGATTTAATGTTTGTTTTCATGCCTAGTGACTACTGCGTTTCATTTGACCATTCCTGTGTTGCTGTGAGTGACTGCTTACATGGTATTGTATATTTGGTGGAAGGGAGAGGCTGTGGGTTGCGGGGGCTTTGATATATGTTATTTGTATATACTTAGCTCCTGTGGATTAGGAAGCACTCCTCCTTTCCTTTTGGATGAAAACATCATACAGACTTCTTGCCTGGACAAAGACAAAGCCAAGGACGACAGACAGACATCTTTATTGTTTACTAAGAGACTCTTTTTTGGGTGTTGGGTTTTTGGGATTCTGAAAGCCGGTTTGTGGCTATGTTTTATGTTCCAATAAACTGTTAATACTTTTACTAAGTTTGGCGTGTCTCAAGGCCATCTGTGGAAGCTTCAACACCATATCTCATTGATACTCTAGTTTTGAATATATCTATTTCTATTGTTGTGGCTTAGTGTTTAGCTATATTTAAAAATATAACTGAAAGGTTTTCTTGAGGTATGTTGTGTTCCAATATACTTTGTTATTACAATTGTTATTAGTATTTATTTTATTTACATCATTTATATTCTGCCCTTCTCACCCTGCAGGGGGCTCAGGGCGGATCACAATGCACATATACAGGCAAGCATTCAATGCCATAGACATACAACATGCCTGTTGTGAGCTGCCCCGAGCCTCCCGGGAGTGGCGGCCTAGAAGCCCAATAAATAAATAAACATATATAGACAGACAACGAGCTACACAATTGGTCGAGAGCTCACCCCGACCCGGGCAGGCCTCGAACTCATGGCCTTCTGGTCAGTAGAGATCTTATGCAGCTGACTCCCAGCTAGCTGTGCCACATTCCCGGTGCTGTATGTATGTATCCAACTTGGAAAGGTTTGGTTTATACTTCCAGTTTGATAGTAAAACTGAATTACAATGTTGCCAAATGATGCATGTTTAAAACGTCTCTCAGCAACATGATATGTTTGGAAAACTGTGCTGTAGAGTCTCAGTTATATTATTTGCCAAATGAAAAGGTGAGCAACACCTTGCTTGGATTCAGGGGGCAGCTGACATTGTTTCCAGAATCTAATCTGCTCCAGTTGCTTCCAATTGGAAATGCTGAACTCTAGCAAACCCTGGGGAAATTCTGTGGGGGTTTTTTTTTAATATTTCACTCTTCAACTTCATGTTTTTCAGTCTCACCTGCATATTACAAGTGCGAGAGAGGTCAAGGTGCTGCTAAAGCCATATGCGGCAAAAACACTATGAACAATCTCTGGAAATCCTCCTTTCTTAGTCGTATTTATGCTTCTGTTCGCAGTGAATGTATTTTCACAGCCCAAAAGCTCCCTTTCCCACTAAAAGCACACTTGGAGAAAAGGGCTTAGATTAAATATTTGCCTTTTAAGAAATCATTTGCATTCAGACAAGCTGACACACGTCACCTTCTGGAGGCTTGCTCGCTCAGAATTGTAAGCAGACCCACAGTTTTGATGCAAAAGATGCCCAAGAAGGCTCGCATCACCATCATCCCGAGTTGATTCACCCAGACCCTGAACTTCGTATTTCAGAGACCTTGCTTGCACCTGATTAGACTGCAGCTATTTGTGCAAGAGTTTTTCCTTTTAATTTGACCTTTTCAAAAACCAGAGTGCGGCATGCTGAGCAAACAAAGGGGCGTGCTGTTCTGTGAGGCACCTGCGATGCAATCTGCATTTTCTGACAAAACAAAATAAAGTACTGTGTTTTAAGGAAGTTATAAAAGCAGGTTTCTTCAAGAAGGAAACCAACCTCCTCCTTCACAAGCATACTGTACGGATGGAGGACTCCAAGATGAGCAAGAGGGAGGGATATTTGTTGTATTTATTTATTTATTTGTCACGTTTCTATACCGCCCCTCTCAGCCCGAAGGCGACTCGGGACGGTTTACACAGGCAGTCTCTGCCCTCAATACAACACAGCAACAAGGCAACCCCCCCAAAAAACTATATAATAACAAAGTAACAATTAAAAATATACAATTGCAGTCTCAGCGTCATGTTGTAATCAGTTTCCATCGCATCGTCGTGATTCCATATATCTAATTAAGCCTTATATTTCATCAGGAAAGGCCTGCTCAAATAGCCAGGTCTTGACTTTCTTGCGAAACGTCAGGAGGGAGGGGGCCGATCTGATGTCTTTAGGGAGGGCGTTCCAAAGCTGAGGAACCACCACTGAAAAGGCCCTGTCTTTCATCCCCCCCAGTCGCGCCTGCGAAGAAGGCGGGACCGAGAGCAGGGCCTCTCCAGATGATCTTAAACATCTCGATGGTTCATAGGGAGAGATGCGTTCGGACAGGTAAGTTGGACCCGAACCGTTTAGGGCAGGGGTGCTCACACTTTTTCAGCATGGGAGCTACTGATTAAAAAACCAAGTCCCAAAGATCACCCACCCAGAAATGTAAAACATATAACTATTTTCTTATTTATTTATTTATGTATTTATTTATATTATTCATTTTTATGTACCGCTCCTTCCAGCAAGCTCGGGGCAGTTTACATAAAATGAAATTATAAAACATCAACATTTCAATTTAATAACAACAATATAAAACAGAGCATAAAAATACATCCAACCACCCCATTTCTCCCACACTGCCATATTACCACACATATTATCAGCCAGAAAGTAAGAAGAGAGGCTTTTGAACTGCAAGGCCATTTAATACTCAGCAAGGTAAACAAAGGGGCATGCAAAAATACATCCAACCACCCCATTTCTCCCACATTTCCATATTCCCCAAAATATATTTCTCTAGGAAAAAAGCAAGCAGAGAGGCTTTGGAGCTAAAATGCCATTTTTAAAAATAAAAATAAACAAAGAGACATGCCACAGAACAATCAAGCACCCACCACAAAGTAAAAAGACCGACCTTTGAGATGCGGTTTGACCCCAAAGCATCCTTCTTCTTCTCCTCCGTCATTGCTCCTATTTCCATGCCGCCAGCATGTGCGCCACCTCAAGAGCTCACGAGAAGTCCAAGAGGCAGAATGGGCGCTTCTGCGCATGGCGCGAGGCCAGCCATGCATCACATCATCCACGGCCACCCCCTTTGGTCTCCTACGGCTCTGAGTGGCTGGAGAAGGACGGAGGGAGGAGGAGGAATGCAAAAGAGGGGGCTGCCGAAGCGCCCATTCTGCCTCTTGGACTCTCAGCTCTTGGAGCGGCGCGTGAGCAGGCAGCGTGGAGGAGCAATGACGGAGGACTTGTTTGAAGCGTGAAGAGGACCAGCAGCGATTGACCTGGTCAGGGACCTGAAGATCACCCAGATGAGGCCCAAAGATCACCCGGGTGATCCCGATCACCATCCTGAGCACCCCTGGTTTAGGGCTTTAAAGGCTAAAGCCAGCACTTTGAATTGTGCCCGGTAGCAAACTGGCAGCCAGTGGAGCTGGCACAACAGAGGAGTTGTAATCTGAATGGCGCTCCTGTTATCAACCTTTATGTTTGGACTTTGCAGCTTCCAACAGTCTTTAAAGGCAACCCCACGTAGAGAGCATTGCAGTAATCTATATGGGATGTAACCAGAGCATGGACCACCGTGGGGTCCAATGCAGGGGTCAGCGCTATTGCTGCCAGTGGGGGCCCGTCGGGGGCCATTCCATCCGGTCCTGGCCAACGGGGGAATTTGGGGCCAGCCAAGAGATGAAGGAGGTTTCGGCCTAGGACTTTCTGGAACATTGGCTACAGGAGCTGGGTGAGATCTCAGAACGGTCCCCAGCTCCAGAGCATGTTATCCGGGATAGAAGCAAGATGTGCCTTTCAGCCCTTAAAACCAGCAGGGCAGAGCAGGTCGTCTCCCCCTAAGGGTAGTATATGGATGCCAGCAAGGGACTTAAGTTACACTCCGGCCCCACGGCTGGAGTGCAAGCGGCCTTTCTGAGAACTATAGGCCATCGGATCTTTCCCGGTAGATCTCTATGTGGTGGATTAAGTTCTCATATTGTTTAATAGTTTAAATTGTTTAATTTGTCTCCTGTATTAGTACTGTATGTTCTCTGTTTTTATATATTATGCTTGTAAAGCGCTCCGAGCCTCCAGGGAGTGGCGGTATAGAAGTTGAAATAATAAAAAAATAAAATGTGGCAGGGCTCAGGCTGCATTGTAATAGGTAGTCTGTGGTTTGCTCTTCTCCGCACTCGCATGTCATGGACTCCATTTTGTGGCCCCATTTCTTAAGGTTGGCTTTGCATCTCGTGGTATACCTCACACAAGGGAAGTCTGTTGCACTACATATTAAGCACAAACAAAGGGGAAAGTAGCACTGAGTGAGTGGATTACAAAACTATATTGGGTAGATTTTAGTACAAATACAGCCATATATCATTCGCAAAAACCATCAAGTAATACTTTCACAGGTAAAGTCCTCAACAATCAAGAAAGCAACATGTACAGTCCAAAAGATGCCTAAATCCAGTCCAATATTTCAGAGACAATTATAAGTCACAGTCCAAAAGTTCCTCAATGAATTGGAATTTTTTTTTAAAAGGTCTGTTTATTTATTTATTTATTTACTTCATTTCTATTCTGCCCTTCTCACCCCGCAGGGGACTCAGGGCGGATTACAGTGTACACATTACATTTAGACACACAAACACACAAGACAGACAGAGGCAATTTTAACATCTGGCCACCAGGGGGAGCTGTCACACTCCTTCATTCCTCAGCGTGTTTCCTGGAGATCTTTTTTATGGCCTCGTAAATCAGTTAAATTTAGCCTCCCCACTAAGTGGTACCTTAATTTCCTACTTGACAGATGTCAACTGTCTTTCGGGTTGCAAAGGTTGACAACAGGCTACACAATAGGTCGAGAGCCCACCTCGACCCGGGCAGGCCTCGAACTCATGACCTTCTGGTCAGTAGAGATCTTATGCAGCTGACACCCAGCCAGCTGCACCACATTCCCGGTGCTTTTGCCACATTCCCGGTGCCTTTCTGTTCATAAAGTCCTTGTTTTCCAGAGATTAAATCCGGGATAGTGATATGGTACTTATCTCAGAAGACATGTAGTTTCCAAAGTGTTGATGTTGTTCAAGTCAGGCTGAGGAACACTGAATCCAACTGTGGTGTGGTAATGCATCCAGGAAATATATTAACGATTAACTAATATAAAAAGAGTTGCTTCACCCAAATAGTGGGTACGCCATGTAAATTATTTTTAAAAAGATGGGGTTGACAGGAGAAAGTAAATGGGATCCCTCCCAATTTCACGTAAACACGCTTTAACCAAACCCTGTTGTCTCAGAAATATAACTTGGCGTCCATGGTAATAACTGAAGAAATTTGTAGGAAACGACCCCTATAGTCAAACAGACAATCCAGCAAAATGCAAGCAAGGAAACATATATAGTGGGTATAACATACATACCATCCGTTCCTCATCTGACTCCTGCTCTTGAGTAACCCGTTTTGCCCTCCAAGGATCAGTCTCCATGCTTTCAGCATTGCTCAAAGACTCATCTACAACACTTACTTCCCTGGAAGTCATTCATCTGATCCTCATAAAGACTCCTTTTGAACAGAATCAAGAGTATTTGGATCAATGAAACCTGAAATATCCAGTTTACGCACTGCGTCTTCAATAATGCCCAATTTGCACTGTGTTCCATTTTACACTCAGTTTCAGCAACACTTTGGGTTGTTCCATTGATCCCTTTTAATAGGGCTGTGATTGTCAAACAACACAACAGAATGAAGTCCAGGCTCCCAAAGAATAAACATATATGCATATAAAAGTTTGTTTCCATTGATCAGAAGACAATAAAGTTCCACGTCAGAAAGCTGATCTAATATATTCTAGTTTTGCTGATTGTTCCTTATTTCAATACATTGATCCTTCTTAGCATGATCTTTCCAAGTTAATAAGCAATGCAGTTTTTTTCCTTTCCTTTCTGCCAGTAAAGTCTAATAAAGTACCATTGATGTTCTGACACATTTTCTTACAAGCTCACAATTTGGAGCTCTCCAGGTGGCAACATAATCCTTTCACACAATCAGACTCTCTAGCTGTATATTACAGGGAGAGTTTCCAGAGGCAGTGCTAAGAGATTTCATTTCCTTTTGGATGATAGGTCATTGAATGTGAATGCCACTTTACCTGTGTCTTGCACAGGGTGCTGTAAAAAGACTCTCAGACAATGCTAACCCATAAAGCACAACCCGTTAGGAAGCCACATCCATTTGGGGTCCCTAGAGGTTATGCAGTGTGCAAAATTACTGCATAGTTGCTGCTATCTCATGCCATTTCAAGTGATGTGGAATAATGGTAACTTACTGTTATGATTAAGGGTGGTTTGGCACAGCCATTGGCATCACACAATTGCAATGCCTTGGAGAGAGCTGGAGATGGAAACAGGGACTGAGCTCGAGATGGAGACGGACAGACAGATAGACAGAAAACAAAAAGGATTTTTTTAAAAAAAAACCTCCATGCCTCCCGATGTGAGGCCAGGGTGGAGCATTTTTGGTGATCAATCTGGCCAGAACCTGAGATGTTGTTTCAGGGAGTCCTTGTATCTCTTTTGGGGGGCGCCTCTCTTGCGCTGACCAGTGGCGAATTCACCATAGAGTAGTATCTTTGGGAGGCGGTGATCTTCCATCCTAGAGACGTGTCCTGCCCAGCGCAGTTGTGTTTTCAATAGCATGGCCTCAATGCTGGTGATCCCTACTTGCTCAAGGACAGCAACATTCGTCACATAGTTGGTCCAGTGTATGTTTTAGACCCATAGAGGAGAATAGACAGTATGATAGCTCTGTACACACTGATTTTGGTGCTTTGTCTCAGGTGTTTGTTACTCCAGACTCTTTTGTGAAGGCTTCCGAATACTCTATATGCCTTTGTTAATCTGTGATCTATTTCTTTATCAATCTTGGCGTCTGAAGAGATGATGCTTCCCAGGTAGGTGAACTGCTGAATAGACTTAAGCACAGATCTGCCTATGCTGACGTGGGGATGATGGTGTTCTTCCCGTGGTGCGGGCTGGTAGAGAACTTCCGTTTTCTTCAGGCTGACTTGCAGCCCAAACAGCTCTGCAAACATTCCTTTATTTATTTATTTAAAATTTTTGTACCCCCGACCTTCTCACCTCCATGGAGGGACTCAGACCGGCTTACAGCAAAATTCATCTTAAAACATCTTAAAACAGCATATTAAAATACATAAAAACAGAAATACATAAAAACCACATTGCCATTAAAACCACATTCAACTCGCTCTATAAAAATGGTCACTCATTTCAGATTGTTAGGTTGCTATGAGTTTTCTGGGCTGTATGGCCATGTTCCAGAAGCATTGTCTCCTCCTTTTCTTCTTCTTTTTTATTTTTTTATTGTCAGGTTTTTATATTTTAACAATACACACATATATTCACAAAACATACATATAGCAGGGGAAGGGGGAAAAACGTGACTTCCGTTCGTATTCCATGCCAGTAATATCAATTCTTTTGCATACATTTCTTTGCGAAAAAAGGAGCATCCCTCATGCTCTTCTTTGTATCATGTTATTTACTTTATAATATTTTAGATTTCATTCCATAATTTTAACATAGTCCATAACCATTGTCCAATCTGTTCTATTGTTCCCTTTGCCATTATTTTGTCACAACCAAAAAGTGAGCTCATCCATGTCCTTAATCTCCAATATTTTCTCTATCCATTGTTCTTTTGTCAGTATAAGATTCGTCTTCCACAATTTAGCAAATAAAATCCTTGCCGCTGTTGCCAGGAATACAAAGGGTTTTTCTATAGTATCATTATTGACATTTTCTTTATCTATGAGTCCAAGCAAATAAAACTCCGGTTCCATATAATATCCTATATTTAAGATTTTCTTGCATTCAGTATGAATTAAAGCCCAAAATTCTTTAGTTTTGGGACAGGTCCACCACATATGAAAAAAGGAGCCCTCATGCTTCTCACATTTCCAACATTTACTCTCAATATTCTTATACATTATATTTAATTTCTTTGGTGTAATATACCATCGATGTATCATTTTCAGCCAATTTTCTTTTAAGTCGGTTGCTTATGTAATTTTAAGTTGTTTTGTCCATAAATTTTCCCATTCCTTTAACTGAATAGGTCTTCCAATGTTCTGCGCCCATTTTATCATTGTTTGTTTAATTACTTCCTCCTCTGTTGCCCAGTTTAGCATCATGGAGTATGTTTTGGATATAGTTTTCCTTTCATTTTTCAGAATTACATCCCATGGTCCTTCTGCAACACTAAAACCTTTGGCCTTATCCTCGTTGAAGCTTTCTCTCATCTGAAAATAATGTAGCCATATCATATTACGATACATTGTAGCAATTTCTTCATAAGTTTTCATAACAAAAACACCTTCTTTTTGTACTACCGTGTTTCCCCGAAAGTATGACACCCCCGATTGTAAGACGTATCGGGGGTGTCAGGGGTCGGCTAATGTAAGCCATACCCCGAATGTAAGCCGTACCTCGTCGCCACGGCCACGCCGCCGCCGCCGCCGCCCCATCGGCCGCGGCACACCTCCACGGCGCACCTTTCTGCCAGGCCTCTGACGTGTCCAAGAAAAGGAGGGGAAGAGCGCAGGGGCGGAGGGAAGACGCGTCAGAGTGACGCCTGACGCTGGGCCGGCACTTCCTCCGCCCCTTGTGCCTTCTCCCCTCCCTTCTTTCTCCAAAAAGGGAGGGGAAGAGTGCAGGGGGCGGAGGAAAAGCGCCGACGCGGCCAGAGTGACGCTCTGATGCGTCGGCGCTTCCTCCGCCCCTTGCGCCTCCTCCCTTCTTTTCTCCAAAAAAGGGAGGGAAGAAGAGCGCAAGGGGCTGAGGGAAGCGGCGACACGTCAGAGTGACGCTCTGACGCGCCGGCGCTTCCCTCCGCCCCTTTGCGCCTTCCCCCTCCCTTCCTTCGTCGCGGCCAGAGGCCTGGCAGAAAGGTGCACCGCGGGAGGTGTGCCGCGTCGATGGGCCGGTTATGGCGGCGGCGGGCAGTATGGCGACACGGGCACGCCTTAGTTTATATAAGACGACTCCTGAAAGTAAGGCGAGGGGGGACTTTTGGGAAAAGAAAGTAAGACGCTGTCTTACTTTCGGGAAACATGGTAGTATATCCTTATATTTTGGCCATTCTGTCCAGCCTAATAGTCGCCTTTGATTTGCCTCCAGGGGTGACAGCCATAGTGGTGTTTTAGCATACATATATCCCTTATATCTTTCCCAGATTTTCAGGAGAGAGGAACGAATAAAATGATTTCCAAAGTTTTTTTCTATTTTAGCTCCATTATACCAAAGGTATGAGTGCCATCCTTTGCGCAAATCGAAGCCCTCTAGAATCAAAGTTCAGAAGCATTGTCTCCTGATGTTTCGCTCACATCTATGGGAGGCATGCTAGGGGTCTGTTGGAAACTAAGTAAGTGAGGTTTATATATCTGTGGAATTTCCAGGGTTGATAACGAACGGAATTTGGGGGTCTTGCCATGAAGGCAGACCAGCTAGACCCACCAAAGAGGGTCTAAAATGGCCTGGTGAGAAAGGAAGCCAACCAATCCCCTTTCCCCTAAATTTCCCAATAAAGATCTCACCAGGTTGAAGAAAAGCCACTGAGTTTTATTCATCCAGCTGGAATGAGGTACTAACCGCGATCCTTCGGCCATCCTAGTACCAAGCATACATGTAATACATACGTTTTTATACTTTTTCCAAAACAGAACAGTTTTCAAAACTTCTGCCCACTTGCCTCAATTGGCTGTGGGTCTAAGCCAATGGGAGGAAAGAGGGGGAATGAATGGAATAATGAGATCAGGTTTTGGGGGGATGTAATTAACATGTGTGAAATGAAGGTCCGGAAGGCAAACAAGAACTCAAAGCATTCTCAAGTTTGGCCAATTCTATGGTATGGTGTGAAAATAAACATTTTAAACATGATCCAGGATCTGCATCTTCCTGCCTTGGCAAACACAGATTATCTTGGCTTTTTGTGAGTTTCAGGAAGGTGGAAGGTGACAAAAAAAGACTATGACCATATATGGGGTTCAACACCCATATGAAAGGTCCTTTCGTGTAAGGCTTGGTTTCTGTCCAATTATCCATGATCAGGGGCGGTCCTACAAGATAGGCCAAGTAGGCGGCCGCCTAGGGCGCCATCTGGGAAGAGGGCGCCATCCTGGCCGCATGGGGCGCCATCCTGGCCCTGCCGATGTTCCTCAGACAGTGCTGCAGCTGCCTGCTTTTTTGACCCCGGCCTTGTGCACTCGACGCGCTTCTGGGCACGCGTGGAGGTTTTCACGCAGGCGCAGTTGCTCGAGCTGAAGTTGAGCGCAGGAGCAACTGCACATGCGCAAAACCTCCGTGCATGCCCAGTAGCTCCCTTGCGCAGAAGCCTGTAAGCAAAGCACTCCCTATCGGGCAGGCAGGGAGTGCTTCCCCTCTCTCTTTGCCTCCGCCACGCGCGCACGTTTGCGGGGAAGGAGAAACGAATCAGTGAAGGAAGTGTAAGTGAAGGAATGAATGAAGGGCTTTCCTCCTCCTCCTCTGTGACCTCTTCTCTCCCTCCTTCCTTTCTTCGGCTCTATTTCTGTCTAGACCTGAGCGGCCTGAGGCTATGAGGAGTTGTGGGAGTTGGAGGCCAAAACACTTAGAAGGAGGGAGGGCGGGCCCAGGTTTGCCCAGGCCGCGCTGCTTGTATTCGACCTCATTTGAACATTTTGGCTGTTTTTCTATTTACATTTACATTGGGATCCTAATTTTGGACTTATGGGAGACTCCTATGAATTATGAGTCGGGTGATAGGTAATATATTCTGATTTTGATGCATTTACATTGCATTTCTTGTTGATTATTATACAGTTCTGCTTAATATTGTCATACAATATAATACAAATACAATATAACAATAGAATGATGATATATTTTATATTACATGTAATATTACAAACAATATTGCAGTATAGTGGTATTGTACAAAATAGTAATATATAATATTTTATTTTACTTTATTTTGGGTTATTTGAGTTTTATAGAGTAATGAAAATATTTAGTAGAGGATAATTTTATTTAAATAAATAATTTTATTATTTTATAATAATAATATAATAGAATGTTACATTATATTATAATGTCAATATATTATAATATAATTATATTGTAATGTAGTATAATATAATTATGACATAATATAGTATGAGTATGGTATAATATATTGTATATACATTGATACAATATAATACTACTAATGGTATTGTGATATTATAATTGTATATTTGTTTTACATGGGGGGTGGCAAAATAATGTTTGGGGGGGCAAAATAATGTTCGCCTACCATTTAAAATTACCTTAGACCGCCCCTGTCCATGATTTCTTAGCAGACGAAAAGCTCAGAAACTAATTAAACCACAGATAGGTAAAAAGATCCGGTTTGAGTTTGGGGAGAGACCCCCTAAAGGCTGGCTTTTCACCTTATTGTCATGCAGGAGGAACTAAATGGTTTCATAGTGAGTCATCAGCTTGGTCAACAAAGCGGCTAGCCAATTCCCAGAGGGTGCAAATTTAGCTGGTTAAATATTTTAAAGGTACATATAAACTTATAGGGGGGAAATGGGAAAGGAAAAACATGCTAGGAAAACACGTTGACAATTTTGGGCCAACATTCATTTGAAAGAAATTACATAAGGAATAAAGAGTTCATAAGAAAGAGAGTCCGTGGAAAAGGTAGCTTTGAAAGGTCAATGCATGTATGGTAAAAGTTCATCTTCACTACATTGATTTTTTTATTTCATATGGGAAAGTCCAGGAAGTTTTGGGGATCCATGATGAGACGTTGGAACTCCCTGCTGCAGGCCAATGAAACGGGGGCTCGGGGGCTCGACTTCAGGGTGGGAGAAAGAACTCTTGTGCCGTTGCACCTGGGCTGTAGATACCCAGTAAAGGGCAAGGACGTGGTCTCTCTATACCTGGGGATTGCTTCCTGCCTTCCTTTAAAGCAGTGGCTCCCAAAGTGGGCGGTACCACCCTCTGGTAGGTGGTGGGGTGATCTGGGGGGGGGGCGCTGGAAGTCCCAGGAGAATTTGGGGGGTGCTGAACCCCTGTAAGGGGGCGGTGGAGGCAGTGGTGTGAGCCAGGCGACAACCTATCATCCATCTCCGTGTCTGTGTCTCTGTGTGTCTCTATGTCTCCGTGTCTCTCTGTCTCTAAAATCATAATTGTACATAAAGAACAACACTCAAAAATAGGGGAACTTCAGACAAAGAACAATCAGGGTCAGCTAATTACATCACAACAAAGGCAGTAAGAAGCCAGACCTTATTTATTTATTTATTTATTTATTTATTTACTTTATTTATAATCTGCTCTTCTCACCCTGAAGGGGACTCAGAGCGGATTACAGTACACATACTAGCAGACACTTCCTGCTGTTTTTCACATAAACAACATATAAACGAACAGAGGCAAACTCTGGCCACCAGAGGGAGCTGCCGCACGCCTCATCTCTCAGTGTCCCTTGTTGTTCCTTTCCACATTCCTCAGAGTTCCTGGAGTTCTTTTAATGGCCTCATAATTCAGTCAAAATTTGCTTCCCCACTTGATGTGGTACCTTAATCTCCTACTTGACAGATGCAGCTGTCTTTCGGGCTGCAAAGGTCGACAGCAGGCTACACTTAAGGTCGAGCACCCACCTCAACCAGGGCAGGCCTCAAACTCATGACCTACTGGTCAAAGAGATCTTATGTAGCTGACACTTAGCCAGCTGCGCCACATACCCTTGAAACTGCTACGCCATTAGATGCTAATCAAGGTGGTCAATTGAAACATTTACACCTACCTCCAACATATAAGAGTTCTTTCTCCCACCCTGGACTTTCTATAGATATATAAACCCAATTTTCCAGACCTCACAACCTCTGTGGATGCCTGCCATAGATGCAGGTGAAACATCAGCAGAGAATGCTTCTGGAACATGGCCGTACAGCCTGAAAATCTTACAACCCAATAGTACAAGTATGTTCAGTGTAAAATTGTTGGAGGGGGTTGGGGGGTTTGTGTTGTCGAACAACCAGACAATCCCCCAGGCCGGTCGTCGAACAACCGGACAAGTCCCGCAGACCGGCTACGAGACAGAGGCCGCGAGGGTTCAGTTAACCTGGCGAGCCCGGAGCGACTAGGTCCTCGTAGCCTACCCGCCTCCCGTAGATCCAATTATGCTCACCAATACTGCAAGGTAGATGCCATGAAATTGTTTATTCTGCTCAGCTGAGAGGATGCGAACCGCAATACCCTGATTCCCGCAAAGAACGCATGCATATACATTCAAAACATTGGCTTTTAAAGGTTACAGAATTGTCAAAACAATTGAATTTCCCTCCCGCCCATCAGCTCCTCAAACGTCCCGCCCGCCTGGGCCGGCTCTGCTGGTGATTGGTTGGAACGTTTGAGGCCAGCTGATGGGCGGGAGGCCGGTCAGTTCCAGGGAGCCTATCAGCGCCGCTCCCTTTTGCCGGCTTCGGCCAATCAGAGGTCTGTGGCCATATATGGAGTTCCAGGAAGGAAGGCTTAGGCGGGGATTACTGACAGGTTGGCATATGAATGAAAACAAAGAGTCCGGGCCAGGTTATGACCTGTGGCAACACCTGGAGATGATGAAGTCATTGAATTGATGTGTCTCATCCATATGCGAATGAGGGAGAAGGGGAAGAAGGCCTGGTGATTCACTCAGACCCTTTTGGTGACAAAAGGACTTATTTTGGGGCACACCTGGGTTCCGAAGCCAGATGTGGCACCCGCTGTGAGGAACAAACTTTTATTGTCCAGGTTCCAAAGGCGAGCTAAGCTTGACGACTCAGACCGGCGAAACTGCCTCCGGATCCGGCCAGACGTGGAGTTGAAACAAGAGTTCAATTTCCATAACAAGACTCTGACCGGGCAACGCATGCAATATGAAATGGTGGTCAATAAAGAGGTGTGGAAAGGGCTTGGCAACATTTCCTCTTGACAAACATAGCAAACACTTTCAAGGCAGTCTTTTCTTAACTGACAAGGGTGAGATGGGGAAGGGAAGGGTTACAAGGGAACAAGGGAGGCATGGGGCAACATAGTATGCAACACAGAGATCCCCAGCAATTTCCCAGTACATTCCCATACAGTTCTTGCTCCCAGAGTTATGATCTTTAAACCAGGCAACGCAGTGCTGCCTTCCTTCTGGGAGTTGTAGTTCTCCTTGATGTAATTACTGTCCTTGGGAACTGCAGAGCCTTTGGGGCTTGGGGTGCAAAGCAGTGAGAATAGCAGCAAGAGGAGTCCATGACCAGTGTCCTTGGGTGAACTTCAAGTCCCAGCTGGGAGCCAGGCCGCTGATTGCGAGCGGCCGCTTTTCCGGGCTTTCCCCAGGCATGGGAGGGAGAACGGGGAGAAGAAAAGAGCAGAGACCTGATGGGGGAAGAGGCAGAGTGCCTTGGGGTAACAACGGGCAAATCGGGGAACTTCCAACTTGTGGATACTGAATGCATGGGTTCTATTGGCTGTGCACATGTTGTGTGGATGGGGCAATGGGAGGCAATGGTGGCTGGGTGTACTGGGAGGGACGAAGTTGATGCAGTGTGATGTATGGAACTGAGTGAGGCAGAAGGGAAGGGGGGGAAAAGGGGTCTGGTACTGGTGCAACTTAGGCCATGGGCCAAAAGGAATACTGGGGACTCCCTGCGGTTTGTCCTTCTGGATTCGGGGCTTCCTGGTTCGACTACATTTGTTTGTTTGTTTTTGTTTTTCATACTTGTCAAGACCATGAAAAAAATCCATAACAATATTTATTAAAAAATTAAATTTTTATTTTATTTTTACATCTATTTTTGACGTTTTTCTCTCTCTTCTTTTTCTCTTGTTTTATATCTCCTAAGTTTTCCTACTTTCCTAAACATATATTGTTCTCCCTCTTTCCTTGATATTATTCATTCTATATCTGTTTTAAAAAATTTTTAAAATCTTCAAAAAAAACTTTAAGTCCGTCCACACTGCAGGGTTATAGCAGTTTGACCACCACTTTAATTGCCATAGCTCTTTCCTATAGGATCCTGAGATTTGTTGTCTGTTGTGGCACCAAAGCTCTCTGACAGAGAGTCTTGCAAATCTACAAATCCATAGCATTGAACCACGGCAGTTAAAGTGGTGTGAAAGGACTATAATTCTGCAGTGTGAATACAGCCTAAGACGCATCACTACAGGCGCGAAAATAGAAGAAAGTGGAAATCAGTGGCTCTTTAGCTCAGCAGCCAAAGCAGCCTTTCAAAATGTGGATCACTCTACTGCAAAAGAAGGTCAGGATCTCAGAAATTTCCAGTAGGAGCTCAAGAGGCAAAGTATTCAGAAATCCAAGGACTTCCTGCTAGCTTACCGTGCAGAGTACAGCTTGCATCTGGAAATGTTCCAGGCATTAGGCTGATGGCCAAAGCGCATTACCAGAATCACAGTTCTTCAAAATAAACATCAGTAAATGTTTGGGATGACAGCTATTTTGAAGTACTGAAGTTTTGCCATTCTTCCTAAACATTAAGAGCTTCTTCGGCCATGGAATATATCGCCTGGGAGTGTGGCTGGGCAGCAATGGCTCCCAAAGTGACCCATTTAAGGTGGATTCAGGTGTCAAACACGTATATGTTATTGCCCCAGCCTTATTTTCCATCTTCATCACTATAATACTTCATCTTGTGGATATCCTCTATCAGACAGATGGCAAACTATTTAGCCTTAGCAGACTGAAAGCCAAAACCAAGGTCACAACAACATCTGTTATAGAACTCCAATATGCCGATGATAACGTTGTCTGTGTGCATTCAGAAGAAGAGCTACAAAACACTCTAAACATCGGGGCAAAGAACCCCAACTACACCTACCAATTGATGGGGTCAAAGCTTTCCGAGACAAACCAGGAAAGGGATCTTGGTGTCTTGGTGGACAGCTCAATGAAGATGTCAACCCAGTGCGCAGCAGCAGTGAAAAAAGCAAATTCTATGCTAGGCATGATCAGAAAGGGAATCGAAAATAGGTCAGCAAATGTTGTATTACCTCTCTACAAATCTATGGTAAGGCCACATTTGGAGTACTGTGTACAATTCTGGTCTCCGCACCTTAAGAAGGATATAACGGAACTGGAAAAGGTACAGAAAAGGGCAACAAGAATGATCCAAGGGATGGAGCGGCTCCCTTATGAAATCAGGTTGCAACGCCTTGGTCTTTTCAGCCTTGAAAGACGGCGTCTAAGAGGTGACTTGATCGAAGTGTATAAAATCATGCATGGGATAGAAAAGGTGAATAAAGAAAAATTATTTTCTTTGTCACAAAACACTAGGACTAGAGGGCACTCCCTGAAGCTCCAAGGTAGGAAAATTAGGACTAATAAAGGGAAATATTTCTTCACCCAGAGGGTCATTGGGTTATGGAACTCACTTCCAGAAGAGGTTGTGACAGCTGTCAGCCTGAACAACTTCAAGGCAGGATTAGACAGATTCATGGATACCAAGTGTATCGGTAGTTACTGAAAAGGACATTCAAGTGCCACCTCGGAGTTGGTTGAGGTAGGCAGGATTTCCCTGGGTACTGGTTGTGGGGGGTCGGGAGTAGGTTAGGGTTTTGCCTTCCCTTCTGCTCGAGATCCCCGTGTACAACTAGTGGGCCACTGTGTGATACAGAATGCTGGACTAGATGGGCTGAGGTCCGATTCAGCATGGCTCTTCTTACGTTCTTATGTTCTTATGAAAACACCTTTCAGAGGCATACAAGAAGCTCAGCCTCTCATTGAACATCAAGAAAACCAAAGTGCTTTTCCAACTGGCTCCTGCCAATTCCTCTGCAATGCTAGAAATACAGCTTAATGGTGTAACGTTAGAAAATGTTGACCATTTCCACTACCTTGGCAGCCACCTCTCCACAAAAGTCAACATTGATACCGAAATACAACAACACCTTGGGTTGCCATTTTTTGATATAAGAAATAAGGGACATTTACTGTATTTTTCACAAAAATAAGGGACACTTCATTAAAAACTTGAAACTCAAACATTAGGTAGAAATAGTTTTATTAACAGAATAAGATAATGATTGAAACTCACAAAAGAACTACCTAATTTTCTCCATCTGTATTTAGTACTTGACTTTGCTGACTTTAAAAGTGCACTGTCTAAACATTAAAATAAAATAAATTTTATAAGACAGTACATCTTCATGATTATTATGTCAATAGTTAATGGTATAGTATAGTATGGGATACACAGCATTGTATAGTATTGGGATGCACAGCTAGGCCTATGTTAAGAGTAACTCTCAAGCAACCAGAAACTATCTTTATCTAACATGATCCAACATTCCCCTTGGGTAACGGTTAATTAGTCTACTGTACTTTGAAAAAGTCCAGTATCGCCTCTTCCTTCCAACGGGGACGCAGGCTGCCCTGCGAGTGGGAATCCCCGGGCAGGCATTGCCGTGGAAACCGCAGCGCGCACCTTCCTCTGGTCAACCCCCGCCCAGTCCTGTCCTGCTAGTCAAAAATAAGGGACAGGGCCTGAAAATAAGGGACACAAATTTTAGGGCCAAAATAAGGGACGTCCCTTAGAATAAGGGACATATGGGAACCCTAACAACACCTGAGCTCTGCAAGTGCAGCATTTTTCTGAACGAAGCAGAGTGTTTGAGGGCCGGGACATACGTCAGGATACCCAGGTGATTGTTTATAAAGCTATTGCCCACCCAACCCTGCTATATTTATTTATTTTATTTATTTATTTACATCATTTATATTCCGCCCTTCTCACCCCACAGGGAACTCAGGGTGTATCACAATGCACATATACAGCCAAACATTCAATGCCATAGACATACAACATATATAGACGGACAACGAGCTACGCAATTGGTCAAGAGCTCACCCCGACCCGGGCAGGCCTCGAACTCATGACCTTCTGGTCAGTAGAGATCTGATGCAGCTGACTCCCAGCCAGCTGCGCCACATTCCCGGTGGCCACATGCACCTGGGAAACGTGGATTGTCCACAGACGTCACACTCAACTCCTGGAATAAATCCATCAGTGTTGCCTCCGAAAAATCCTGCAATATCTTGGAAAGACAGGCAGACAAATGTCATCATGCTGGAAGAAACAATGACCACTATCAACTCCATTCAACTGGCCACGTTGTCCAAATGCCCAATCACCATCTCCCAAAGCAGTTACTCTACTCCGAACTCAAGAACGGAAAACGGAATATTGAAGGACAGGAAAAGAGATTGAAAGATGGGCTTAAAACTAACCTTAAGAACAGTGGCATAGACACCGAGAACTGGAAAACCCTGGCCCTTGAGCACTCTAACTGGAGGTCAGCTGTGACCAGCAGTGCTGTGGAATTTGAGGAGGCATGAATGGATGGCAAAAGGGAGAAATATGCCAAGAGGAAGGCACATCAAGCCAACCTTGGCTGGGACCGCCTTCCACCTGGAAACCAATATTCTCACAGTGGAAGAACATGCGGGTCAAGAATAGAGCTGCACAGTCACCTACGTATCCATTGCCAAGACACTACACTTGGAAGGCCATCACACTCAGACAACGAGGGATCGCCAAAGTAAATAAGTAAAGGTTGGGTATCCTTCTCCAGAGGTTTTTAAGCAGAGGCTGGATGGCCATCTGCCAGGAATGCTTTGATGGTGTGTTCTTGCATAGCAGGAGGTTAGGTGGCCTTTGGGGGTCTCTTCCGACTCTATGATTCTATGTTTTAACACAAATAGGGGTGAACAAACCTCGACAGTGCCCGAGATCTTTAGTCCTTCTTCAAACCCTGCTCCCAGCCACATTCTCTATTAAATGTCCCATAAAGCTACCAAAACGTCATACTAAATCCTCTGCAAATGTCAAACTAGAAAGAACTTCCTCGGTTTACAGCTAAACTCTCAAGGCAAACTGCAAAAAGCCATTTAAAGGAAACATTTTATGTCTTTTGCTTCATATATCAAATGATATTAGGATGGTGGACAAGCAAGATGCATTACGAGGGCGGGTCAATAAGTCCGTGACTTTTTGAATGAAACACAGGTTTTTGGATAAAAAAATCATTTTATTTTTCAACGTAGTCTCCTTTGAGCTCTATACACTTTGTCAAACGTTTCTCCAATTTTTTTTTATCCCTTCCAAAAACTAAGATTTGTCGAGGTCATCAAAATAGGTATTTGTTTGTGAGATGATTTCATTGTTGGAGTCAAATCTCTTTCCGCCGAGCCATTTCTTCAGGTTTGGAAACAAGAAATAGTTACTTGGGGCTAAATCCGGAGAATAGGGTGGATGAGGGAACAATTCGTATCCCAATTCATGGATTGTTGCCATGGCAACTGCACATGTGTGCACCCTTGCATTGTCCTGGTGCAAAATAACTTTTTTCTTGGCCAAATGCTGTCGTGTTTTTTTCGACCCAATATGTTGGCATAATATTCACAATTGATTGTTTTACCCTTTTGAAGGTAGTCAATGTGGATTATACCGTGTGCATCCCAAAAAATGGTCACCATGACTTTATTGGCTGACAAACCCACCTTGGCCTTCTTTGGTGCCGATTCACCCCGAGAAACCCACTGTTTCGACTGCTGTTTGGTCTCTGGTGTGTTGTGGTGGATCCACGTTTCGTCCACAGTTATGAAACGGCGCAAAAACTTGTCCATATTGCAGTTGAACAACGCCAAAGACTCCTGCGAAATTGTCATACGGTTGCCTTTGGGGTCGATTGTGAGCAAACGCGGCACCCATCTTGCGGAAAGCTTTCTCATACCCAAGTGATCATTTAAAATTGAAACCACTGAGCCATGTGAGATGCCTATGGCTTCCACAATCTCTCGCACGTTCAATCTCCGATCGGCCAACACCATATTGTGAATTTTTTCAATTGTTTTGGGTGTAGAGACCTCAACTGGGCATCCAGAACGTTCGACATCTTCCGTGCTTGTACGGCCACAACGAAATTCAGTAAACCATTTTTACCATTGAAATTGATGGTGCAGAGTCCCCATAGTATTTATCAAGCTTAGCCTTGGTTTGAGTGATGGTTTTCCCCCTGCAAAAATAATGCTTAATGAGCACATTAAGTTCACTTTTTTCCATTTTCTCCTCAAATCACGCAGTAGTCTGCTATCAATGGCTGTCAAACACAAACTAAATGACCCAGCTTGTTCAAATTTTGATAGGAGTCAAAGGACAGATGCCTGTTGACAGGAGCAGTGCTGCCCTTTCAGTTAAGAGGCGGGAAATTCAAAAAGTCACGGACTTATTGACCCGCCCTCTTATATTTATCTGTTAGCCATTGTTGTGTGCTTTAAAGTCATTTCCATCTTCTGTGTCCCTAAGATGAACTTGTTGTGGGAGCTGTACAGCAAAGTTTGTTCAGAAGGTGTTTGCCATTGCCTTCCTCTGATGCTGAGAGAGTGTCACCTAGCCAGGTTCCATGGCTGCGTGCAGAATTGAACCCAGCTCTTTCGAGCCCTAGTTCAACACTCAAACCTCTGCACTACGCTGGCTCTCACAAAAAGGTTACCACAATTTAAAACAATGTAAAAATCATATTAAACACAGTAGCAAGTTGGAAACCGTTTAAGACATCAAACTATTTTACAATCATATGTCTGGCATTTAAAGTAAATCAACAAGGTTCAAAATGCAGCTATTTATTTATCGTTGTAGGTTTATTATTGTTGTTGTTGTTGTCGGCCAACACCATATTGTGAATTTTTTCAATTGTTTTGGGTGTAGAGACCTCAACTGGGCATCCAGAACGTTTGACATCTTCCGTGCTTGTACGGCCACAACGAAATTCAGTAAACCATTTTTTACCATTGAAATTGATGGTGCAGAGTCCCCATAGTATTTATCAAGCTTAGCCTTGGTTTGAGTGATGGTTTTTCAAAGAGTGCTGGCACCTCACCAAACTAGAACTACCAGAATTCCATGGAGGTTAAAGTGGTGTCAAACTGCATCAATTCTGCAGTGTAGATGCGCCCTCAAACAATGGAACTACCAAGAGTAAGGGATTCCACAATTAGTGTGCCATAGCTGAAAAGACCTTCTCACACTGTTACACCAATTTAACTCTTATGGCTTTCTCCAAACAATTCAAGGATGATGGTGAATGTGCTTGTAAGTTAAGTGTCAACATAGACCCATGAATTTCAAAGGCAAAAAATCCTCAAGTGGCCATTTTTCCAGTTCCTTCCTCTGAAATATAACCTACATTCATTGATGGTCTTCCATCCAAGTACTAACCTGAGCCGACCCCACTTAGCTCCCAAGATCAGACAGGATCAGATGCCTTTTGAGTATTTAGGGCTATACTTCAGAGGAAGAAACTGTACATATCGACTTATGATTAAATGACAAAGAATGACAGAGACAAAACCACCTAGGACGTTAAAATCGTCTGGGGAGAAACTATTTTTTTTTATATGGCGACGGCAGCAAAAGTTGTATTAGTAATGGAACTGGAAATGCCACAATATTAATAATAAAAATATTAATAATAAAAATATTAATAAAAATATTAATAATAAAATATTAATAATAAAAATGGACATTGAAAATATTGGATATAATGAACATGGATGAACTTACCCAGTACTTAAACTCCAAACAAAAAAATTAATATAACAAAAATGGACTGGTCTCCTGTAAAAGCATATTTCAACATCGACTGGGATTAAAGACAAAAATAAGACAACACACCAATCCTACTAACACTAACTCAACTGGACGGGGGAAATTATTAATGATCCATTAACCCCTCCCGCACACCTACACAAGATCCAACCCCCGCACACCTACCCAACCCACACACTTCCTCACACCCAGTCTTAGGAACAAATGTTGATTGATTACCATCTTTAATGTGTCAACAACATCTCAATAAAAATTGTATATATAAAAGATCGTCTGGGGAAGCCCTGCTCTCGACTCCGTCTGCATCACATATGCGTTTGGCGGGGATGAGAGACAGGGCCTTCTCAGCGGTGGCCCCTCAGCTGTGGAATGCCCTTTCCGGGGACATTAGCTCAGCCCCCTTGCTCTTGGCCTTCCGAAAAAAAGGTCAAAACTTGGCTGTTTGAGCAGGCATTTGAAAAGCCAGTGTAACTGAAAGGAACAAAATCCGATTGCTCAAACTATCGAGGTATAACACTGCTCTCCATTGCTGGAAAAATCCTTGCAAGGATACTCCTGAACAGATTAGTTCCGGCTATTGCAGAAGACCTTCTCCCGGAAAGCCAATGCGGCTTCAGAGCTAATAAGAGCACCACAGATATGGTTTTTGCCCTTAGACAACAGCAAGAGAAATGTAGAGAGCAGGACAAAGGACTCTATGTAACATTTGTCGACCTCACCAAAGCCCTTCCGACACTGTGAGCAGAAAAGGTCTGTGGCAGATCCTGGAACGTCTAGGATGTCCCCCAAATTCCTCAAAATGATTATCCTGTTGCATGAGGGCCAGCGCGGTCAAGTCAGATGCGGCGATGCTCTCTCGGAGCCATTTCTAATAATGGGCGTGGCCGACTCACCGGCCACGTCGGGTTCTTGGAGCGGCTGCCCCCGCCATCTTGTTGCCTGGAGGGAGCTTCTTCTTCCCAGAAGCCCCTCCGTGGCGGGGAAGGTCTCCTGCCACCCAGGCCAGCCGGCCAATGGGGGCCGGCCCCGCCCTGCCCCTCGCTGCTTCCGGCTGGCCCTGGACTTCCGCCCGGGCAGGCATCTTCCGCTGCCGGGACTGCCTGGCCTCATTCGGGAGGCAGGCCGCTTTGGGGCAGCAGCGGGCAGCGGAGCAGCGGAGCAGCGGCGGCGGCGTGGAACGGGCACCTACCTCTCCGGGATCTCCAGCAGCGGTCGGTGCCCCTTCTCCCGGTGTAGGCGCGGCCAGGCGCAGCCTCGACCCTCTCCGGCCCTGCCCCCCTTTTTTCCTGCCCGGCTGCCGGCTCCTGCGCGGCGATCCCGGCCATTGCCCTCCGCCATCCCTTCCGGCCTCCGCCCCCGCTGCTCGGGGTCCCCCGCCCCCCGGCGTCCAGGCTCCCCCGGCGGGGGGACCTGCTCCGCCCGGCGGCCGCCCGGGCCCCCGGGCGGTTCCCATGCGGCCCGCCGGGCCCCCGCTCGGGGGAGGCCTTTGTGCCGCCTCGCGGCTCCCAGGCCCGCGCCGGGCGGCCCTCACCCACCCTCGGCGAGCCTCCCCTCTCCCCAGGAGGGGCCTCGCGGTCCCAGCGGGCGGCCCGCTCCCTCGCCGGCATCGGACCCTTCCTCCCTCTGGGGAGGGCCACGCCGGCGGCCCCTGCTGCTGCTGGCGCTCCGCCCCCGGAACCCTCTCGAACGGCCCCCGCCGCCCTGGCGGAGGGGAGACCTCCACGGCTCCCGGGCCCCTGGCGGCTGGCCCAGCTGGCCGCCAGTGACTTCCCCTCTCACCTCCCGGGGCCGCGCCCGGCTCGCGGCCCCAGGGAGGGCCTTCTCCCGCTCCCAGCCCGGGCCCCCGCGGCGGCTCCTCTGCTGCCTCCGGCGAGGGCTTCCCTACGCCCCCGCCTGTCCGGGCCGCGGCGCCTCGCCCGGCCGGGGGGCAGTGTCGCTCAGCGCCCGGGCCCTCGCGGCGGCCCCCATCTGGGTCCCGGCTGGGCCCCCCCGCCTCCCCTGGCGGGCTTGTGTCCGTGCCGCCCCGCGGGAAGAATATGTTGCTTGCCGCCTCGCGGCCCCGACCCCGCCAGGCGGCCACCAATGCTGTCCCTGGGCCCACCACCCTGCCCCCGCCCGGTGGTCCCCAGCTCCGGGCCCAGCCTCCGTAACAGGGAACCGTGTGGCTGCAGGCCTGGCTGAGGCCGCGGGGCACCAGAATTCGCCAGTTCGAGGCCCCGCTGGGGGTGGGAGCAATTTCCCCCTCTGCCACCTGGGGCGCCCCCTGGGGGCAGGGCCCCCTGCCCCCGACCGGATCACCTCCCTGCCGCCGAGGCCTTTGTCCTGGGCCCCATTCACCCTGGTTCTGCGGTTGCATGCTCTCTTTCCGGATCCTCGGTCCATGGCTAGTAGCTAACTGGCACGGTCCAAAGGACTCTATGTAACATTTGTCGACCTCACCAAAGCCTTCGACACTGTGAGCAGAAAAGGTCTGTGGCAGATCCTGGAACGACTAGGATGTCCCCCCAAATTCCTCAAAATGATTATCCTATTACATGAGGGCCAGCGCGGTCAAGTCAGATACGGCGATGCTCTCTCGGAGCCCTTTCTAATAACTAATGGAGTGGAACAAGCTTGCGTTCTTGCACCAACCCTATTTACAATCTTCTTCAGCATGATGCTCCAAAGGGCTATGGCAGACCTCGAAGAAGAAGACGCATATATATACGCTATCGTACTGATGGTAGCTTGTTCAACTTAAGCTGTCTGAGGGCTCGCACTAAGACTCTAAACTATCTAGTCCGTGAGCTGCTTTTTGCTGACGATGCTGCCCTTGTTGCCCATTCAGAAGCAGCCCTGCAGCGCCTCACATCCTGCGTTGCAGCAGCTGCAGAGCTGTTTGGGCCGGAAGTCAGCCTGAAGAAAACGGAAGTCCTCTACCAGCCCACACCACAGGAAGAACATCATCATCCCCACGTCAGCATAGGCAAATCTATGCTTAAGTCCGTTCAGCAGTTCACCTACCTGGGAAGCATCATCTCTTCAGACGCCAAGATTGACAAAGAGATAGATCACAGATTATTAAAGGCATATAGTGCATTGGAAGGCTTCACAAAAGAGTCTGGAGCAACAAGCACCTGAGGCAAAGCACCAAAATCAGTGTGTACAGAGCTATCGTACTGTCTATTCTCCTCTATGGGTCTGAAACATGGGTCACTATCGCCAACACCTACGACTCCTCGAGCGCTTTCATCAGCGCTGTCTTCGCACAATCCTAAATATACACTGGACCGACTATGTGACGAATGTTGCTGTCCTTGAGCAAGCAGGGATCACCAGCATTGAGGCCATGCTATTGAGAACACAGATGCGCTGGGCAGGGCACATCTCTAGGATGGAGGATCACCGCCTCCCAAAGATGCTACTCTATGGGGAACTCGCCATGGGTGAGCGCAAGAGAGGCGCCCCCGAAAACAGATATAAGGACTCCCTCAAACAACATCTCAGGCTCGGCCAGATTGATCACCAACAATGGTCCACCCTGGCCTCCCATGCTGCGGCCTCTTTCGAGAAGACACGCCGAACGGGTCTCAAAGAGAAACGACAACGCAGAAAGAACCGCAACTTGGAAACATCACCACCCAAGGAGACTTTCTGCTGTGCTTTCTGCAACCGAACTTGCCTATCTCAGATTGGCCTTTTTAATCATCAACGCGCTTGTAAAAAGCGTGGGATGAGTCCATCCTAAGAATCTTCGTTCGCGAAGTAATGCCGAGAGAGAGAGAATAACTGACAGAATTGGAACAATTGGATTACAAGATTGGACTATGTTTTATCTAGGAGATGTAATGTTGTTTTTATTATTGTTATGGTTTCAATGTATTTGCTAATGTTTTAAATGGTTTTAAATGCTGTTTGTATGATGCTATTGGCATTCAATTTGTTGCCTTGTGAACCGTCCCAAGTCGCCTTCGGGCTGAGAGGGAGCGGTATACAAATGTGATAAATAAATAAATAAATGATGGATGTTGTAGTCCAATTCTGGAAGGCACCGTTTCAGGGGAGCCTGTTTCAAAGAACAGACTGTTCAAATAAAAGCCCAGTTTATCTTAATGTGTCTCTATGGAAGCCAGGATATTTATATTACGATTTTTCCTGCTCCAGCCCAACACCGTCAAAATGGAATTGACAAAACATACAGCCGCTGTTCTGAGTACTCACGCAAACTCTTGAAAATAAACATAGTGCTACTGTCAGTTCATTCTCTTCAGCTTTTCTTGACACAAGAACACATTTTTTTTCCATGAGTACATGTTGTCCTATGCACCGTGTCGCTAAAACACAGGGTGTAAACCAAGGTCACTCTGGAAACTTGTGTGAAAAGGGAACTGAAGGCAGCAAGTACAAATCTATTATATAAATGGGTTCACGTCATGTGATGTATACCTCAAACAAAGAAACCATACAACGCAGAAAAACAATACTTGCCAACAGAAATAGGCCTCAAGCAAGGTACGTTTGTAGCAAAGAAACTTCCCCCCCAAAAAACCTAAAAGGCCCCCAAAACAACAAGTAAAAATAAAACTACATTTCCCAGTATCCTCCGGGGCAGCCAACGACTCACCCAGCCTCTACATTCTGAACAACATGATTGGCTGCCAATAAGGGCAGATTTGCATAACTGCTGTAACCATAGCAACGCTGGCAAGAGCCATCCAAGGCTAGGATAGAATGCTGAGAGATTTCAGTTGGTGTTTGAGGGTTAAACTGCCAAAACCAAACTCTGTGGGAGCAATTCTCCAGCAAATTCCTACCCACACAACACAACACAACTTCCAATCACAACCCATCCCACCAACCTTACGGGACCCCGTACACACAACACCTACAAACACCACAAACTAAAACCATTCCTTCCTTCCACACAGACAGAAACTGACCCAAAAGACAAGCCATGCCTTCTAAAAATAACAGCATCGGACGACACACTCACAACGCTACATACATCAAACAAAAAAGGGCAGAACAAACGCCAGAACAGAAACACACTGCGCAGCAGAGACACAGACAACAGGTCACTGCACGACGCACAGCTGAGAACCAAATGCAAAGAACTGCACGACAAGAAGAAGCGTGCAGCCAGGAACAACAAAGACGCAGAAATGCAACACAACAGCAGCGCGCAAGGAGCGCAGAAACACGACGTCACAACACAGAAAACAAACTTCAAAAACACCACAACCAATTCCACCGCCTAGCCTTCAGATACAACGCTGCAGAAGACTACAGCATGGTGCCAGAGGCCGACATTGGCACCCTAATGCACATCTGCACACACTGCAAAGCCCTGAAATACCCAGCAGAAACAACAGGAATGTGATGCCTAGCCGGTAAAGTCTCTCTACCACCACTTGCCACTCCTCCACAACCACTACAGACTTTGCTGAGTGGACACACTCCAGAATCAAAACACTTCCTCCGCTATATAAGACAATACAACTCATGCTTCCAGATGACATCATTTGGAGCACACATAGAAAGTGCGCAATTCATGCCTACATGACCCCACCAAGACTGTAAGTAACATCATTTCCAACCCTTACATCTCGCATCTCCTAAATAGTCACTGCCGAAAGCGTGCCGGGTACAGCTAGTAGAAAATAAAAGACCCCCACCCCACTCCAGCCCTTTGCTTAAGTCCCTTACTCTCCGCTTTGAGAGCAGAGGGGATGTGGGGCAGTTTTCTCCGCATTTAGAACATCCTTCCCTAACCTGGAGCTCGCTGACTTTCTTTCTGTGTCACCCAACTCTCATTATATAAAAGCGGAAAGAGACAGAAATAGCTCAGTAAAGAGGAGTCATGCTTTCTATTCCTTGTGCAATATGAGATTCCTTGTGCCTGGAATCCAGCACTTTGCACACAACCCTGTTATAGCACTATCATTCCACTTTAACTATCATGGATCTTAGGGTACGTAGTTTAGAAAGAGGCACTTAAAATGAGCTGGAGCCAGCATGGTGTCATGGTTTCAGAGTTGGATGGGGAGTCCACGAAACCAGAGTTTGAATCTCCACTCAGCCATAGAAACCTATTGGGTGACCACGGATAGATCACACTTTCTCAGAGGAAGACAACGGCAAAACTTCTCTGAACAAATCTTGCCAAGGAACCATCATGCTAGGGTTGCCTTAGGGTTGCCTGTTTGTCTGTACAACTGTATTGTAATTGTATGTCAATTCGGCAGGGATTGTCTGCCGTATGTGTAATGTAATCCGCTCTGAGTCCCCTTCGGGGTGAGAAGAGCGGAATATAAATAAAGTGTTGTTGTTATTATTATTATAATTAAGTCAGAAATGATTTCGGAAGCACACAACAACAAGAATAACTTAGTCTTCTCAACCAGAGAGCTCTAGATCAGTGTTTCACAAACGGTGTGCCGTGTGCCGTGGGAAGTTGGAACCTCCAATATCCTTTCTTCTCCCTCCTGCCGAACACTTTTTCGCTTTGTCTCGCTTTGCTCACGCTGCTGCTTCTGAGCGTGTTCAGGAGGGGAAGGGGGAGGGAGGAAGACGTGACCCGTGCGGGCGCTACTGTGCAGACTCGCCCCACGTCTTCCTCCTTCCCCCTCCCCTCCTGAATACGCTCACACTGCCCCCTCGAATCAAAATGGCGGCAGAAGCGGCAGCTTGAACAAAGCGAGGCAAAGCGAGCAGAGCGAGACTGGAAAGAAGGGAACCCGAGTGGAGAAGAAAAAATAAGTGTTCTGCAGGAGGAGGAAGAAAGGGTGCAAAGGGGAAGGGGGAGGAAGAGGTCACTGTCGAAAGCTGGCATGGGCAAACTTGGACCTTCCAGGTGTTTTGGACTCCAACTCCCACCATTCCTAGCAGCCTCAGGCCCTTTTCCTTTTTCCCCCTCAGCCATTTAAGAAGGAAAGGGCCCCAGGCTGTTAGGAATGGTGGGAGTTGAAGTCCAAAGCACCCAGAGGGACCTTAAAGTGGTGAGCCTCCTTCCAACATTGTGATTCTGGATAGAAAACAAACAACAACATAACAAAACATTGTTTGAGTCCACAGTGCTCTCTGGGTGTAGGTGAACTACAACTTCCAAACTCAAGGTCAATTCCCAAGCAAACCTTATCAGTACTTTCTGTTGGTAATGAGAGTTCAATATGCCAAGTTTGGTTCAATTCCATTGTTGCAAGAGTTCAGGATGCTCTTTGACTGTGTGTTAACTATAAATCCCAGAAACTGTAACTCCCAAATGTCAAGCTCTACTTTCCCCAAACTCCATCTGCGTTCATATTTGGGCATATTGAGTATTCATGCCAAGTTTGGTCCTAATCCAACATTGTTTGAGTCCACAGTGCTCTCTGGGTATAGGTGAACTACAATTCCAAAACTTAAGGTCAGTGGCCACTAAACACAGAGAGAGACTGGCAGCTGTTGAGCAAGACCTTCGTGTGTGTCTTTCTGCCATTCCTGCCAGGATATCTATTCGTGTTCATCAAAACAGGCCTAGGTTTCACACTGAGTGTATGAATACATTTTAAAACGTATTAACTATATGTATTACTGTGTTAGAGTGTCATTTTGGTTGGTGATGTGCCCCAGGATTTTGTAAATGTAAAAAATGTGCCGCGGCTCAAAAAAGGTTGAAAAACACTGCTCTAGATTACATAAAGTACAGTTATGACAGTTAAAGTGGACTCATCTTGGGACAATGTAATGCTAAAGGAGAAAAAGATAATTAAAATACTTTACCAAAGGCTATTGGAATGGGACACAGAGAAAGATCTAATAAAGGATAGCATGGTGAAATGGGCAGCAGATATTGGACACTTAATTCTATTAAAGGAATGGGAATATATGTGGAAAAATTAAATTAAGATGTACGAGAGCCACTACTATAATAGAAAACTGGTATAAATCATTTTATCGGTGGTACTTAACTCCAATACAAATATCAAAATTCTATAAAAATCCAACAGCCAATGCTGGAAATGTGGGAAGGAATTAGGAACCTACTTTCAATCTTGGTGGGGCTGTAAAATAATTAAGTCCTGGATTCAGATTCACAACCACACTCAAAAATTATTAAGATAAAATATGACATGAAACCAGAATATTATTTGTTGAATAGAATAAGTTTCGAGATGGGGAAAAATGAAGAGAAGATTGTGTTCTACCTGACGTCAGCGGCAAGAATAAATCGACCCTCCCTTAGTGGAAGATTGGCTATCCAAGGTAGTATGAATTTTGACAAACTGTCGCAAATATTAAAAAATCAGAAGAAAGAGAGTCAAACCAATTGGAGATCACTAATAATATATCTACAAGAAAAAAAATCAACCTTAATATTTAACGATACCAAGATAAAAAGGAATAAGAGACAATTAGTTAGCGAAAGAATCCAGAAAATTTACTTATTTTGGGACGACCTCTCTGTGGAATGGACTGGAAGCCCCCCCCCCCCCCTCAACCCTGATTTTCTCCTTATCCCCTATTATTTTATCCCAACCCCCTTATCCTTCACCCCTCAACTCCCCAAACCCTTCTCTATACTCACCCTTTAATTTCCTACTTTCCTTTTAAACCTATTGTTCCCCCTCTTTTATTGTTATTTTGAAACAACAGCAATAAAAATGAATATTTTTTTTAAAAAAAGTGGACTCATAATATTATGCAATAATATCCCTGCATGCATGGAGGATTTGATCCCAGTCAGACTATGATGACTTGAAACTGAGAACGTTATTAAATTACCAGATTTCTCAACTGAGCATACCATAAAGTTGCACAACTGCAACTTTGCTATCTTTGTCATTTTTCCCTCCTCGTCCCTACTTTCTTTTGTGCTGGGCATTATTTAGATCAGTGATTCCCAACTTGTGATCCATGGACCACCAGGGATCCTAAAGAATGGAAATATGGTCTGCAGCCTCACCATTACTACACCATAGCCTCAAAACCATGTGGCAATGAGAGCAACTGGTCTCGCGAAACCCTCTTATAGTGCCGAGGCAATGGGTTGTCGGACGGCAAGAGGCTAACTACCCACAAAAGATTACTGCTACCAAATCCGCTCTAGATTATTAAATATGGTTTTCTGTGGGTGAGCAGATTATTAAATATGGTTTTCTGTGGGCAAGCAGATGGCAAATGTTCTGTATCAGAAACTAGAGCTGATGTGGTCTATCCAATTTTTTGAATCAGCAACCCAAATAACCAAACTGAATCTAAAGTTGACCAAAGACTGATTCGTAACCCTTTTGGTACCGATGTTGGAGTGTGGTCCCTGGTCAAGTGGTACCGGTGTTGTCAAGCGATTAAGAATGGCTGTTGATAGACCCAAGCCGTTGTGGGTTGCCTGGTGAGAAAGAGAGGTCAATATTACAAAATATATTTATTTATTTACTTTATTTATATTCCGCTCTTCTCACCCCGAAGGGGACTCAGAGCGGATTACAGGTACACATACTAGCAGACAATTCCTACCGTTTTCCACATAACACACACATATAGACGAACAGAGGCAAACTCTGGCCACCAGGGGGAGCTGATGCACTCCTCATCTCTCAGCGTTCCCAGAGTCCTGTGTTGTTCCTTCCGCATTCCTCAGCGTTCCTGGAGTTCTTTAATGGCCTCATAATTCAGTCAAAATAAATCTCACCAAGTTGAAGAGAAAGTCACCAAGGTTTTTATTTCATTCCAGCTGGAAAGGATGACAATTGTAGTAGTCAGCCAACAAAATCAACATGCCCACTGGGCAAAAAGATACAATATTTATAGCCTTCAGATTCAATAGTTCCCATGCCCACCCCTCCCCACCCTTCCGAGCTGGCTTTGTTATGATTGGCTGTGACATCAGCAAGCCAGCAGCAGAGCCAATGGTGCCCTGAGCCCTGCGTTGGCCTCTCAGCCAATGAGGTGGAAGGGAGGCAAGCAACAGGGAGTCAATGAAGAAATGTCAGCGATTCCACTGACTTAGGAGTGCCCAGCTCTGATGAACTTTCCAACAAAATAAACACTAATGCAGTGTTTCTCAACCAGTGTGCCGTGGCACACTAGTGTGCCGTGACGGACCTCCTGTTGTGCCGCGAGAAAAGCTCTCTGCCCCCCTTCATTCCCCCCCCCCCTGCCGAACTGCTGCTTGGGGGAGGAGGAAGAAGGGCCGGGCGGTGGTGAAGAAAAAAAAGGGGCCAGGACGCCACCTCCTTCGGCTGTTTTTCCAGCCAGCCTCCAATCTGCCATGACTCTCGCTCCTCGCTCGCTGAAGCCACGTGGAGGAGCCCCGCCCACTGAAGCCCATCCACCGCTCATGCTCCTCCGTGGGAGAGCTGAAGCTGGGGAGGGGCGGGGCATGGTGTGGCCTGGCTCCGCCCCTCCCGGCTTTGGCACTCCCAGCAGCTGCTCCAGCCTTGAGGGGACAGTGTGAAGCCACCATTGTCCTGGCTCTGGTACTGCTGGCTTGGCACTGCCCCTCAAGGCTGGAGCAGCTACTGGGAGAGGTGAAGATGGGGAGGGGCGGGGCATGGCACGGCCTGGCTCCGCCCCCTTCCCTGGCTTTGGCACTCCCAGCAGCTGCTCCCAGCAGGCCACTATCCCCCAGTTGTTCTTTACTGTGTTAGAGTGTAATTTTGTGTCATTTTGGTTGGTGGTGTGCCCCCGGATTTTTTTAATGATAAAAGTGTGCCGTGGCTCAAAAAAGGTTGGGAAACAGTGCACTAATGATTTGTCCCTCATGCCATGTTTGGGAATGGCTTCCTCGAACTACAACTTCCAGAAATCTGACAATTGCAGTGCAAAAAGAAACAATTTTTCCAGATTCATTGTCTAATATCACACTACAGGCTGACTCCACTCGTTGTGCAGGTAGGCAGATCACTTCTCTCACACCTTTTGCCTCTCTTTACCTCTTATACAGCATATCTATGTTTATACTCATATTTAATTCATTTCATCAATTATTTATAATCCTCCATCATATTCTTTGCTCCGCTCTGCATTATCTGAAATTTAAAAACAATTGTTATTAAAATGCGGGGGGGGGGGGAGGGATTGCTCTGTGGAACTGGGAGGTTATTAATGTCAGGATCACTAATGATCAACAAAACAGAAAAATCTATCTTGAATGGCAGAAAGAGCACTTTATTATGGCAGTTATGCCCCGTTCCTCACTGTAAACATTCTCAGAGTTTTTACAATGATTTCTCCCTAAAATGCCACTTCCAGGAGTCTACAGAATAGAACCATCACAGTAAAAGAAGAACATTGGTGTGAACGGGTACCTCAAAGTATGTCTAACCCAGTGGTTCCCAACCTTCTTTTGACCAGGGATCACCTGACCAAGGACCACTTTGACCAGGGGCCACTCTCCATTATTTGTTACGAATCGGTTTTTGGTCAACTTTAGATTTGGTTTGGCTATTTGGGGTGATGATTCAGAAAACCGCTTCGGATAGACCACATCAGCACTAGTTTCTAGGAGCCCCTGGTGGCGCAGTGGGTTAAACCCTTGTGCTGGCAGGACTGAAAACTGACACGTTTCAGGTTCGAATCCAGGGAGAGCATGGATGAGCTCCCTCTGTCAGCTCTGGCTCCCAATGCAGGGACATGAGAGAAGCCTCCCACAAGGATGGTAAAATACGAAAACATCTGGGCATCCCTTGGGCAACATCCTTGCAGACAGCCAATTCTCTCACACCAGAAGCGATTTGCAGTTTCTCAAGTCACTCCGGACATGGAAAAAAGCTCTAGTTTCTGATACAGAACATATGCCATCCAGTAGTCGCCATCGTTTCGCCCACAGAAAACCATATTTAATCATCCTCAGCACTATAGGAGGGTTTCGCAAGACCAGTCACTCTTGTTGCAATGCTGTAGTAAGAGTGAGACCATAGACCATGGGTGGGCAACCTACGGCCCGCGAGCCGAATCCGGCCCGGCAGCCGATTCTGTCCAGCCAGGGGAGAAGGGTGTCGGGGGCGGGGCCAAGAGGAGGCGGCTAATCAGCCTGATCACCAGGGCAATCAGCCCGCGCAGGTCGCCGAGTGCTCCCGCTGCAGGACCGGATCACCTCCAGGAATGGGAGGCACTCCAAAGCCGCCGCTCCTCCGGAATGTCTGCCGACACAGGCCCCACAGAGCCCGCGATGGGATGGCAGCAGCGGCACCCCTTCCTCTTGGTCTCCAGGGATGGCAGGCACTCCATAGCAGGGCGATCAACTGGGGAACGGCTGGGTGCGAGAGCGGGCGGAGGCCTGCAGCCTCCGATTGCCTGCTGCTCAGCTCTCCTCTGCTGGGGCGGCGGCTGGGTCCGCTTTGCCATCCTCTGGGCTGGGTCCATTGGGCCATTCCATCTTGGGATCCTTCCTCTCTTGAGGATGTCAGCCTTCATCTTGGTCCGCACCTTGTCTTCTTGAATTTAATTTTATTTTATTTTAGTGGTTTTTATTATTATTTTATAATAATTTTATTATAATAATATAATAATATAATAAATAATATAATGTTATATTATATTATAATTTCAATATATTATAATGTCTATATAAATACTATAATATAATAATTATGATATTAATACTAATAATATATGAATATTTCTTGATATAGGACCAAGGTCTGTGTCCCAACACCCAACCCATCCAAGGGTCTCAATCTAAGACACCGAGGGAGGGGAAGCAGACGGAGAAGAAGGAGCTTTGGTCCTAGGACTTTTTGGGGGGTAGGTTTTGGCCCGAGAGACAATACCCACAACCCGACCCCGCGGGAGGCGGCCGAGAAGCAGGCCATAGGGGGGCCGGGAAATGAGACTGCTACCTCTAATAGATCTAAGAGGGATAGCGAGCTACGGAGGGGTAACAGGCCTCCCACCCAGGGTTCATACCCACAGCCCCGAGAAACCTGTGTCCATCCATCCGAAGTCACCTGGTGGGAGTCGGGGACTGCCACCAACTTCCCTTTCACGGGTATGCCGGAAGCTAAATCCTCACAGGTGCCCAGGCCTCAGATTCAGCAGGTATCCCAGTGATCTCAGGGCGGGGAGTGCACGGTAGGCACAGGCCGAATGCAAGACCTACAGCGAGAGCCAGACAGAGTCACATCAGGACTCGACCTGGCCCTGACCTGCGACCTATTCCCAGGCACGCTGATGATAGACTTCCAGCTATCTCCCCTTCCTCTCTGGTGCTGGTAAATGCTAGATCTGTCCGGAACAAGTCCGCCACCATCAAGGAGTTCTGTGAGGATGAAAAAGCAGACCTATTCTGCTTCACCGAAACGTGGCTCCAGGATGGCGACAACACCTGCCTCCAGGAAATTATCCCCCCTGACTACGTTGCCACGCACCAGAATAGGGACGGGGACGGGGGGGGGGGTGGCAATACTCTCCCGCAATGGATTACACCTTAGAGCGATCCCTGCGCTGACCACCTCAGGGCTTGAAAGTGCTGGCCTGGTGTGGGAGTCCCAGGAGAGCTTGGCCGTCCTGCTGGTGTACCGTGCGCCTAGCGCACCGACAGAAAGCCTTGCGCGGCTGCTGGAGACTGTGTCGGAGTGGGCATTGAGGTTTCCCAGGCTTATTGTCCTGGGGGACTTCAATGTCCACGCCGACGCAGCCTCTGCTCCATCTGCAGCCACGGACCTAATCTCGACCATGGCGGCATTAGGCCTCTCCCTCTGTAGCTCGGGACCCACACATAAGGCTGGGCACACCCTCGACTTGGTTTTCAGCGCAGGGGTTCAAGTGGACCTAGCCTCCGTAATAGAGGTTCCATGGTCAGACCACTGTGCTCTAAGGATCCGGGTTGAGCAACCGCCGCCCCCCATGCAAAGGCGCCGAATGGATTTGGGTTCGCCCGAAGAGACTTATGGAACCCGAAAGGTTCCTGAATGCTCTGAGGGATCTGGAGTCTATCAGCGTCTCAGTCGATGAGCAGGTTCACTCCTGGAACACCTCTCTTGCTAGAGCTCTCGGCGAGATTGCCCCCAGGCGTCCTCTCCGACCCGCAAACATCGATCTCCTTGGTACACAGCAGATCTTAGGTCGATGAAGCGGGAGAGGAGACGACTAGAGAGCGTGTGGAGGAAACTCCGTGACGGAGCCTCAGTATCAGCTTATAAGCTATTCAAAGATGCTTATGAGCGTGCTGTCAAGGCGGCCAAAATGTGTACTTCTCCGCCTCGATAGCGTCTGCTAGCTCACGACCGGCCCAATTGTTCAAGGTAATTCGGTCTTTGACGACGGTCCCTACTGTCCCAAAAAATAGTGATCAGGCCCTCACTGCCGGTGCATTCCAGAGCTTCTTCACAGACAAGATACTAAGCCTCCGCCAGGACCTTCCAGCCACGGTTGACACAGTAAGAGAACTTGAGACCCCGTGGCCCTCCGCCGGGCCCACCCTCGACCGGTTTCGGCCACTGGACGCAGATGCTGTTGATAAGATAGTGGCTGCAACTAGGCCTACCACCTGCTCCCTCGACCCGTGCCCCTCCTGGCTTGTTAGATCATGCCTGGAGGGGTTACGTGGGCCTCTGTTGAACATCGTAAACAGCTCCCTTGAGCAAGGAGTCTTTCCAGAGTGCTTAAAAGAGGCGGTGGTAGCTCCATTACTGAAGAAACCGTCACTAGACCGGCGGTTCCTCCAACTACCGACCAGTGTCGAACCTTTCGTACCTGGGGAAGGTAGTTGAGAGGGCAGTAACGGAGCAGTTGCAGTCCTTCTTAGATGATGCAACATGGCTAGACCCCTTCCAGTCCGGCTTCCGTTCGGGGCACGGGACGGAGACGGTTCTGGTCTCCATCACAGACCAACTCCGCTGCCAGCTCGACCAGGCGGGTCTGCGCTGCTCGTGTTATTGGACCTCACGGCAGCGTTTGACACGGTCGACCACAATCTATTGATCCACCGCCTGGCCGTGGCTGGAGTGAGGGGGACAGCCCTTAAATGGCTGACCTCCTTCCTCCACCAGCGGTCTCAGCGTGTGAGGAGGGGCAAGGTGGTCTCCGAGGGCTCCCCACTACTCTGTGGAGTCCCCCAGGGGGCCATTCTCTCCCCTTTGTTATTTAACATCTACATGCAGCCGCTTGCACAGCTGGTGCGGAGTTATGGGCTGGAGTGTCACCAGTACGCTGACGACACCCAGCTCATTCTGAGGATGGAGGGCAGGCCGGGTTCTGTCCCCGATAATTTCCAACACTGCCTCGAAGCCGTTACTGGATGGCTGCGAGCCAGTAGGTTGAGGGTGAATCTGGCGAAGACGGAGATCTTGTGGCTGGGTCGCCCGGGTGATGTTAATGTCCAGCTTCCGAGCCTGGACGGTGCGGTGTTATGCCCATCGCCTTCCGTAAAGAGCCTGGGGGTCCATTTGGACTCCCAGCTGACCATGGAGGCCCAGGTCTCTGCGGTCAGCAAGATCGCTTTTTCATCTGCGACAGGCAAGGAGGCTGGCCCCTATCTCTCCCGGAACGATCTGGCCACGGTGATCCAAGCCACAGTCATCTCAAGGCTGGATTACTGCAACGCGCTCTACGTTGGCCTTCCTCTGTCGGTGACCCGGAAGCTCAGGCTAGTGCAGAACACTGCCGCCCGGCTCCTGTCTGGCACGCCAGCTGGCGCCCACATAACACCTGTTTTGCAGGATCTGCACTGGCTGCCAATTGAGCACCGGATCACCTTCAAAGTGTTGGTCCTCACCTTTAAGGCCTTACACGGCCTGGGGCCAGCGTATTTGAGGGACCGTCTCACCCCATATTGCCCTCCGAGATCACTTCGGTCTGAGGACTCCAATCTCCTGGAGATACCTTCAGCTAAACTCGCAAGGCTGACTGCTACCCGCCGGAGAGCGTTCTCTGTCATAGCACCTACGCTGTGGAACGCCCTCCCGGCCGGAACTCATAGGACTTGCTCCCGTTTAGACGGGCCTGTAAAACATACCTGTTTAAGCAGGCCTTTGGTGAGTAAGTCCTGCCCATGCCCCGCCATCTATTCGTTCTTCTGAGGATGATGTGCTGTTCATTGTTTTAACTGTGTTATTAATTACTCTACTGCTGTTGTTTTTAATTGTTTTTAACTGCTTATTGCCTGTATTTTACTGTGCCCTTCGGCTCCTGTAAGCCGCCGCGAGCCTCAGGGAGTCGGCGGCATAGAAGCCCGAATAATAAATAAATAAATAAATAAATAAATATATTAATATGTTTATATTGATGATTTGTAATATATAGTAAATATAGTAAATATAGTAAATAAATAAATAAATAAATAATATAGATTAGAACGTAGTTCAGCCTTTAGGTGCGGCCCTCCATAATATTTTTTTGGCTCTCATGTGGCCCCTTGGAAAAAATGATTGCCCACCCCTGCCATAGACCTTATTTTAGTTCTTGCGGACCACTGGTGATCCATGGACCACAGATTGGGAACCACTGGTCTAACCTCATTCCTTCCTCTTCCAGGGCTTGTCTGCATGAACAAAAACTAGTCGTATTCATCTTATAGCTGCCTTGATTCTGACATATGACGTACAACCCTTTTAGTAGTGAAAGTACTTCTTTTAGGACTTAATGAGATATATCAAAACGCACTTCCTACTTCGCCAATTTCCAGGAAAATCTGGTCTATTGCTATGGTTTGCTTCATGTATATAATCTAAAGTGTGGTGGCCTGCAGGGAGAAGCAAAAGACAAATTGCCAGTTGACAAGTGTTGGCATTTGTTATACGTCCATTGCTGCTTGCTTTGGTATATGCTTTCTGGCATTAAAGATCCCCTTGTTTTTGCATAAGGAAGAGGTAAAGATGGGGAAAAGAAGCAATGGCAAATCACTTTGGACTTGCCATTGCTTTCTTCTCTATTTTTCTCTCTATTTTCTCTATTCTTTACTACTGCAGATTTTAAAATAGATAATGATGTGAAAAGAATCCAGTGAATAACTAAAAACACTTTGCTAGGAAATCCTTGAGAGGAAAAATCCACAGCTGGGATGCTACCTCTGACGAGGCTCCTTCTCTAGTAGATTGATACTCAGTGAGCTCATAAAACTTGCATTTTGGACTACAATTGCCAAGAACCCACATGTAGCTGGCTGCAGCTATGCTTACAGTGAAATATTGGGAGTTGTAGTAAAAAAAAAAAAAGCTTTTGCAAGCTTGGTGACACAGGCCCGGATTAGCCTCTTCGGCCGCCCGAGACCAAGACGCCCCGTGCCGCCCCCCCCCAGGGTGTGGAAAGCCACACCCCCAGGGCGCAGAAAGCCACGCCCCCAGGGGGCTACTGCGCATGTGCGGCAGCAGCCCCAGCCGTGCGGCTTCCGTCGCCTCCTCCTCCCGCGACCGGAAGGAGGGCCTGAGGAGGTGGACGAAAGCCGCACGGCACCGGCCCCATGGCTTCCGTCCACCTCGCGCCTTCCTTTCGGTCATGGGAGGAGGAGGAGGTGGACGGAAGCCGCGCAGCACAGCTCGTGGGGCTTCCGTCCACCGCCTCCTCCACCTCCCGCGACCAAACGGAGAACGCGAGGAGGAGGGCGGGACTTCCCTTCCTCCTCCTCGCACCTTCCTTTCGGTCGCAGGAGGAGGAGGCGGACGGAAGCCCCACGAGCAGTGCCGCGTGGCTTCCGCCAACCTCCTCCTCCCGCAACCGAAAGGAAGGCGCGAGGAGGAGGAAGGGAAGTCCCACCCTCCTCCTCGCCGCCTGGGCCGCCCCCTTGCAAAGGAAGGAGGCAGCCAGGAGGAGGAGGAGAAAGGGAAGCCCGCTGGCGGGCATGCATGTGCATGCATGGATGCCCGCCGGCGGGGCGGAGCTTCCCGTCCTCCTCCTCGCCGCCTCCGCCTTTTGCAAGGGGGTGGCCCAGGCGAGGGGAGGGCGCCATGCCCTCCTCCCCACCCCCTCGCAGCACTCTCTCCCGAGGTATGATGACTCTCTCAGGAGAGGGCGGGGGAAAAGCGCTGCGAGGGGGCGGTTTTTTTTAAAAAAAATTATGTTTTCGGGAGGTTGAATCCGCTGCCCCCCAAAACCTGCTGCCCGAGGCCATGGCCTAGTCTGGCCTTATGGGTAATCCGGGCCTGTGGTGACACCATCCTTTCAAAATCCTGCATCTGTTTTCATCCATAGTAACAATGCCTGAATGAAAAATCCTTAAACAGGCACGCTTGCCAGAATTACTTAATGCCGTGAGATAATCATTTTCCGTAAAACTTTAGAGAAAGCTATAAATATCTGGAGGCAAGGGAGCCCGATCTGTTCAAGCCGCGCTGCATTTTCCACTTGTCTTATAAAGATGAATGATGGACAATATTTCTAATACTCTCTACATCAGCAGGCAGGACTCGGTGGTGGTGAACGCAGCAAAAACTTTTGTAATGGGGCTGCTCCTCTGCCACGAGGGACCCCATGACGGATGAAAGTGTTATGAATTATCACAGCTTGGGAGCTCGATCAAGATTGCATTCCGAGAACCGGAACTATCATTTAATAATAAGTACGTAGGCATGTTGGGATATTCGCAGCAGCTTGCCAGTTTGTTTCAGGTTCTGGATGAAAGAATTTGAACCTGGAAATATAACAAGGATGGGGAAGATCATACTTTCAAGTGTGATTGACTGTAACTCCCATCAGCTCTAGCCAGGCTATCCAATTGTGGCAGAATATGGACACCATTTCATTATTGGGCACATCTTCACTGTAGAATTAATGCAGTTTGGCACCACTTTAATTGCCATGGCTCAATGCTATAGAATCATAGGAGTCTTAGTTTTACAAAGAGTGGCGGTAGCTCACCAAATTACAAACCCCAGAATCCCATAACATTTTGAGCTATGGCAGCTAAAATGGTGTCGAACTGCAATAATGGTATAGTGTAGATCAGAGGTGGGCAATTATTTTTTTCCAAGGGGCCACACGAGAGCCAAAAAATATTATGGAGGGCCGCACCTAAAGGCTGAACTACATTCTAATCTACATAATTTATTTATTTACTATACTTACTATATATTACACATCATTAATACTAACATATTAATATAGCAAGAAATATTCATATATTATTAGTATTAATATCATAATTATTATATTATAGTATATATAGAGAGACATTATAATATATTGAAATTATAATATAATATAACACTATATTATATTATTTATTATATTATATTATTATTATTTTATTATTATTTTATTATAAAATAATAATAATAAAAACCACTAAAATAAAATGAAATGAAATTCAAGGAGACAAGGTGTGAACCAAGATAGAGGCTGACATCCTCAAGAGAGGAAGGATCCCAAGATGAAATGGCCCAATGGACCCAGCCCAGAGGATAACAAAGCGGACCCAGCCGCCACCGCAGCACAGCAGAGCAGCAGACGATCAGAGGCTGCAGGCCTTCGCCCGCTCTTGCTCCCAGCCATTCCCCAGCTGATTGCCCTGCCATGGAGTGCCTGCCATCCCGGCTTTGGAGTGCCTGCCATCACGGGAGGCGATCCGGGCCTGCAGCGGGAGCAGTCGGCGAGCTGCGGTGAGTGATCGCCCTGGCGAACCGAAACACGATCAAGTCTTCCAGATCGCCAGGGCGATCAGCCACCGCAGCTCACCGATTGCTCCCGCTGCAGCCCCGGATCGCCTCCCATGATGGCAGGCACTCCAAGGCCGCCGCTCCTCCGATTGTTCTCCGGAGCAGCAGGCTGTCTGGCGACGCAGGCCCGCAATGGAATAGCGGCAGCGGCACCCCTTCCTCTTGGCCCGATGCCCTTCTCCCCGGGCCAGACAGAATCGGCTGCCGGGCCTCATCTGGCCTGCGGGCTGTAGGTTGCCCAGGTCTGTTGTAGATGCTCACACTGGCATACATACTGGAATATATGCAATGCTTATGGAACGCCTTTGGACTACGATTATGGATGGCGTGATTTATATTGAATGTAATGTTTTTAAATCTTTTAAATGCTTAATATGTATTAATTTTAATGTTACTGGAATTGTATGTGTTTTAAGGCATTGAATAAGTGTCTATATGTAAGCTGCCTTGAGTCCCCTTCGGAGTAGAGAAAGGTGGGGTATAAATAGGGTAGATAAATAAATACATTGGTGTAAGTCTATTCTGATTTGGTCAGACCTCATCTGGAGTACTGTGTCTGTCCAGCTCTGGGCACCACAATTCAAGGGGAACGAAATGATCAAAAGCTTGGAAACCAAGCTCTATGAGGAACAGCTGAGGGAACTGGGTATGTTTAGCTTAGAGAAAAGAAAGCGGAGAAGGTATATGAATGAATGTCACCTTGTGGAGGGGGCAAACTCTCAGAGTAATGGATTCAAATTGCAGGAAAACAGATTCCACCTAAACATTAAGAAGAACTTATTGATGGTGGGAGCTGTTCAGCAGTGGAATATACTACCTTGGAGTAAAGTGAAGTCTCTTTCTCAAGCAGGTTTTTAAGCAAAGGCCGGGTGGCCATCTGTCAGGGATGCTTTGATTGTGTTTTCCTGCATGGCAGGGAGTTGGATTGGATGGCCCGTATAGTCTCTTCCAATTCTATAATTTGAAGTTTGAGGTATGTCACATATTCCTTGGTTGGTAGAGTAGGTCCTCCATATAGCCTTATTCTACAGACATGAAAGTAAACCTTGATTTTATCTATATATATGGCACAGTTGTATGATGCTGTTGTATATAATGGGACTTGAGCATCTATATATTTTGGTATCCGGGAATGTGGCGCAGCTGGCTGGGTGTCAGCTGCATAAGATCTCTACTGACCAGAAGGTCATGAGTTCGAGGCCTGCCCAGGTCGAGGTGGGCTCTTGACCTATTGTGTAGCCTGTTGTCGACCTTTGCAACCCGAAATACAGTTGCATTTGTCAAGTAGGAAATTAAGGTACCACTTAGTGGGGAGGCTAAATTTAACTGATTTACAAGGCCATAAAAAAGATCTCCAGAAAACACGCTGAGGAACGAAGGAGTGCAACAGCTCCCCCTGGTGGCCAGATGTTAAATTGCCTCCGCCTGTCTTGTGTGTTTGTGTGTCTAAATGTAATGTGTACATTGTAATCTGCCCTGAGTCCCCTGCGGGGTAAGAAGGGCGGAATAGAAATAAAGTAAATCAATCAATCAATATCCATTTAGGACAATGGTCCACGGCATCACCATTACTACACCTTTGCAATAAGAGCAACTTATTTGCAATAAATATGGTTTTCTGTGGGTGAGCAGATGGCATATATTCTGTATCAGAAACTAGAGCTGATGTGGTCTATCCAATGCAATTTTCTGAATCAGCACTTCAGATAACCAAACCAAATCTAAAGTCAACCAAAAACTAATTCGTAACCCTTTCGGTACTAATGTTAAAGAGTGGTCCCTGATCAGAAAGGTCCAAGGTCAAGTGGTCCATGGTCAAAAAAGGTTGGGAGCTACTGATTTAGGATCTTGAGCATGGGAGCGGGGAGACATAGTCCCTGCCACCTTAGGCATTATAGTTTCTCAGGCAAGAGATGTTGCAGTGCAACAATATTTGGAGGCCTGAAGCGGTGCTTGGCCGCTGTAACGGACTGGATGAGGGCTAACAAATTGAAACTAAATCCAGACAAGACAGAGGTACTCCTGGTCAGTCTTAAGGCCAAACAGGGCATAGGGTTACAGCCTGTGCTTGACGGAGTTACACTCCCCCTGAAGGCGCAGGTTCGCAGTCTGGGAGTGATCCTGGACTCATTGCTGAGCCTGGAGCCCCAGGTTTCGGCGGTGGCCGGGAGAGCTTTTGCACAGTTAAAGCTTGTGCGCCAGCTGTGCCCGTACCTTGGGAAGTCTGACTTGGCCACGGTGGTCCACGCTCTGGTTACATCCCGAATAGACTACTGCAACGCTCTCTACGTGGGGTTGCCTCTGAAGACTGCTCGGAAGCTGCAATTAGTCCAACGTTCGGCAGCCAGGTTACTAACAGGAGGGGGTACAGGGAGCATACAACTCCCTTGCTGCACCAGCTCCACTGGCTGCCAATTAGCTTCCGGGCACAATTCAAAGTGCTGGTTTTACCCTACAAAACCCTATGCGGTTCTGGCCCAGTTTACCTGTCCGAACGGATTCTCCCCTACAAACCAAACATTAAGTTCCTCTGGAGAGTCCCTGCTCTTGGTCCCGCCGACTGGTGGGGACGAGAGACAGGGTCTTCTCCGTTGTGGCCCCTCGGCTGTGGAACTCTCTACCAAGTGATGCTAGATCTGCCCCCTCTCTGTTGTGCTTTAGGAGGCTGGTGAAGACCTGGGTGTGGAACCAAGCCTTCCCAGAATAGGCTGCAATTGGCTATTGTCTGAATGTATGACCACGTCTACAGATTGAATGGAATTGTTTTAATGGCGATGTGGTTTTATGTTGAGTTTTTATGTATTTTAATATGTTGTAGTAGTTGTTTTTAAATGTATAGCATTGAACCTTTGCTGTCATGCCGGTCTGAGTCCCTCGATAGAGGTGAGAAGGTCGGGGTACAAAAGTTTTAAATAAATAAATAAATAAATAGAAGTTCTCCCTTGCTCATAGAGCTGTCCTTTTTTCCTTAGCTGGTGAATGGCATTCATTCCACTCTCATTTATTTCACTCCGGAAAGGATGATCACTGGGCAAATTTATTTAATTATACAGTTGCATAATGTGCCACTTCAGGCTATTTCATTAAACAAATGAGATGTGATTTTTAACAGCACGTAGAGTCTGATAAGTGCTCAGTCCTGTCAATTTGTACTGTTTTCAACATGCTGGTGCCTGTGAAGGGTGCATACGGTTTATGCATAAGGAGACTGTGGAGCTGGCGTTCATGCATAATGTTGACCAAAGAGAAAAATGATAGAGGGAAAGAAGGTAATGCAACCTTTTCAGCATGGCACAGACCCTACAAAGGGGATGTGGTTAGTTATCCACTGAGGCAGAATGCTGAGAAATTCAGAATAGACTCGAGCATAGATTGAGCATCCCTTATCTCAGGCATAGGATAAGGGTGGCCAGGGGAGCTTTTGCACAGCTCAGGCTTGTGCGCCAGCTGCGCCTGTATCTTGGGAAGTCAGACTTGGCCACAGTGGTCCACGCTATGGTTACATCCTGTATAGACTACTGCAACGCTCTCTATGTGGGGATGCCTATGAAGATTGCCCGGAAGCTGCAATTAGTCCAGCGCGCAGCAGCCAGACTACTAACGGGAGCGGGGTACAGGAGCGCACAACTCCCTGTTGTGCCAACTCCACTGGCTGCCAATTAGCTTCCGAGCACAATTCAAAGTGCTGGTGTTGACCTACAAAACCCTATACGGTTCTGGCCAAGTTTACCTGTCCGAACGTATTCTCCCCTATCAGGGGCGGTCCTACAGGTAGGCCAAGGAAGCAGCCGCATGGGGCGCCATCTGGGAAGGGGCGAATTCCCCTGCCTGCTGGGCGCTGGCGCCAGACAGCGTCCTGGCCCTGCCGATGTTCCTCAGGCAGCGCCACGGCTACTTGCTTTTGGGCCCCGCCTTGTGCGCTCCGACGCCGCTTCTGGGCAGGGGGCGGAGACGAGGGGAGTGGAGCCAAAGGGGTATTGGCAACGTATTGCCTCCTGACAGCCGCCACCGGAAGTAACCGCCGCACGCTGAGGTGAACTCCCGCGCCGGCCAGGAGCATCAAGGAAAGACAGGCAAAGAGTAATATATAATATTTTATTTTACTTTATTTTGGGTTATTTGAGTTTTATAGGAGTAATGAAAATATGTTGTAGAGGATAATTTTATTTAAATAAGTTATTTTATTTATTATTATATAATAATAATATAATAGAATGTTATATTATATTATAATGTCAATATATTATAATATAATTATATTGTAATGTAGTATAATATAATTATGATATAATATAGTATGAGTATGTACTATAATATATTGTATATACATTGATACAATATATTACTACTAATGGTATTGTGATATTATAATTGTATATTTGTTTTACATTGGGGGGTGCCAAAATAATTGGGGGGGGAATAATGTTCGCTTACCATATAAAATTACCTTAGACCGCCCCTGTCCCCTATGAACCGTCAAGAGTGCTAAGATCGTCTGGAGAGGCCCTGCTCTCAGTCCCACCACCTTCGCAGGCGCGTCTGGTGGGGACGAGGGACAGGGCCTTTTCTGTGGTGGCCCCCCGGCTGTGGAATTCCCTCCCAAATGAAATTAGATCCGCCCCCTCCCTCCTGACTTTTAGGAAACGGGTGAAAACGTGGCTGTGCAATGAGGCCTTCGCAGAATGAAGGAGGAGATCGTGAAATGACTAAGGTCGTTAACCACTTGATACAGACCAAATATATGGGTTAAGTTGGACTTGATTTTACTTTGGCGAAAGGCTTTTTAAATGCATTTATTGTATTGTATTTTATTGTAAATTTTATTGTAAATTTATGATGCTTTTAGATTTTAAATGTTAGCATTGAATACTTGCTGTTTGCCGGTCTGAGTCCCTCTTCGAAGGTGAGACGGCCGGAGTATAAACGTTTTAAATAAATAAATAAATAAATAGCAGCTGTTAGGAATTGTGGAAGTTGAAGTCCAAAACACCTGGAGGGCCGAACTTTGCCCATACCTGCTTTATCTGGAATTTCGAGATTCAAAATACTCCCGAATCCAAAACCAGCCACATGGGAGGTGAAGAGAGTGACACCTTGGCTTTCTGAAATGTCTGATCTAACATGGCTTTTCTTCAGTACGTACCAATATGTCTCCTCTTTCCTCCCCCTCCTTCTTCCATGTCATCTATTCGTCTATATATGTGTGTAATATGTCAAAATGTATGTACTGTACTGGTCTGTACTGTGATAAATGTCACATGTTTATATGTCATATGTTGAACTGCAGTGATTGTCTGCAAGTATGTGTACTGTAATCCGCTCTGAGTCTCCTTCGGGGCGAGAAGAGCGGAATATAAATAAAGTAAATAAATAATCTTTGGTTTTAAAATAATAATATAAAAAACTAAATATGCAAACCTTATTTCTAGGACAGTACACTCCGAAATTAAATTAGCACAGGTTTAAATAAAAATCTAATTTGCTAAGGAAGTAGATTACAGATGGTTTTTATTTTCGGCTGTTTCTTTAATTACCATTGCGCCTCTAATATGTTGTTAATTCTGTTAAACTAATTACTTCCACGGTTGTATAAAATGTTCTCTCCTTGTGTTCGGCACCCTTCCCCATCTTTGTCCTAATGCAAATGGCAGATTTATGACTGTTGTTAACTACACAACAGGTTCATATAAATGTTCCAGATCAATATTTTGACATAGCTGAGTAAACACAAGACAGGCAGTATAAATCCAGTGCTGCAAAGCCAATGGTATTGATCATGCGTCTGATATTGTGCACAGAAAACAAGAACACATTGTGACCCGACAGACATTTCTGCAGCATCAATTTTTTTTTGTAGGGCTGGTTTTGACACCTCCGGATTTTTTCTGGGTTTTGCCAATGTTTCTTCTATATTTAGGGATCAAACGTTAACTGGAAGGCAAAAGGTAATTTCCCCTAAAATAATGTTTTTATAAAAAAAAAATTTTATTTGGAATTTAAAAACATTAACAATAAAAACAAATGTGATAGTTTGCAAATTGAAATAATGTTTTGTTATGTACTGTCTCAGTGTTTCTCAACCTTCCTAAAGCCGCGACCCATTAATACAGTTCCTCATGTTGTGGTGACTCCTAACCATAAAATTTTTATTGCTACTTCATAACTGTAACTCTGCTACTGTTATGAATCATAATGTAAATATCTGATATGCAGGATGTATTTTCATTCACTGGAACAAATTTGGCACAAATACCCAATAGGCACAAATTTGAATACTGGTGGGATTGGGGAGGGATTGATTTTGTCATTTGCGAGTTGTAGTTACTGGGATTTCTAGTTCACCTACAACCAAAGTGCATTCTGAACTCCACCAACGATGGAACTGAACCAGATTTGGCACACAGAACTCCCATGGCCAAGGGGTAAATACTGGAAAAGTTTGATGGGCATTGACCTTGAGTTTTGGAATTGTAGTTCACCTACATCCAGAGAGCACTGTGGACTCAAACAATGATGGATGTGGACAGGGCCGTAGCCAGGATTTTGATTCGGGGCTGAGTTTGGACTGAGACTGGTGGAAGAGGGTCTACCCTACCAAACCTTTTGTATTGTTATCCCAATAACCCCATTAATGTGGGATATAATGAGGATGGTGGTCAGATCATGATATGAATAAACATAACAGTTTTAATAATGTACCACTAAGGCCTTTTCGCGGACCACCCTGAGAATTTCGGGGCTGAAGCCCCTTAGCCCCCCCGGGCTACATGCCTGGATGTGGACCAAACTTGGCACAAATACTCAATATGTCTAAATGTGAACACTGGTTTGGGGAAAATAGACCTTGAGTTGCTGGGATTTATAGTTCTCTACGTTCTATGATGATACACTGAATGATTTTCTACTATTGAGGACGACACCATTACCACGATGCTGGCCCTGAGGAAGTCTCATTAAGAGACGAAATGGCCCGCAGCCGGCTACGGAGAGCGCTCCAGCCGTAGGCAGCCTCCCTCTCGGAGCACTGTTCGGCGTTTCCCTGTTGAGAGCCTTTGTTTACATCTTTGTGGCAGCCTCCCTTTTGGAACCCTGCTCGGCGTGCCTCCCCTGGGAACCTTTGTTTACATCTACACGGTTCACATATTTACGCATTTCCAAGATATTATAACATCTCCACTTGGATTATTTGTTGAACTTTATTCTACGGAACCGTATCTTAATGGCGGATTAATTTACCACTGGCTTTCCTCCTCATATTTCAACTCGGACACACACGAAGCAGTTATACCAACTAAAGGTACTGTGTACTGGGTTGGAGCCTAGCAATTATCCCAGACTATTTGCAGTAAGCCATAATTAACTTTGAGAGTGTGACTAAATACCATATATTTCCTGCTATGGTCTTTGGGGTATAACTGTGTTGAACTCTATGTGTTGAACTTGATATTTGTAATGTTAATGAACTGTGTTGAACTCAATGTGTTGAACTAAATATTCATACTGTTAATGAAATAAGATATTTTTGATATTGAATAATGTTGTTTCTATTTTGCTATTAACCCTCCGTTGTGCATTATTTATAGTTCACCTACAATCAAAGAGCATTCTGAACCCCACCAATAATAGAATTGGGCCAAACTTCCCACACAGAACCCCCATGCCTTGAAGGCACTTACTGGTGTGAGCCTCCCTCCAGCCTTGCATGCTCTCCCTTGCCCACACATGCGCACCACAGTGCCATGCACTGAGCATGCCTGCTCTCCCCTCCCCACTTGGAGTCTCAGAAATAGCCCTCCCCTTGGCTGAGAGGCCTGCTGAGAGGCCAGCTACTCACAGCAGATGAGGGCTTTTTGGGGGGAGGATTTGTCATCTGTTTCCAAAAAGGAAGAGAAGGACAGGCGTTCTTCTCTGCCAAAGGGGTTCCTAAGACCATCAGAAATAATGTTTTCTGATGGTTTTTGCTGATCCCTCTGAACCCCTATCGCAACCCCCCCCCCCCAAAGAGGTCCCGAACCCCAGGTAGAGAATCACTGGTACTATCCTTTTTGTATTCCACAGACCTCACCTAATATCTGTAGCACCTCAGCCTCGGTTCCAGCCGGGGGGGGCGGGGCGCCGCTCCGGGGGTCCCGATTGCTTTGGACCAAGATGGAGGGGATGCAGGGGCTGATGGGCATGCATCACCGACTGACAGTTTGCAATGGGATGACACCTGGCCTTCTGCTTATTCGGATGATGAAGGCCAGCCAGATTCCGGCTCGGATTGCGAATATGAGAAGCCGGGAGGATTCGGTTCCCAGGAGCGCTTGTTTCCACCAGCTGCGGAGGAAGATATGGAAACCGAGCCGGAGACACTTTCCCAGGAAGATAACGGGGCAGATGGCGCTGAACCTGTGAGGAGCTTTGACCATAGGAGTAGTATTGTGGCTACACGGAAAGATTGGAAGCAAGGCCTGGAGAGGCGTTGGTCCCACAAGGGTGGGACTTAAGTATACACTCTGTGGGAAAGTTTCTCAGTTTGGCGGCCACGTCTTTGCTGGACAGACGCATCGGTGGTCTGCTATTCCCTGGAAGCCATAGTTTGGCTCACCTTGCCAAGTACTGCCAAGAGACCTTGTTTCTTCTAAGAACCTTGGATTGCTTTGTTGCTTCATGGACTAAGTTTGCTTTGGATTAACCTGCCTTGTTTTTATGGACCTTGCTTTTGAGAGATTCCCTGTTTTTGGATTTGCTTTTGAAACTAGTTGCTAATTACCTTGGACTTATTGATCTTTCCTATTTTGAACATTCTATCATTCTCACCTGCTATCCTTTTGGTTCAATAAATAGTTAATTGACATTGTCTGTGTGTGTGTGATTACGGGGTGGAGCTAGGGCCCGCGTTGTGACAATATCTCAGCCTGTTGTTACCTGGAGCCCTACTTCGAATCTTTCCTGCCTTTGATCTTTTTAATTCCCTGAATTCTGAAATGGTGTCCCCAAACCCTCCTATATTTATAAGCCTCTTTCCTCCGCTTAGTAATTATTTGTACAAAGTGGCTGGTTTGTTGAAACCACAGTCTTGCCATGGTTTTCAAACAATACCCCACCCGCTAAATCAGGACCCTATCCTGCCTCCCCAGTTGCTTCTTTTACCTTACAGTGTGTATTAGGCATGGTTTAGAATCCAAAAATGGTGATTCTAAAATCAAATGGGGGGGGGGGGATTTTTTTTATTAGTATATCAAAGACTTACAAAAATTTTCCCCAAAATTTCTAAAATGTAACTTAAGTACTAACGAAATTCGTTAGTAATTCGTATGCCAGAGCATGCGCATTCCAGATGGTTTTGGCCTACAACTCCCAGAAATCCTAACAGCTGGTAAATTGGCTGGGATTTCTGGGAGTTGTAGGCCAAAACTTGAATAAACCACACTGAATTCTAGATGGGACTCTCCAAATAGGAAGGAGGGAGGGCGGTATTCTATTCTTGGAAGCAGCAAAAAAAGGAGGAGCCCCCCCCTCGCTCCTCGCTGCCTCTCTCTCACCCCGATCCTGAGGGAGCGAGGGCCCAAGTTTGCCCAGGCTGAGAGGAAAAGGAAGAGGCCTGAGGCTGTGAGGAATGGTGGGAGTTGAAGTCCAAAACACGTACCTGGAGGGCTGAAGCTGGCCCCTGCGATGGGGCATGGCAGCAGAGCAACGGGGAAGAGAAGCATCTGAGAGAGCGCCGGGAGAGAGAGGAGGAGAAGCGCGCGTGTGTGTGTGTGTGAAGCTGGCCCCTGCAATGGGGCATGGCAGCAGAGCAACGGGGAAGAGAAGCATCTGAGAGAGCGCCGGGAGCGAGGCGGACAAGCGCGCGCGTGTGTGTGTGTGAAGCTGGCCCCCTGCGATGGGGCATGGCAGCAGAGCAACGGGGAAGAGAAGGAGGGGGAAAGCGTGGAGGACTACACTTTCCAGAATGCATTGCCTACCTAGCAGCAGCGTCACTTCCAGTTCCCCATAGAAATGCGGGAAAAGAAGAAGCTGAATGAAGGCGGGAAGGAAATGAGGGGAGAAGACAGGGAGAAGTGAGTACGTAGTACAATAATTAATTAATTTATAATTAAGAATTTATTACGATCATAACGCAAATTGTTGGCCTCAAGGACCGTAAAAGGAAGTCTACTTCCAGGTTCGCAGCAGTGATCCGTAAAAGCTCAAAAGTCCCATTACATATGAATCTCTTACGAATCCTTTTAATTTCCGTTTCATTTTTCTCATGCCTAGTGTGTATGTCTGTGGGCTTCTATCTGTTGGCAAATGCACTGTCAGTTGGTATCAGCTTTCATCTTTTTCTTCTTACCTGCTATCACTTCCCATGTTTCGTTTTATTATCTGTGTATGTATTGTTCTTCCTGGGAGTCCAGTTTGAAGAGCTTGACGATCAGTCAAAAATCAACAGCCTGCAGCTGTTACCAACCAGCTTGTTTATATTCCTCTACTCTGAAGGATCAATCCTACTGAAGATTATATCCAACCGAGCTCTTCTGTCGGTACTCTCTGTATCCATCTGTTCTCTCTTAAATTATTGGACACATTTCTGAGAATTGAGAGGTGGGTTCCAGAGAAACCTTAACAGACAACTGGATTTCTATTGATCTCTCTCAATCTCTCCCCCCCCCCCCGTCTCTCTGGTTTTGCTCAGATTAAAAAATCATTTTGTTAAAACACACATAGATGAAATAGTCAGATATGTGGTGTAATGTAAAATAAATCATGTGTAGTTAACATTTGATCAGTCCACACACTGCCTTGCCAGAGAAAGAAAATATGCCATGCAGGTGAACAATTAAAAAAACAAGTAGTTTACGCTGTGTAGTTTAGAACAGTGTTTCCCAACCTTTTTTGAGCCGCGGCACATTTTTTACATCTACAAAATCCTGGGGCACACCACCAACTACAATGAATACTCAATATGCCCAAATGTTATTCCTTATATCAAAAAGTGGCAACCCAACCTAGAACTCACCTGGGCCTTTCCCCCAGCAAAACTGGAGACACACTGGGAAATATATGGCTGAGTTAGACTGGGAGGAATAGGAGTTTGGAGGGCTCAAGGCTCTCTGCTTTTAACCCTCTCTTGGGGAGGTTGAAACCAAAGATTACGATGGTTTAAGCCTGGCTGGGGGAAAATTGGGCCCTCCCTCCAGGTGTTTTGGACTCCAACTCCTACAATTCCTAACAGCCGGTAGGAGTCCAAAAAACCTGGAGGGAGGGTCCAAGTTTGCCCCATACTTGGTGCATTCTCATTGTTGGTCCTCCAGGGCAGTCTTTCTCAACCAATGTGCCGTGGCACACTAGTGTGCCGTGACGGACCTCCTGCTGTGCCACGAGAAAAGCGCTCTACCCCCCTTCCTCCCCCCTCCTGGCGAACTCCTGCTGCTTGGAGGAGGAGGAGGAAGGGCTGGGCAGTGGCGAAGAAAAAGAAGAAGGGACCAGGGCGCCGCCTCCTTCGGCCGTTTCCCCAGCCAGCCTCCAATCCGCCATGACTCCCACATGACTCTTGCCCCTCGCTCGCTGAAGCCGTGTGGAGGAGCCCCGCCCACTGAAGCCCATCCACCGCTCATGCTCCTCCTCTGTAGGAGAGCCTCTGGGGAGGGGCAGGGCATGGCGCGGCCTGTAGGAGAGCTGAAGCTGGGTGGAGGGGGCAGGGCATGGCGCGGCCTGGCTCTGCCCCCTCCCCCGGCTTTGGCACTCCCATCAGCTGCTCCAGCCTTGAGGGGACAGAGCCAAGCCAGCATTGTGCTGGCTCTGGCACTGCTGGCTTGGCACTGCCCCCTCAAGGCTGGAGCAGCTGCTGGAGAGCTGAAGCTGGGGTAGGGGCGGGCATGGTGCAGCCTGGCTCCGCCCCCTCCCTGGCTTCGGCACTCCCAGCAGCTGCTCCCAGCAGGCCACCAAGCCCCAGCCGTTCTTTACTGTGTTAGAGTGTCATTTTGTGTCATTTTGGTTGGTGGTGTGCCCCCGGATTTTTGTAATGTTAAAAGTGTGCCGTGGCTCAAAAAAGGTTGGGAAACACTGCTCCAGGGAAGTGAGCGCAGGGTTAAAACCATCGAGTCAGGGGCACTAGAGTGGGCAGTAGGAAGAAGGTCCACTTCCTATTTCGGTCCGACTCCCCACTTCCAGTTCCCTTCCTTATTCCACTCCCCTCCATTCCAAAGGAAAACGGACCCCTTTGTCTTTCATTCCCTTTCGTCTCAAGCAAGGAGTGAGTCTTCCTCTTTATTTAGCTTTATTTAGAGGGAGGGAAGGAAGGAAATAATAATAATAATGCACCTTCTTCTTCGCCGCCACCTGGCCCTTCCTCCTCCTCCCCCAAGCAGCAGCAGGAGTTCGGCAGGTGGGGGAAGACAGGGGGGGGGGGGGAGAGAAGTTTTCCCAAGGCACACCAGATGATCACTCACAGAAGAGTACTGTGCCGCGGAACACCGGTTGGGAAACACTGGTTTAGAACATATGTGCAATTTGATCGGTTGCACCAACTCACATAATGTCCTTTTATGAAAGATTTAAAATAGTATTTCATTGTCCATGTAGATAAATTCCTTCAGCATAAACTATAAGGCGTATCTGTCCCTTTAAGAAATGGAACCATAGCACTCTTGCGTCACCTAAGAAGTGATGTGAGAGTACTATGGTTGCGCCATCTTGGATTAGCTAAGTAAACAAAGTTAGAGTTAGTGCTGCAGCTGCACCAGGATATCTATTTTGTGTTCATCGAAACAGGCCCAGGTTTCACCCTAAGTGAGTGTATAAATACATTTCAAAGCATATTAACTATATGTATTACTGTGTTAGAGTGTCATTTTGGTTGGTGGTGAGCCCCAGGATTTTGTAAATGTAAAAAATGTGCCGCAGCTCAAAAAAGGTTGAAAACCACTGCTCTAGGTGGCACCTATGGAGAAAAGGACTAATAATTGTGCCAAGATTCATTGCTCTCAGTCCACAGAAAGTGGGTCATAGGAAAGCTTTAATGGACACCCCTCATATATACAGCCAAAGAGGTAATATGTAGCAGTCCTGAACATAGCCATTGACCATCTTATCTTCACAAATTTAATTAATCCTCTTTTCAAGGTATCCAAGTTTGGGGTCATCCCATCCTCTTCTGACCAGACACAGTGATGGCTCAGTAGCAATTACTGTATTGTATTTGGGATCCAAGACAAATTGTCCTTTAACCATCAGCAATGACCTTGCTTGGCTCAAGACCTTCTCTGCTCTCGTTCATGCCAATAAAAATTGCAAATGTTCAGTTAGCAATAATTTCTGAAATTTGATTATACATTTCTGCAGAAATGTAATGAAGCCACAAGACCTTGAGCAAAGAGCTCTGGCTTTCAAGAGGCCACTATATCAGATAATTGTTTCACCAAGGAATTTAGAAGCCGGAGTTCAGCAATCATATTTTGCTAGGCTTCCAAAAACTATTTTCTTCCCCTCTGTACAACTCATTGTAGTGAACAAATAGGCACAAGCCCAGGGAATGTTAAGCCTTTTAAAGTCACATTGATCTCACTTGGAGAATCCGAAGCTCAGTGCAAACCCTTCCTTTGAAATTAACATGGTTGATTCTGTCTATAGTGCAAAGTTCAAACAGAATATTCCACTCACAGTGGCTTACATCTTTGAACACTGCTGGAATCCTGTTGATGTCTTTATATGTGTGTAAGTTTTACTAAAGACATGGTTGGGTATTTTTATTTTATGCAGAACGTTTACATTCAGTTCAGTGCCAAGAAGCAAAGTTGCATGTTGCTATTCTGTGCTTTCAAATCATTTCCAATTTATGGTGACCTTTAAAGCAACTCTATCAGGGGAATTTCTGGAGCTGAGGATGTGTGAATTGCCCAGGGACACCCGGATGGTTTTCATGGCCATTGGCCAAGCAGAGCTTCGCACTCTGGTCTCCAAAGCCATGCTGCTTCATGTAGTGCCATCGATAATACAGATATGCATGAACAGTTGTGCACCTGTGTCTTTTAACACAAGAACTACAAAGCACAATCAATCTGTAATTCCACATGTGCTGTCAAAGATGACTTAAACTACCACACATGTGTAACTTCTATAGGCGTTACATTAATTTTCAAAGCTCTAAATCACTGATTCTCAAAGTGGGTGGTACCACCGCCTGGTGGGCGGTGAGGCAATCCAAGGGGGCGGTGGGAGGCTCAGGGGAATTTGGGGGGCGGTGAACCCCTTTAAGGGGGCGGTGAACAATTGGCCATTTAGGAGGGGTCACGCGGCCCTCTTCTTTGGCCCCGCCCCCTTCGCTTTGACCTATTAGATTTTTGGATTAGAATTCGTAAGAGTAGCAAAATTATTTATGAAATAGCAACGAATATATGGTTGGGGGTCATGGCATTAGAAAGGTTGAGAAACACTGCATTAATACATATATCTTTCTGTTTTTTTAATAAAAAAACTCTAGGGGGGCGGTGAGTAATTTTTTTTCTGGAAAGGGGCCAGTAGGCCAAAAAAGTTTGGGAACCACTGCTCTAAATAAATACTCTGGCATATGGGGACAACGACATATACCCATTGTGTCGCCCCCTTGGGCCTTGGGACCTGACCTCCCTGGATAAACCACACAACAGCTGAGGTACAACAAGTTTTATTGATTAATAAGTTGAGGTAAAAGGTTTGGAGGCAATCCTTATGGTGTCTCCAACAGCAGTCAAAGTCAGGAATAGCAAGCTAGTGTGATCCGTGGCAACAGGGTCACAAGCGGAGGAAAACGGGAACACAAGCTGGATGCAAGAAAAGTCTTTCAAAGGATCCCAGCTGGAGTAAATAAGGCTGGGTTGGTTTGCTTAAAGGCAAAGAGTTCAATAGTTAGCAAAGTCTTTCAGGATCAATCACAGGATCTCGCCGATGAACAGAAACAAGGCACAACGCAGGATCAAGTCAGCCCAGTGTAGGCTGGCTGGCACAAAAGCTTTGCTGGGAGGCCCGATGCGGCCTCTTTCCCAGTAGCGTCTCCTTAGCGTGCGTTGGTACGAGATACTTGCAATGGGCATCTCTTGGCAATTATAGTATTCCCTGGCTTTGATGTAGTTGCGTCGAGTGTCACAGCACCATGATAGATGGTTGTCTATATGTTATGTTACCTCAGTCTTTCTGGTATGCACTGTTCGTTAGTGGGTACTATCTGGACAAAAGGGAGGCGATCTCTCGGCTCCTTCGGAGCGCCTCGCTATCAGGGAGGCTAGATGGTCTAACCTTGAGCTGCCTATGTTATGCATTCATCCCTGGCTTCTCACGGGAAAGATCGGGAGGCCCAGGGCAAGGTTTGAGAGTGAAGCAAGCTGGCTTGGGCAGCACCTTGCTGCCGCCTTGACTATAGTCTTGCTCAAGCAAAAGTGATGCCTGAGGCCCTTGAGGTGTGACACATTGTGCCACTGGGGGCTATGTTTGTGCAATGGGTTAAATCCTTGCGCTGCTGAACTGCTGACCTGAAGGTTGGCAGTTCGAATCCGTGGGAAAGTGTGAGCTCCCACTGTTAGTCCTAGCTGCTGCCAACCTAGCAGTTTGAAAACATGCACAGGTGAGTAGATCAATAGGTACCCTCTTCAGCAGGAAAGGCAAAAAGATGTTCCATGCAGTCATGCTGGCCACATGACCATTAGGTGTCTATTGACAATGCAGCCTCCTCAGCTTGGAAATGGGGACGAGCTCCTTCCCAGAGTCGGAGATGAGCACTGCCTACAGAAGCTAGAAATGAAAAGAGTAGCTTTGCCTTTCTCTGTGTGTGTTTTTGTTTCATTGTATGTCATTGTAACAAGGCATTGAATGTTTGCCTGTGTCTGTTTATATGTTGTAATCCACTCAGAGTCCCCTCAGG